>OY723390.1:734681-1045669 GCA_963210295.1 Ophion ellenae
CCGAATTGTTCGGGCTGTCCAATTGTCGTAAAAAGTCCCGCTTGGAGCGCTCGGTGCGCTCCAAGCGGCCCGATACCTTACTACTATTGCTGGCAGTGTTGCTTATCACAGAATCGGAATTTTCAATGTCCGGCGCGCCCTGCTTGTTGTTCTTCAAACGATGGAAGTAACGTTCGAGCTTCGTGCGGTCTATCACGTGGAGATAATAAGAGACCGGCTTGCCGGTCCACGAGACCGAGCCCTTCAACGGCGACATCTCCGAAACGTGCATTATCGTACCTATGTCTGAGACAGAACGACAACGTCACTTACCCTCCTCGTCATCATCGCCGTCGAACGAATAATATTCTCTCGTCGCGTACGTACCACTGAGATTTCGATCGGTGATGCGAAAGTTCAGAGGACAAAACGACTTCGAGGACACGATACGGGCGCCGTCCCGCAAATCGGCGAACCTCTCTTTGAGCTGATGATCGACCGTTGGCCCGAACGCGAAATTATTTACAAATACGATCGTCGCCCCGGTTATACTCTCCCGATGTTCGTCCGCGAGGAAGTCGCCCTTGATCAGCCGGTACTCGCCGCAACGCTTGCCGTACCAGCTCAGCCATTTGCGAAAATTCGTCTCCATGCTCTGCGAAAATGTCAAGTTTTTCAATTCTGGACCTTCTGGATTTATGGATTATTAAAAAAACAATCGAAACAATGCACTTTGTGAAAATTATATTTTAATAAGCAAATGTTGATTTGAAACGTTGGACTTGAAACGACGTACCTGAGCGTATTTGGACGGCACGTCTGCTCTTTCGACCCCGAGGCAAGTTTTGCAGAGCGTCGCTGCGGCCATTTGCAAAACGACTTGACCGACACCGCTGCCCAAATCGACGAAAACATCGTCCTCGGTGACGTCGATCTGATCGATCATCTGGCAGACGAGCTCGTAACTCGTCTCGCCGTAAACCTCGGGCGAGAATGGCTCGTACTGATTCAACTTGTCGGGCTCGACGACCGCCTGATTGTACGTCTGTTGGAGTATGTGACGCAGGAGACCCCTGCTCGGGCGTTTGTTCAGTCGTTGAGACGGCAAACTCGTCCCCTTTTCCTGCGTCGGAACGTCAATCTTTGTCAAAGTTTCGCTGCTTTTTTAGCCCATTTCCGCGAGAAATCGAAAGAAACGGACAAGCCAAAAAAGGAAAAGGAAAAAGCTGAGAGGACGGGTGAGGGGGGCGGGACTTTATTGGCGCGGGTCCTTTAGCTCGAAAATCAGCCGACAAAGGTCAGAAAGCGCAATAATAAATTATAAATAAACAATAGGACTAGAGAATGGGGCAAAAAAAAATGACGAAGCCAACGACGGTTATTGGCGAAGAAGGCAGTTATTGAGCGACAGTGAAACAAAAAGAGGAATTATTTCAGCGAATACGAGTTACAAAATGGAAGATACAAAATGATCCATTGTGGAAATCGGAATTCCTGAGTCTTTGGCGATATATCGTGACTCCGTCGATTACGAGGCTGTACCATCGAAAATCGTCGTCGTTCCGTGTCTCCGAGACTCAAGACTGAAACAGCTCAGCGGTCAATTATGAATAATCACTGGTAAATGTTCTCGAGCGAGTATTTTTTTTTTGTTTTCGCCAGGATTCATTTGTTGAGGTTATTTTTATTTTTATACTTGCATCTTTGTTTTTCGATCGCTACTTTTTTCTAATGCGTATTTATTTCTTCCATTTTTTTTCATAGAATATTGTGTTAGTCGACTCTTTTGTTTATTTTTGGAGAGAATTCTTCAATTCTGGCGAATTTTCATTTCAATTAGAGAGATTCGATATTTTCATCCCAATGTTTTTACGAAAAAATGTTATTTGTCGAGCATTTAAAAAAAAATCTATTACTTTTGCGCTATTATAATGTTTGCTTTACAAGAATGCTCTTCATTTTTCAACCTTTCTGGATTCTTTTTAAATATAGTTTTTTTGCCCGAAGACTTACATTTTTTCAAAACATTAATTATTTTGTATTATTTGAAAGTTCTCAGAAAGGAATTTGTTCTATCTTCTCTACTCTTATCTTTCTAAAAAGAAAATTTCAATGAATATTTCGTTATCTCAATGTTTTTTTCTCGTTATCTCAATTTCAATGTTATCTCAATTTCCATAAATTTTTTTTTTCATCTCATTTCTTCAACGTTATCTCAATTTCAATGAATATTTCGTTATCTCAATGTTTTTAAGAAAAAATATTATTGGTCAACCATGTTTTAAATGTTAATTACTTTTGTCGTATATTTTTTTAACAATGCTCTTTGTTTCGAATATTATTTCTATTTTGACTTTCTAATTTTTTAATAACATTTATTATTTCAAATTTCTTGGCAATAAATGTATTCTATCTCTTCTACTTTTCTTTCTAAAATTATAATTCTCATGAGTGTGGATTTTTCCATTTTTTTTACGGACTGTTCTGTGTTATTCGTCTGTTTTAATTATTTTGAAAGAGCATATTGCGATTTTAGCGACTTTTGATTTTAATTAAGGGGAGTCACTATTTCTCACCTCAATGTTTTTACGAAAAACATCACTTGTCAAGCATTTATTCAAATATCAATTACTATTGCTCTGTCGTATTTTTTTTTTACAAAAACGCTCCTTATTTTGCGTACGTAGATTTTTTTCAAATATTCTCCCTTTTCAATTTCCAACATTTTCTCTGAGCAGTAATTGTTTTTAATTATTCACCATTTTTTCATAACAAATTTATTTCCTCTACTTGAATCGTTCTAAAGAGAATATTCATCGATTTTCGACGATAAAATTTCATTAACAAAGAATACGCTTAATATTCCAAATTCAATTATTTTTTCAAAAATTCATCAATCTTCACTCTCAAGATGTTTCCTACATTTTATATTTTTCCAGCCTGCTGTCTCCCGCTATCGAATCCTTTTCCAACGCCTTGGATATACAGGGTTGAAAGTTGCATCGTTAGAATCCAACAAAATTTCCTTTAGTCTTCTTATTTCCATTATTATCCAAAATGTTATTTTGCAAATTTGTTGTAGATCGCGAAATAAGAATCCTTCAAATTGTGTGCGCGATTTGCGCAGCTCAAATCGGCCAGAGGAAAATTGGGAAATTGACAGAAAACCGTTATCGCTGCATCGCAACTATGCAAACATGAATTTTGAATATTCTTCCAAGAATGTTAGTGTCTCTTGTCCCGCTATAACTTCTCATCCAGAGAAGTTTGGCGCTGACGACGAATGGGACGCCCCAGGGGACTAGACGCTCGAGCGTTAGGTGGAAGAAAGCTCGCGACTCACCAACTGTACGAGACTGTCGATAGCCCTGTTGAATCTGTCGCAGAGGCTCTTCATGCTCTCGTAGTCCCTCGTGTCGTAGCCGCACAGAATATTGTTCTCGAGTGGCAATTTGAGGTCGGGCAAGTCCTCGCAAACCCACCTCATCGTCTCGACTACGTCCAGGGCCCCGTCATGACGATCCTGCGAATTGAAACGTCGTTACAGCGATATCTACGCTACCTTCGGCGAAAACTCTACCGACCGCCGTGTCATCGGGCACGAGAATTGAGGAGGTTAAGAAATTTCGTTGAGCTTTGGTGCTCGTCGCTGCGGCACGTTGACGGTAGAAAAAACGCAAAAAGTGGGTATGATAGAATGCCGAAGGGAATTGAAAAATCGTGTAACCGGAAGAAGTCAGCTGAGGACTCTGTGATGTCTTCGAAACGAACACTCGGTTGTTTTGTTGCGGAAAACAATGGCGGGGAGGATGGGGGAACAATAACGAATTGTCACTGGATGCTCGCGAGGACGCGAGAAAAAGATTCGCGCAAAAGGGCAAAGCGACTTACGGATGCGGTTCCGGAGGTGAGCGGCCACTGATAGACTATCGGTTCTGCTCCTGCTGGCGAGTGCAATCGTAGTTCCATTTTACGATCCGGTGGATGTATATTGTCGTTGGATTTGTTGTCTTCGTTTTACACGTTGCGGAGCCTCGCGATCACGAGGAAGAGAGAGCGGGAGAGAGACAGCGAGCGAGAGTGGTGGGGGGACAGAGTAGGAAAAGAGGGGTAGGGAGAGAAAAGGAACGAAAATTTCCCTTCGATATCACCAGCAGTGACGCAACTCAAAGATTCCCTGGCTTTCCAAATATTGTGCCGTGTTTTTGTTTTTTTTGTTTTCGTCTTCCTCGGACACTAGGATAGCACGTAGGAGACGCTCGCCCCCCCCCGCTCCGCCTCACTTGCTTTCCCGCACATCGAGATCAATCCCGCGTGTGTATTTTAATATCGCAACGTTCTCCCCTCTCGCGAGCGCGCGGAGCGCACTACTTTTTTGCACCACCTCTTCTTTTCACGCACACAGAGACACGTTTCGCTCCGCTCGTCTGGCGCTTTTTTTTCCCACTGGCCTGCGTGAACACGGGAAAATTAAACTAAACGGGAAAAAAACACTCGACACACAGTCACACGCACACGAAAATCCGGTGTGTGTTGCACGGGGTAGATCGCGGAAGGGGAGGGGGGAAGGGTTCGCGCGAATAATTAACGCAGCCACGGGAATCACGCACGGGTGTCCCACGACCGAAAACACTGGCGGAATGGAGTCGCGCAGCCTACGCGGGAGGGGAGAGCGGTAGAGCAGCGCGGGGGGGAATGACCACATCAAAACATGGCGTCGTGCGCGCGCCCCTCTCGCTCGCACTCGCGCCTCAACCTCCTCGAGGGGAATGATCTCGTCGCTCTCTCTTCTCTCTCTCTCACGCTCGGACGCGCATGCGCTCGGCTACCCATTGAAGGGGAGATTCGATAAAAATAATTGAGGGAATAAACATGCTCTTTTCTCTCGCTCTCGGGGAAAAAATGCGCTGTGGGAAAACGTTTCGGTTTTTTTTCTCGTTTTTGCTGGAATTTGTGCCTTACAGACAAGTGTTTTCCTGCCGGCAAGTATAGGCACGTTGTGCAAGCCGCGAAAAATGAAGTTTTCTCAGGTCGACGAGGAGCAGGTCCGCAGCGTCGTTACGCCGCCAAGCAGCACGCCGAGGAATCATCATTGACATGACTCTTGTCACGTAGGCAAGAGACCCGTAAGCCCCCCCTCCCTCGCGCCGGCCTACCTGCGCTTCCTCTATCCCCCCCGCCGCTACTCTCGTGCGAACTTTGTTGTCCCTGTTCGGGCAATTCGAGAATTCAAAATTATACTGCAATTTTAGTTGCGTTTTTGTGAGCGCGGTGAGAATTGAAGCGCCTCGGTGGCGACACCTGCTGGAAAAGACGCGACCAGTACCAGCGCTACGTGCCGACCGGACGTTTTCATCGTTTTTTTTGTTCATTTTAGTTTTCTAATGTTTTATTGCCGAATTTACAAATTGTACATACGTTACTGACTAGTTTTTATTGCAGAGATTATATATATATATAGATAGTGTTATATTGTACAGTAGAAAAATCTCGGAGTACGCGTTTTTGATGATGAGCGAGGAAATAAAGATCGATCATCGCGCGAAAAAGCGTATCAAGGAAGTTAAGAGGAAAGCGAGGCCGGGTAAGCGTCCTAACCTCTCTTTTTTCACCTGCCAAGCCTCTACTATGGGTGTGCTCGTTTACAACCCTTTTTTTTTCTCACTTTTCCACTCTGCCTCATCGTTTCCGCGTGCTTTTTCATTCGACGATGGAATCCTCGACATCCAAGTATTGACCTTGCAATGTCAACGTTCCGATGATATGTCGCGATCTCCCTCGATGGCTTTCTCAAAATTAGTTTTGGCCCCGTTTCAAAAGTTCCTGGCTTTTCGACCGAATTTCCTCGAGCACAATTTCTTCGTAGAAAATCCAATCTAAAGCCCTGATTTTCGAGACGAAAAGAAAAACACGAATTTTTACGCCGTCAGAACTCGCGGACAAGGCGGCTTGGACCCAGCACGGCTACGGCAAAAAATTCAAGCCCTACTGGGACTTTGAGGACAACGTCGAGAGAATTGTCGAGTCCAAAGTTAGCGCGGGGGAGTTCATTGAGCGTTACGAGAAACCTTACAAACCTGTGATAATCCAAGGTGTTCAAAACGACTGGAAAGCCCAATACAAGTGGACTATAGAGGTACGTGCGACATGATCTGTCCGATGCACAAAACGCACGTTTGCACGAATATTTTCGTCGCCTGTGTCACTACGACATCTTTCATTTCCCACGCGAAAAGCAAGCCTAATAGGAAAACAATTACTTCCAATGTGGTGGAACTTTTTGATTAAAACGAAAAACGAATATCCAAACAGAGGCTAGCAAAGAAGTACAGGAACCAAAAATTCAAGTGCGGCGAGGACAATGAGGGTTACAGCGTTAAAATGAAGATGAAGTATTACGTGCGTTACATGCTGAACAACGACGACGACTCGCCCCTGTACATATTCGACAGCTCGTTCGGCGAGCATCCCCGCAGGCAAAAATTGCTCGAGGATTACGCCATACCGGAGTACTTTCGGGACGACCTCTTTCAGCACGCAGGCGAGCACAGGCGACCGCCTTATCGCTGGTTCGTCATGGGCCCAGCAAGATCGGGTGAGTATTCGCGGTTAGTGTATTCCTTTGCGGCTCCTGGGACCTTCGGGTTTTTTTTCCCCTCAGATGATAAATGTCACGCTAGAAATTGAGTTTTTTTTCCCCAAAGGGACACGCTATAATAATTTTTCTTTGCCGCGCACAAGCAACGACCTTTTCAAAAACCAAAAATCGGCATGAACGATCAAAAACACTATCGACACAATAAAAAAAATCGGTAAAGACAAAACAGTCGAAAAAATATCGGTAAAATCAAAACGGTCGAAAACAAAATCGGCATAATCAAAATGGGGCAGTAAAAAATCAATTCAGAAAAATCGGTATATCGCAATACTACCGTCATACGATTTTTTTCGCCACAATCAAAGATCCGTTGATGGAGTTTGGAAAAAAGTTCGATCGGTACTTTTTGAAAAACCAAAACTCGGTAGAATCGACACAATCAGAAAGATCGAAAACAAAATTGGTAAAATCGACAGTAAAAAATCAATTCTGAAAATTTGTTATTGCGATATACCGAGTATTCCACTGTCATACGTTTTTTCTTTCTTTATGGCACCACACAGTCAAAGATTCGTCGATGAAGTTTGGAGAAAAATTCCGATCGGCACTTTTTCGAAAACAAAAAATCGGAAACAACGATCGAAAACAAAATCGGCATAATCAAAATCGAGCGGTAAAAAATCAATTCCGAAAAATCGGTATATCGCAATACTACCCTCATACGATTTGTTGCCCCACAATCGAAGACCTGTCGACGAAATTAATCCGAGACTTTCGGTATTTTTTCGAAACCCAAAAATAGCCAAAAACGATCCGAAGCAAAGTCGCAAAATCCAAGCAAAAATTAGTAATCACCGAAAAACGCAAACGGTGAATGGAAAAAAAGGGGGGAATGAAAAAAGTTCAATTGATCGAAACAGGTACGGGTATACACATCGACCCGCTGGGCACGAGTGCCTGGAACGCGCTGATATCCGGACACAAGCGATGGTGCCTCTTTCCTACTCATACGCCCCGCGAGCTACTGAAGGTGACCGGCACCGAGGGCGGCAAGCAACGCGACGAGGCTATCACCTGGTTCACCGTTATTTATCCCCGCACGAAATTGCCGAGCTGGCCCCAGGATTGCTTGCCGATCGAGATACTGCAGGGACCCGGCGAGACGGTATTCGTACCCGGCGGCTGGTGGCACGTTGTTCTCAATCTCGACGAGACCATCGCCGTTACTCAGAATTTTTGCTCGCGCACCAATTTTCCCATTGTTTGGCACAAAACGGTAAATACTAATAATAATAATAATAATAGCAACCGGGACTGGGCAATGTTTCGTATGACGGCTCGATTTCCTTTTTTACCATCTGCAGGTAAGGGGGAGGCCAAAATTGTCGCGAAAGTGGCTGAAGGTGCTGCGAGAGAAGGAGCCCGAGCTCGCCTCATTAGCCGAAATGATCGACGTGAAGGAAAACACCGGGGTGGCGAGCGACTCGTCGAGCGGCTCCTCGAGTAGCTCGTCGAGCAGCAGCAGCAGCAGCCAATCCGAGGACAGCGGCGACGATAGCGGCCAAGAATCCCTCTCGGCTCACAAAAAGAAAAAAAGGTAACGAAAAAAAACCACCTCTCGCCCGTTGCAGAAAGTTGACATTCTCGATAGTTTTTTTTTTTAATTGAGAATTGTCGCAATATTTTCGAATGAGCATCGTCGTTGGCAAAAAATAAAATGTCAATTACTTCGTTAAAAGTTGAAACATTAAAACGCTGTATCGTAAAAAAAATTCAAAATTTAATTTTCAGAAGAAAATTGAACCCTCAACCCTGACAATATCGTGTACTTGGGACCCGCAGAGACCTCAGACTGTACAGTATTAATCAACAATTATTATTGTTTGTACCAAGAATAAATATTGTAATTATGACGCTCTTCCTATTCATAATAAAATGAATGCTAGACAATGCCAAAAGTCGTTCGCCTTTTTTTTTCGTTATTTAAAAAAAAAAAAACATTAATTTAGAATATCGTTTATTTTTATTCGCTTCGTGTCTCGAATCGACGCGGTACAAGATTCAGCGCTCAACAACAGTGCTTCGTAATGTTTATTTCTACTTTTTCGGAAATTAACAGAATCCTATTTTATAATTCCCAATTGTATTATTTTTTTCGCGCATGAGGATTCATTATCATTTTATTCTATTTTCATATTAATATTTTTCGTTTTATTTTCAATAAAAAATGGAATTTTCGGAAATTGGCGGGAATTAAAATTGGATTTTGTCCATTTCTGACGGGAGAACGAAAATGCAGGGTGATTAACACAAAAGGGCAAGGGGGAGTATCGATGCATTTAAATAGTCAGTCTATCTTGATACAAGTTACGCGGTAAAAACATTATGGGCAATCTTAAATACGAGGATACACGACCCTTCGCAACATTTCCACAATTATCGTGTTACGATAAAATTAGCGAGATTTAAGAATCGTAGAGAGAGAGAGAGTGCGCGCGTTGAACAAATTGCCTAAGGTCGCGCAACCATTTATTTATCAATAATTTTACTTATAGCCGTTCGCGGAAACGCGTCTTCGTTAATCGACAATAATTTAATTTTAAATACTCGTTAAATTCAATTTCTGGACTATACGGGGCCTTGCGGTCGTCTATGTTTTTTTTTCGTTGAAGTATCCGAAGCCCGAAATTTCCGTGCGCGGTCGAAAAATGCACGTGACAATTGTTACAAATGACAAGAAAAATACTCCAGTGTCGCGGAAACTTCGAGCTCGCGGCTCATGTCGACATTTCGTTTGCTAGGGTATTACATTAGATGCTAAATGAAAATACTCGTGGTTAAAAATTGCATAGAGTGTACGGAGCTTAAGGGTGTGCCCGTACGTTAGCACTTGAGTGAGTTGCTTCGCTGAAAAGTCCTCGGATCTCTCTTGCAGTGGGTCCACAGTCGTATGGTGCCATCGCTTCGTGTTGTGAACGCGGACAAACATGCAAAGAGGAACAAGACAGTGACGTGAATGAGACACAATTTGCAAAATTAAATTTCGGAAAGACGCTGCTCCGAGGCGCGTAGCAATTTTTTTCTCGAAATTTTCGCCGGGTCGTGCCATGACGAGAGAGCGAGAGAGAGAGAGGAAAAAAAAGACAATAGGAGATTAACGATGACGAAAGAAGCGACGTAGAGAAAGAGGAATTACAGTGATACGGTGGAAACGGACATTGAGGCAAATGTGTCGGGTATACGCCACAGCTTGACGTCGCCAGAGCTGCAATCAATATCCCCACAATTTATGAAATTTGAGATACGCTGGTAAGACGAGTGTACAAGAGAAGGCAGAGTCCGGCGAATCGCGGAGCTTTTCACTCTTCGAATAATCGAAACGCCGAATACGGTATTTTACTCTACGTGAGAAAAATACTAAGTGTATAAATGCGGTGTTTATCGCAATGAGCAATCGAATAATGTTGGTTTTGATTTATGAAAAAACCAAAATAAATTTTATAATTCATTTTTTTTTTACTTTTCGTTCAGTTCAACGAACATGCGAAACGGTAGCCGCCATAATGGATTCCGACGTGACGTCATTGACATAGTAAACAAAGAAGATAGGCGTCAACAACTATATATTCTCATTTGTAATAGTTTGTTGCGAATATTGAAATAGGTACCTGTACTTCAAAAAATAACAAATGAGTTTTTTTTCTTCGGACTATGACTTTGGATCTCTTCTCGCAATTTTTAACCAAGTCTTCCTCATATTTATATCAATTGTATTTATATCAATTATATCAGATTTTTTTAAATTTCGATATTTACAATTTTTTGCCAAAAACGGTGAAAAAACACGTTTTTTTTGTTTTTCGAAAAATGTCCGCCATTTTATTTTTGCATGTATAAAGAATCGTATGATATGCGCTATAGCCATTAACACACAGAATCTAATGCGTTCATCTAATGAAAATGCGTTGTGTGCAGTAAACCCAAACTCCGATGGGAAGTCTCACAGTTCTGAGTCGCAACGCCCCACAGTCGAATGGTGAGTATTTGAGTTGTTAAGGCCTTACATACATTTGAAAACAAAGAATGTTTTGTTTTTTATAGGCCTAAATGACGTATAAACATCCCAACAATGACACGGTTGGAAGAAAAATGGTTAAAAAATTTTAAACGCCGTTCTTCTTGAAACCATGTTTTCAAAATCGGGTGGACTCCAAATTGACTTCAAATTTTTACTGTAGTTTCTTACGTAGATTTTCCAGCGAATCACACACGATTTTTACGATCTATTAACAATTACAGTTTTCGTAAACAGAGAAAGGCCGTTTTTTCAGTCGAAAATGCTAGTTTTTTTTCCGAATGGTGCCAATTTTGCAAAAATCAATATTTTGCAATAATCTTGCGTGATTCCCCAACTACGTCCACCCGTGGAGGGCCTCGAAAAAAGGTGCTTCTCTTTTTTACCGTCGACTAAGCAGCACTTTGTATTGTTTTGGAAAATTGAAAATTGCTTCAAGTACCTACACATGTGTAAAATAAACCCTATAAACCTCATTTTGATTGCTTCGTTAGGATTTGCCAAAAAAAATCACAAAAAGCCTTGTTTTCCGACCATCCAAAGGTATATAAGGCCTTAAATTTTTTTATAACTGTAAACGTCATGTGCGATTTTTTATCAACAGAATTATAGCCCTAGTCCTAGTATTCGGTCGAAAATGACAACGATAAAGTCATATAGGGCTATTTTCGTTTCTCTGTTTGAAAACTACAGAAAGTAGGACGTCAAAAGTTAAACTTACTATGAAGCTCTGACCCCGCAAATTTTTGCACAGTGTTGAATCGAGGATCGTTGCTCAGAATCTCTGTTACCATAAGAATGTAACTTAATTGAATCTCCGCAATGCCATAAAATCAGGTGGATAATGAAATAAAAAATAAATAAATATAAATAAACAACGGTAATGAAATGATAACTTGCGCATCGCACTCAACCGTGACTAGCTTTTCGGAAATAGCCTCGCGATAATCTCGGACGCTGCCTCTCGTGTCGAAGAAAAAAAAAACAACTGCATGTAAAAGTAGCGTATGAACACGCTGCACTTACTTGCTCGCTGTGAAGACGTGCTGTTGATTAGTCACGACGGAGTTGATGGCCGAGGCGTGAGCGCGAACTTCTCCGAGAAGCGAGCACTCGCCGACCTGATCCTTGGGTACGGACCAGGCGCGCAAGATACCGCCGCGACACCCGGACACCATCACGGTACCGGCGTTTATCGTGCACAGACCCAATATCCAGTCCTTGTGCGCATTGTTCAGCGACTGTACAAGCTCCATTCTGCCCAAGTCCCAACGCTTTATGCACATGTCCCTCGAGCCTGCGGATCGGCGATTGAAAATAGGCTATTGCGTAACCGCATGGGCGCGAGACATTTTGGGCCGTTTTCAAGAACCATTTCTAAGGTTCATAGACATTGTAAAGTGAAAAACAAAAATAACGTTGGCCAAACGAAGCTCACCGGAGAAGAGAGTGGAGTCGTTGACGGCGAGGCACTGCACCCCGTCGTAGTGAGGGGGCGCGAGGCTAACCGACTGCCCGGAGACGTTGGTGTCGACGAGCGATATGAGATGATCCTTACTTCCGGTAATGACTCTTCCATCCTCCGCGACGGCCAGGCACATTACCGCGGCGGTATGAGGAGTGCTCAGACGTCCGGTATAGGTCAACTTTCTCAAGTCCCATACGCGCACTTTGTCGCTCGAGGCCGTGTACAATTCCGTGTCGTCCAGACTCAAGGCGAGATCGTTTATCGTTGTCTCGCCAACGGGTACCTGAAGGGTTCTCGACGGTGTAGCGAGCGATATGGGTCCACCCTGAGTCTGGCCCGACGAGAAGAGGGTCTTGACGCAGTTGTTGCCCGCGCGAAGGTCCCAGACTTTCACGTAGGCCGCCGACACGCTGAACAGGAGTCTGCGAGCGAGCGAATACTTTACGGCGACCACGTTGTTCGGGTGGCCGCTCAAGGTCAAGTTTTCAAGGCCGGTCCCCAGGTCCCAGACCTTTACGGTTCGGTCTGCGGTGATCATTCGCAATAACGATTCAAGTTCCAAGTAATTGTCGATAGGAAGAAAGAAAAGCAAGCGTAAAGCGCAAGGTCTACCTTTGGAGCCGCTGAAGAGTAGATCTTCGGTGGCGAAGATCGCCAGGACAGCTTTGCTGTGGCCTTCCGCGATGTGAGTGCATTGTAGAAGCGCCTTGGGTTGAACCTAATTTCGTTTTGTTCTCATTTACGGTTACGGTAACGGAAAGTAACGGTGAGAAATGTTTTTGCCATTCGTCTGCTTTACCTTGCCCGGATACTGCGAGATGACCCCTTTGGTAGGCTGAGGATCCGAGGGCAGCGGTTGCCTCGTCGCGGTTAATCGCGAAAAGACATTTTCCTCGCGGCTATTGAAACGACGATAGATCGTCGGCGAGCCCGGTGGCGAGGACACGTCCGTATGGGCGACTTGTTCCCTAGTTGAGGCGTTATTGTTAGGACACGGCAATGTTACGGATGCGCTTTCTTCATTAATTGCGTGAAAATTTTTTCGCCTCAAGGCCGCGACATGCTCGCGTTTCGTTATCATGCAAATCAAGCAATATCGTCACACTTCGATCTTTGTGAGTATTTTTATCGCGAGATTCCTTGATAATGCCATTATTGGAATACTCAGGCCAAACGTTGAAGATAAGAACGTTCGAACGACAAGAGCGACAGTGGCGCCACGGTCGGTACTCCCTCGGCCGCCATTTTGCCAAGAGTCGGGAAAACGGACAAAATGGCCACTACCACGCCCACTTTTCGGAAGTTAAGGTAGTTCCTCCGCGAAAATCTCAACCAGAAGTTTACATACCATGTTCATGTTTGAAAGATTCATAATTCGTTTAATTAGTAGTGAATAAAATTAAAAACTACGCAATATTGACTCGGTACTAGTAGATAATACGATGGATTTCATTAATTGCCGTAAAATATATTTTGTATTGTGTTTTTGATCGACCATTGCCAGTAAACTTTTTGCAGGGACTGTCCAGGCTTGGCCCAATTGTTTTTTTTTCCAGGCTTTGCACCAAAATTGTGAAGGCTTCTCATGGTTATATCTTGGAAACTAGATGGTGAATCGTTCTCATTTTTTTTCACATTATTCGTGATATCTTACTGTAGCTTATCCTCGTTTTTTATCAATTTCTCAATTTTATTTTTGACGGTAGAATTAATGATGCTCTGTTTGCCCATCATAACGCATTTGTTACGTGCAAACCAAGCCAACTTTAAGTGTAAATATCTCAGGTTTGGGGTGGTCAAACTTATTCAAATTGCACAGATGTTTGGATAACGTATTAAATAACGTATATGTCAAATTTCAACCATTTCTTATTTCAACTCTTCTGTGGAGGTACTACCTTAAACGACAATCGTCCTATCCGGATTAATAGCGAGGTAGAAAGTTTGAGCCGCCCCTTCGATATTGCGCGTTTGCCTTTCGTTACACTTAACCTCTAAAACTGAATAAGTAAACGACCGTGACACCACCGACGCCAGCGCTACCGTCGCGTTTCGTCGATGTTCGATTCTCGGCGAGTTCCCGATGAATTATAGGCATCGTGTGAAGGTTACGATCGTGCATGAAAAAAAAACAGAGTACGAGGCAAGTTTGCGAATCAATGTACAAAGCAGTGGAAAAATAGTCTCGGTGTTTGGGAACGAGCGTAGCGTGTTCGGCGAAACCAACGTTGGAATTCTATAGTGCGTGTGCATAGGTGATTCAATTGGTGAAACAAAGTGTTAGAGTTATATTGTGCTGTAATCGCATGCGTATCGCGAGGCTCGTTATAACCTACGGATAACCAGTGCAAAAGAAGAATAGCGACGATCGCGATCGATCGCGCGGTGAGTGAACTGTACAATGGATGATCACACAGTGTGCACGATTAACGGACAAGAGGCATTTATTTATTCATTATAAACTGTACAAGGTGTGACAAACGAGAGAAGAAAACAAAAACAAAAACATAATATATTATTGTTTCGATACATAGCTGCGATTGTTTCGTTCTGTTTTGTCTCCTAAAAAAATGAAATATCTTTGTTCGCTTGACCTCAATTTTGAGGGTAACGGACGTAAATACGTGCGCGAGGATACACGCGAGATATACATACATACGTGAATTTTAAGGTCGCGAATAACGTAACGAAATAACATTGCGACAATTTTTGCGTTGACGACCGCAATTGCGTTGTGTGCGCATAACGACAAAGTGACAATAATAATAACAATAGTGATTTTATAGCTACCATGCATGTTCGTTTGAATTCACATTGTGAAAAAGTGCACTGTATACCGTTGAAAATAGTGACAAAAAATTATTTCGTTACCCACGGGTATGCTCGAAAATGCCCGAGAAGAAAAAACAAACGGTGAAAGTGAACAACAAAAAAAACGTTCTAAATTTCCGGCAGTGCACGATAGAGGGATTGGAGGCACAGTGCAACGAGGATTATGAATAGAAAGACGAGTTGGATGAGTCTCACTCACATGGAACCCCCACCGGGATACAAGGGCCGGCGCAGGGGCCTCGGTGAAGTGCTGTCGCGCCTCGTCAGAGTCGGCGAACCGGCAGCACTGTTCCCGTGCGATCCCCTCGTCAGTATCAAGCCCCTGAAAAAGTCGGTTGACTGAGCAAGCGAAAAAAAAAAACTACAAAAAGATAAAATGTCGGAAAGAAAAGCTCACTTTAGGCTGCCTGGTGCGCTGGGCACCCGGGTCAGAGGATGATTGTGGTTTTGATTCTGCTCGTCTACCTTCAGGCTCTCCGTGAAGGATGTTACGCCGTACAAGAGCTCTTGGGGTTGCGTTGTTCGCCGTCTGACTTTGTTGCTCTTTTGCTTGCCCTCGGTGCTCGAGAGTAGGCTGTAACACTCGCTGCTAATGGGAAGAAAGCTCCCTTTACTTTATTGCCCGAAGGTTGTTGACCTCAGGCTAACCGTTCCCCGGAAAACCTGGTAGCTCCCAAAGAGATCCAAAGGCTCCCTGGTAGCTCCCAATGGCTTCCAAGGGCAGCCATTATCACGTTTTTGGATCATAAATCGATAAAGTGTACAAAAAAAAGGCTCCCGAGGTTTTCCGTTTCGCGCAAGGACAAAGACGCAAGTTCGAGAGGTCGTGCTCGACTTACTTGTCGGGCGAGGAACTCCGCGAGCTCGGCGGGCTGTATGCCATTTGGTGCGTGTCACGGTTGTTCGTGAGCGTCAGGAGATTCCGATCGCGCAGTACATGCTCGAGCAATTGATGCTGCACGTCGCTCTCCTGAGCTACTTGATTCAACCGTGACTCCATGTCCCGCACTTCGAGCTGTTTTTGGGCGGCCGAGCAGCTCTGCTCGACCGTAAAGGCCAGCATTCTCTGAAGAAGGTATTGCGCCTCGTCGATCGATCTTATAGTTGATATCAGAGCTTCGACGCCGGGTTCGGACTCGGCCTCGCCATCTCCCATCTCCATCATGTCCCGTTGACACTCCTCTATGCTGTCCTGAAGTGGAAAAAAAATGGCACGTCGATTCGATGAGAGACAGGGAGAAGGTAGAGGCTTCCGGCGCGAAATCGATAGCCCCAGATTTCATTGGCGCGGTCTGGCAAAAGTGGTCTCGACTCGATTGGGTGCAACGGGAGCTGATCGCGAGAACCCTAGAGAACAAAGAGACTCGCGACGGGAGGTAGCCCGTGGGCTTTTGTTCCGGGTTTTTCCGAAAAGACGTTCTGTGCAGCTAAGGGAGCCAGAGCTTTGCTCGAGGATGTCAATGGAACGACTATTGCATCTGACCGCGTATCTCAAGCAAAAACCACTTTTCGACGAGCATTGATAACGGCTAGGGAAGTAGGGTCTATCGAGAGATTACCGAGCAGTCGTGTCTCACCTGCAAGTAGCTTATCTTGCTCTTGACGTTATCAATGTCCTCGTCGATGTCGGTGGAGTCGTCTCTCGTAGCTGCCACGCTGTCCCGATGTTTTTGCAATCGTTCCAAGTCCCTCCCAAGCTCCTCCCTTTCCTGGAGCAATCGCTCCATCTCCCGTTCGGTTTCGGCGGCCGCTTGTTTCGCGAGCGCCTGCTTCGTGATCGTTCTCTCGAAAGTGAGCCATCGTTGTTTGAGGGCTTTCGGATTGACTTGTTTGGCGGGTGCTCGACCGGCGACTTGTTTGCTCAGTCCTCGATCCCGCTTCCTCAGGGCCGTAACTTCTTCCTGTTTGCGCCTCAGTACGACCTCCTTCATGCGTTTGTCAGCCTCGAGTGATCTTATCATATTGGCGTTCCTTCGACTCTCTTTGCGCAATTGGGCAATCTCCCGATTGCGCCGTAGCTCGTTTTCCTTGTGCTTCTGAGCCTCCTCGCGCATTTTGTTAAGAAGCTTGACCTTGGCTCGCTTCATCTCGGCAAGTTCGTTTCTCAGGCCTTGGAGGCGATTTTCGTTGAGTGACTGACTCTTGAGTAGCCTGGCGTGTTCCTTCTTGGCTGTTTGCAGCAGCCTGACCTCCTTCTGCATCGAGGACAGCTTCTTCTCGTACTCGTCCCGCAGCTTTTTAACTTTTTCGGTCGGAGGCGCCGGCTGTTGTTGCAACGAGGATAGAACCTTGTCCCTCTCGTCTTGGGTGTCGCGTATGCGGGCCTGCAGCTGTGCCAGCTTGTCCTCGTAGTGTTGCTTCATCGTTTGGAGCCTCCGTTGGGACATCTCGAGTTCTTGGATGAGGCGCTGCTTCACGTCAATGTCCGAGGTGAGAGCTTCGAGTTCCCGTCCCATCGCGGCCTCCTCCTCGTCCTCCTCCTTGCGATCGGTGTCATCGTCCGAGTCATCCTCGCTCAACGACTCCTGTCCGTTCTCCGTATTGTCGCAGTCGGCCTCCTCCTCGTCCGTCCTCACGCTCGCTCCCGTGCTGCCCTGCGACTGATGATACTCCTTCATGCTCGCGAGGGCGTCGCGTTCCTTCTGCAATTCCTTCTTCGCCTCGACCAGGACAGACGCCGAGTCGCTGTGAAACGCGTACGAAGCGTCGCCGTATGGATTCGCCGCGTGTACCTTGAATAATATCAATCGGTGGATTACGGGATACCCGTGATCTCGCGTACGTTGGGATGAGTCTCGTACGAGGCTCGTTCGGTCACCTGCATCTGTCGCTTCTTCAATTGCTGATACATCGACTCGGCGTCGAGCAAACGTGCGCGTAATTCCTCGATCTCTTGCAGGTAGCCTTGCACCAAACTGGTCACCTGGTCACCGTTGCCACCGGAAGTCGCGAACCACTGGCCCGCCGCTTTTTCCGCCAGCAAGAGTACGTTCTTCGCGGTCAACGCCTCGACCGTCTCCGACAGAGCTTTCACCCGCGTTCGCAAACTCTGCAATTCGCTGTTCAACATTTGATTCTCGTGCCACGCGTCGTTCATCCCGTCCTCACCGACCACCCTTTTCCCTATGGAGACATTACGAGACACGCGCGTTACTCGTCGCGATCCCCAAAATCTTCCCCCTGAGCTTGTATCGCGCGTTGGCTTCCTTGGCACGGTAGCCTGTAGCTCGCACCCCCATGGAAATTTATGTATGTAAAATATATGCAGAAAATATATGCTACATACATATATATATATATATATATATATATATATATATATATATATATATATATATCGGTCGCATATATAGTGACGAAAAATAGAATAATACGTATGTATTCGGTATATATGCACCAACTATATGACGCATATATGACTCATATATTTTCGATATATTTTTCTGACCAAAAAAATATATGCTACGTGTAAACACTATATATAAGGCATATACGACACATATATTTTCGATATATTTTCAATCTATTTTTTCGTCAGAAAAATATATTAAAAAATGTATGCGTCAAATATGGCTCATATATGACGCATACACGGAGAGAATTAAATGTTAAAAATTACCGTGCAGTAACGGTAACGAGATGACAACCCTGAAACTTCGCTTGTTATTGCTGAGTAGAACACAGATTTTCACGAAAATAAAATAATATTTCGACTTCAGATAGAAAACTTTACCAGATTTTCTAGTAAATTTTGATGTGTAACAAAATACGCAAATCTTAAATTTAAAAAATATATAATATCAGCGAAATTTTACTGTGCATTTTATTATTTTATGCCTTTTAAAAATCTCTATAAAAAAGTATCGTCTTTATAACAGTTATTTTAAGATTTATTATAAAATTTAATGAGTGTTATAGGATTGTGCTCTCGGTAAAAATTATCGTGCGGTACGGTACGGCAATTTTGAGGCACTGCATGGTAAAAATTCCCCTTTATACCAATTAGGGGTGCGCGGTCTCGTTTCAGTGGTCTATCTATTCCTTATATGGCGCGATGGGAGTTCCCAAAAAAATTTCGTCTAAACTGCGTACATAAACTGCTTATGAAATTTTTAAGAGTTAATACGATTTTACGATTTCCAATGTTGACAAAATAATATGTGCGCAAATTAGTCACATCACTCGAGCCTACGATGGTACGAAAAATATTGTAAAAAAATGGTAGTATTAAATGAAAAATAAATTCTGATAATTAAATTTCTCTCCTTATCCGTTTGTTGAGTATACCAATTTATATGAAAGAAAAAAAATTTCCCAACAAAAAACAAACAGCGTTAATTTGTACCAATTTTTCAATAGTAAATAATATTTATTATTATTATTATGGTTATTATTATTTGGGTTATTATTATGATTATTATAGCACCGGTCTTTGAAGAAAAAATACATTTTACTAAGGAATCGGAGCGATGGTCAAGTGGTTAGCGTGCTCGCCTTCAAACCGGGATTCCCGGGTTCGAAACCCAGTGCGTACATTTCGTCGTGAAATGTTTTTCTTCGGCATTTCACGGCTAAATAAGACCCAGAGGGGGAAGTCGGCTGGGCCGCAAGGGGGGAACAGCGAGAAAGGTGGAGAGAGAAAAAAGGTAAACAAAAAAACAGTAAAGGGAAATAAACGGTCACAATGAGGGGAAGATATATAAATTTTACCAGCCTCTTAGGACATTTTTCTTCTGAGTTTGACGCAGGTTAATTTTACTGTGCAGTATCGTAAAAATACCGCGTACAGTGCGGTTGGTAATTTTTAACCGACAGTAGGTAAATTTTCGAATAAACATGCTAAATTTTACTGTCTCCAATTTCCACCCTTCTTGTATAGTAAATTTTTTGCTACGTATTTGAAATTTTCTGTAATGTGAGTTAAAAAAAACTTGTCCCATACGAATTATTATGTTTTTCTCACTTGTCACCACATTGAAATACATCACGGTAATTTTTACCGTGAAATTCACGACAAAAACTACTTTTTAATTCTCTCCATGTACATTTTTTATACATATTCCTGACGAGAAATATATGCTGTGTATAAACACTATTACAGTTAAACTTAATAAAACTTAAGCCTTAAGCTCAAAAAAACTCAACTCTCAGTTAAAGTACACTATTACATAAAAACACTATATACAGATATGCTACGCATATCTGTGTATATGTGGCATATATGTACCATTTATGCAGTATATATGTGGTATGTATGCAGTGTGTATGCAACATATATGATAAATATATGTGGTATATATGCAGGGTGAATGCTGCATATATCATTGATATGCGGTAATACCACGCATATACATCTCATATTTAAAAACGTTACGAAAATTAGTATTTGGCACATATATGCAACATATATTTTCAATATATGGCATACATTTCACATGTATTACAATCTATCTATCTATCTATATAAATAAAAAGAAAAGTCCTGACTGACTGACTGACTCATCAACGCCCAGCCCAAACCCTTGGACCTAGAAAGCTGAAATTTTGCACAAAGTTTCCCTTTATAATGTAGACAAGGAATAAGGAAGAATTTTTCGAAATTCAACCCCTAAGGGAGTTAAATTGGGGGTCAAAGTTTGTATGAAAAATCTTATTCCTTGAGTTAATATACTTGAAAACTTAACACAAATAAATTATAAAGTAAATTACAAACTTTGTCACTTTTATTTTTCCTAAACTACCCCCTAAGAGGGGATTTGGGGGTATCAAAGTTTGTATGGAAGAATTTTAACGCGCGGTTCGATTAACTCGAAACTCAGTATTTATGCTTGAGAACAAAAATAAAGAATAACGTGTATCAGGGTTTTTCGAAAATCGACCCCTAACGGGTTGAAAAGGGATAGTCATTTTTACAGGGGAGGATTTTATCGCGGGGCTTATCTTCTTTGGAACATCTTCTTTGATCTTATTTGAAACTTGACACAAATACTTGCCTATGTAATAAAGTTTGTCATTAAGGGGTTTAGGGGGGGGGGGGTGGTTAACGGGGATTATTGCCGTAACTATTTTTTTCTAATTCTCACAGGATAGAGAATAAAGAGGATTTAATATTTTCACTTTAAAGTTGCCTTCATATTTGGCATTTAAGTAGGTAATTTTCCGTCCCGTTATTAGGTTATATTATTAGGTTTTAGAGATTTTATCCTCCATCAATCATTTATCAATCCGCGCGCCGCTCCTCGGATACTATATAAGCAGTGCGAGAAAACATTGTTTACCTAGATTAACAAATGGGGTACTTTTAAAGGCAAAAGCTAGTTACTAATAAAATAAATTTGCAGTATATTTGTGCGTATATAAATTTCCATGGGGGCATCAAGACCACTTTGGTACTTGCCTTGCTTATACTCCATGAGTTCAAGCTGGAGTTGCTGTATTTCCCGACGCAACGAGGCGATGGTGCGGGAGCTCTTGTCCTGATTGATCGTGACCTTGTTCTTGATGTTTCTCGCCCTGTTGGCGTACTTGAGGGTACTCAGGGTCTCCATGAAGTCACGATCGTTCGGTGAGACGCAAGCTATCATGACCGTCTGGCTATTGCCACCGAGAGAATCTTGAAGAAGCCGCGTCAGCTTCGAGTCGCGGTAAGGCACGTGCAGGGCTTTTTTCGTTTTGTCACCGAGGGCCGAAATAACGTTTCCCAGTGCGAGCTACGCAAGCGTCAAATAAAGAAGCGCATTCTTCCCACATTCGTTGCTCACCCACCTTGTACACCAAAGATAGGCAAAGAGTATTCGCAAGGAATGTGAGAAACGACTGAATTGTTCGATCTACCGATTACGAGCAACAATGCCGAGCAAACCGTTTGCCGAATATTTGGTGTTTCGAGGTATACAACGTAATCCTAGGCACCTACCAATCCGCAATTAATGGCTATACCCTCTTTGGCCCTGTCGCCGGTCGCGCCGGTTCGCTTGAGCCTCTCCGAGCCCGCCAAATCAACGAAATGGAACTTGGCGGTCAAGGTCTCGAAGTCGCTGGTAGGATCGTTGCCGCTCGTATCGACGTCCGCATCGGGATCCTCGACCCTGATGCATCTCTGTTGCTTTACGTAGAGTGTGAATATAGCGTGTGATCTCGAGGATTGCGTGTTCATCTGGGTGGAACCGGTCGTGCGTGAGAGAGCACCGAGCCTGAGGTATTCCAAGGCCTGTTCGGGGCTCGTCACGGTTCTGGGCTCGACACCAGCCAGGTGTATATTGCCCGCGGTATCCTCGTGTATCCTCGCGCCACCGCGCGGCCCACCCGGTTCCAGTAAGTCTTTCAGATCCTCGTTGTAGAGTTCCAGAAATTGGGCGGTTACCTATCGAAAGGGAAACCGTCGATGATTCTGGTGCTCCGTGATGCTTTTCCTGCTTGAAGTTTTTCGTCTTCTCCGGTCCTCAACTTCGAATCCGAGCGATGTTACGGATCGTCTTATTGGTCGCGGAACATCATCGCGACCCCCTTTACTACGGACTAGACGACGTAAAGACTCACTGACCTTGAACTTTGGTGTCATTTGTCCGCGCTCGGTGGCGCGTTCCTGTTTATCGGCGATACCCTCGAAGAGATGCTTTATGGCTCTTGGAATGATGCCAACGATGTTATCATCGACCTCAACGTCGAAACCCGTGCCCATGCTGTAGGTTTTGCCGGATCCCGTTTGTCCGTAAGCGAGTACCGTGGCATTGTAACCGTCCAGGGCGCCGTCGACGAGACGCGCGACGCACGAGTCGTATATCGCCTGTTGTCCGGTACCGGTATCGAATACATGATCGTACGTGAACGCTTTGTCCGGGCCTAGGAAGACCTGAGGCTCGCCCGGCGGTACTTGAGTACAAATGCGACACATCTCGATCAATTCCCTCGCAACTTGGGGCCGGATCCTAACGAAACAGACAAGCCGCCACCGTAGTCCGGCGTCCTTGGACTAACTTAAATATATAGGGATTCTATTGACGGCCCTAGCCTTGGCATGTCCCATTGGGGTGTCGAGTTCGCCGCATAGTTAGTAAAAGGCACTATTGTCAAAGTGATTGGTCGATAATGGAGGACTTGTAGACTCGCGGGTCTCATCCACATTCTCCAGGAAGCTCCGAGGCTGCCGTTATGCCAATTGATATCCAAACGGACAGGGCGCCGTTTTGATCAAGGGCCTAAGGCAACCGGGCAGTACGAGGTGTCATTCCGCTTCGCCTATTCGGCCCTCTCACTGTCCCAACCTCAATGGGACCCATGTCGGATGTTATCTTCCGGTTTGGGTGATCTTTCGATCGGTCTTCGAAGTGGGGTGGCCAGTGAAGCTGACCGGACGGCATCCAACCGCGCGCGTAAACGAAGGCACCGAAGCTTGGAGAGTACCGTTGGGGGGTATGGTTGGGCCTCGCCAGGTATCGAGTAAGCGGTGTAGAAAAAGATGACAAACGAAGTGGGTAGGATAGTGCCACGCGGCTTGTGGCAAGTGGTCTCGCGCGGAAGGGGGCGCGGAGGCCTTCGGGGTCCATTCATTGAGAAACCAGGCAGGTATGTACTCATTATACAACCGCGACCATAAAGCCTACACATACGCGCGGTATAAATGGGCATATTATGTGAGCGTCGCGAGACCTGCCAGTTCTCCCAATGCGAGGACTACTGCGCAAAACTCGTCGTGACAACATCCACGATACTTCGAACGGAAAACAGCGATCAGCTGATTTATTTGGTAGGTGGAATGAAGTTTGAGAAAAATAAATGATCTTGCATCACGCTTTGCTTATTTCTCTTTATTACGAATGACGTACACAGCGACGGTGCTAAACAATATGCGAATAGACACAGTATCGAACACCAACAACGCACAATGCAATCTTGATCTTATGACCAAACTTATCTTGGTGCTTATGAATAATCGAGACTGGCGAAGCTTCACGAATTCCTTCGTCAACTAATTGGATTTGCGCGAACTTCCGCGAACTTCCGCGAACGGGATCCCCCCCTGGCAATTAAGTGAGACGATTATTATCGTTTGAAACACTTGCCACAGCGAGTGGTACACTATCTCGTGAATTTCACTGGTGCGCTATCATTTTTGCGCGTGCGGCTTTTATTTGTTCTCGGGAATGATTCTCGCCAAGTTGTCGAGCACGAGATAAATCAATAATAGGAAGACCAAACATATCGGTCCAAACATGACGCGCCGCTCGTACGTGACCTTGAAGCTATAATTTTTTTGCTCCCTAAGCAGCCTCCTTGCCAGATGCAGGCATTTTCCGACGCTTTGCGCATTCCCGAGATTTTTTAACTGTTTATGTTGGGCGTTCATCCATTTGGCTTGACATTCATCATAGTGAATTTTGGAAAGACCACCCGTCAGGTTCTTGCTCCCGAAACTAAATTTCCCTTTCGGAGAACGAGTAACCGAAAACGAAAGAAGAACTCTCAAGTCTCCATTCCTCTCTTTCGCTCACTCGAGATTGCGTTAGCAGCGAGAGACAAACCAGAGGAGATTATGGGGGAAAAAAGCTTTCAGTCTTTTGCGCGTCTGGACGACGTTCTACATCGAAGTCATAAGTAACAACGAACGATAACGGATATATCGAGATGAACCAACTTTAAAAAATTACCCTTACCTTTGAATAAGATTTAAGGTTTTATGGATAATCTATCATTATTGATTATTTTTTTTAAACAACATTGCTAAACAACGAACGGGATTTGAGTCCTCAACAATTGGACGCAGTCCTAGAACCGGAGCATTTTTTTTTCAAATAAAAAACAAGAGGAAATTGAAGACTTACCGTACGGCCACCCTCACACTTGAGTCATCAGCCATCATCGCATGGATTCCGCTCACTCGTTTATACAAAAGTGATTTTATTTTGACAGCTTTGGGTGGATCGACGACGTTATAGTCGAGGAACGCCGCAATTGATTTCCCCCTGTGTGTCTCGCTGTAACTAAGGACACTGCGGCACCTCTTGCGAAGAGTAATGCTCTCTCCAATTCACATGTACACACACACACACACCAAGAACAATGCCTAAAGAAACAAATGCCCCTGCGCGTCCTCGTTAAAGCCCTCCCCCCAACAATTCACATTTTGGACGCGTTCGATGAGACGCAACGGTACTCGAGTGTGCGATCGAGGATTCAAATTGGGGAGAAATGTATCATACTACCGGACAGCCCGGAGACTGGAGTTCCACTAGGCTTCATTGCCGATTGCCTCCGTATAAGGCAGACATGTTGAGCGCCCCCAGCTGTCGGATAAGTACAGGGTGCCACCTGGCGCGACGCCTCGGAATTCACCGACCGACGGACGTTCCTCGATCGATAACTCGGCTTTTCTCCAAATCGGAATAGATTTGGCACCGGTAAGCTACCGACTGTCGGTAGCTTTCCGCTAGCAAAAACCTAACCTCCACAACAAGACATGCTTTCGAAACTACGCGACTTTTTCGATGGATAAGTCGACCTTCGTGGACGTATCGCATGATGTCCGAGAAACAGTAATTACAGATCTGTTAACGTCGAGCACGGCGGGTGACACGCTGCGCTACCCTATGCATTGAAACGCTCTGCTTTTTGTCCGGATTTCTTAATTCTACCTCTGACCTGTACGTGGCGCCACTTGTCACCGAAAAAAATTCTTCCGCGCCGGCGCGACAAATGCAAGCGCTCAGCACACATTTCGAATTTCGACATTTGGAGTATTTAGAGGTTGATGTTTTGTCTTTACCGTTTTTGTATAACTAAAAGTGCCAACCGCGTGGTGGGATTACTGATTCAATAATGTCCACCCAGTGTATTGCACCCGGTTGCACCTTAGCTGTTCCCTTTTCGTCCGGAAAAAGTGCAGTTCCATTTTTCATACGTACATCTAAGATTGTCAGCATCGTCATCATTTTACTCATTCTGGTATCATAATAAAAATGTTATGTATATTGATGGTGTAATATGTGTATTACATATATACACACACACACACACACACACACATATATATATGTGTATATGGCCGTGTCGGGCGGGCGAGCGATTTCATAGGGATAAGAAGCGCCACGAGTGGTAGAGTGGGAAACTAATAAAGCCGGACATTTCGCATATCGAAAATACGGCGATGCCATGCCTCTGACGTCGAGCTAACCAGCTTCTCCTCACGAAACACTCGTCGCTTGTCACCTCTACGAGTGTCAAACCGGAATAATGGTTCTGTGCAACGTGGAGTGCGTCCAAAAGATAGCCGATTATCTTGGGGTGCCGGGGCGCAAGGTTTACATGTCGGAAAACAACGTAAGGACTTTAAGGACACAGCAATTTTGGGCTTATAAGCAATATATTTACTGTCTGTCATAAAAATATCAGATAGTCGCATCGGACGATGTGATGAGGAACGAGAGGGTCGAGGGTTTCGGGACGATAGTGCAGGCCTTAGTGGTCGATTCGAAGGATCGCGATGTCCTGGGCCGAAACAAGCTCGAGCGAGCCCTGGCCCGACAGTGGTTGGAGTACGCCATATTGTACACGAACTACGCCGATTTACCGGCGAATGCGCGGAAAATACTTAAGGTATCCAAAACACACCGCCATTGTTGTCCTTCCTCCGTCCCGAGGTGGACTACGAATCCACTCCTCGTTTTGAGGTTAGACTAGGTACGACTAAACACCGAATCACAAACCGTTTCAGGAGCTCAATGTGGCGCTGCAGAAAAGTACATACGTTTGCGGAACTAATCTGACGATAGCGGATATCACCCTCTATTATGTCCTGCACTCGATTATGGTAAAGAAGTTAGATAAGATTGAGAAAAAAAAGACCCAAAAAAATGCCGCTCATTTTTCGTTTGCAGAAAAAGTTGAATAATCAGGAAAAAGCGGAACACGTCAACGTCTCAAGATGGTTCGATAATGTTCAGCAGGATAAGAAGCTACGACGAAACTTGGAACTCGTCAACTTCGACCTCTTGTATTTGTATCTTTGAGGCAAATAAAAGTATTCCTACTTTGTAAATTTGGGTTATTGTTTACACCACCCCCCCTAACTTGAGTAAAAATCAAAATTTGAAAAACATCGAGGTTTCATTTTGTGTGGTTCAAATTTCAAGAGAATCGGTTTATTAGTTTCAGAGATACAATGGAGCTCGATTTTGAAAACGTTTCGAGAAAAACGCGTTCAAAGTTCGTACTATGAAAAACTCTAACCTAAACTCAATCGGCAATTCCTGTACCGAACAAAATCCCAAAATCTGAATGTATGTACTTTCGAAAACAGTAAAAGAAAAGAAATCGATTTTTTGACATTTTCAAAGTGGACTGGCCCCTTAATCCAATACAGAGGAAAGATGAAAAAAATTGAAAGGAATAAAACCGACCGCATTGATTACGCAATAGACGTTATAGTTACGTCGCGCGTAAGGGTATCTGTTAGAGTGGTTTTAAGGGGCCAGTCCACTTTGAAAATAAAAAAAAAATCGATTTTCTTACTGTTTTCGAAAGTACATTCAGAAATATTGTGTAAAATTTTTGTGAAAATCCGAGCTCTAAGTATTTTTTTTAACTTGAACGTCAGAACCTCATTTCGTCTACCTGAGCGTATAGCTCAGCCGATCATAGTGTAAACTTCAAACGCGTTTTTCTCGAAACAACGTTTTCAAAATCTAGCTCCATCGTATCTCTAAAACTAATAAACCGATTCTCTTGAAATTTGTACCACATATTGTAAACATGATTCGCAACAGGATGACCCTCGATGGTTTTAAAATTTTTATTTTTACTCTTTTTTGCGAAAAACTGCGAAAAAAACGCTTTTTTTTCTTTTTGGTTTTTCATCTGCTTTTTTTTTTATTTTTTGATAAAACTTTATATCCGAGGGTCATTTTGTAGCTGGTGTCATACCGAATCTAATGGGCTTTTATTTTTACTCAAAGTCCCACCTATTTTTGAGGCGTTACGTTAAACTCTAGTTTTTGTACTTAAGGTAGTACCTCCACAGAAGAGTTGAATTAAGAAATGGTTGAAATTTGACATATACGTTATTTAATACATTATCCAAACATCTGTGCAATTTGAATAAGTTTGACTATCCCAAACCTGAGATATTTACACTTAAAGTTGGCTTGGTTTACACGTAACAAATGCGTTATGATGGGCAAACAGAGCATCATTAATTCTACCGTCAAAACTAAAATTAAGAAATTGATAAAAAACGAGGATAAGCTAGATAAGTAAGATATCACGAATAATGTGAAAAAAATGAGAATTATTCACCATCTAGTTTCCAAGATATAACCATGAGAAGCCTTCACAATTTTGGTGCAAAGCCTGGCAAAGCCTGGAAAAAAAAAACAATTGGGGCAAAGCCTGGACAGTCCCGGCAAAAAGTTTACTGGCAATGGTCGATCAAAAACACAATACAAAATATATTTTACGGCAATAAATGATATCCATCGTATTATCTACTAGTACCGAGTCAATATTGCGTAGTTTTTAATTTTATTCATTACTAATTAAGCCAATTATCAATTTTTTAAACATGAACATGGTATGTAAGCTTTTGGTTGACATTTTCGCAGAGGAACTACCTTAAAAATGAATACATTTTTTAAAATGTATTTCAAGACTTTATTTATCAAGCCCAGCGACTTTTATATTCATATCTTTTATAAAATCCTCAAAAAATAATCGCGAAAGTAGCATTTTTTGCGTGGCTCCAAAGTGGACTGGCCCCTTAGCAGTCTTTGATGGGCCTTTCAATTCTGAAAAACCATTATCGGAGCCCTATTTTCGGCGCCCAGTTCGCTCTACCGATCACCTATAATCCTATTCACCTTGTCCTAAATTCCTAACTACCAGTTGTTCATAATTCCCCTCAGACCCTTTTTTTGCTGTACTCTGCCAAGACTTCGCACAATGCCCTGATAGCCTTACCCTTTATTGCATCGATAGTTCAGCTTCTCAGACATGCTTCTGTCCTGTTACCCCTCCGTCGTTAGACCTTCCACTCATTCTTTTTTTTCAATTCCTTCTTTGTCTTTCTCGCATTCTCGTACATGCTCCAAATTCTCATCTTTGTTGTTCCATTACACACAAGTCCACCTCGAAAAACCCTTCTTCCCTACTGTACCTACCACATCTTAACCTGGCTCATTTCTCTTTGAGGCACCCTTTTATGTCCTTATCTTCCCAGTACTTGGCTTTGTCGATCTCCTCTTTAATTTCCTTGCACATCACTGCAAATGAGAATTTGTCAATTTCTGATAAATCTTTCTCTGTCTTGGTACCTCTTCATTTCCACTCCTTCTTTCAGTATTTTCTCAATTTCTTTCACATGTCCCTTGTTTGTACTTAGCTTCCAAATCCTTCCTTCTCCCACTTTCCTCATTGCGCTCTCCAACTTCCGTCCCCATTTCGATGAATTTCCGTCAGTGATATTCCGTAACTCCTCTTCCAAGCAGATCTTCGGCCACCCTTTTAATCAGACTCAATAATTGATTCGTTAATCACATTGCTACATTACCGTGTATCAAAAATATTATTCGATTTTCATATCAATGTTCGATCATCACGAATCATTAATTACTCATTAATTACTAATATATATTAATTTAATATATATTAAATCGGTTTTTGATTCTCAATCGTTGCGGGTAAATTTTCGGGAGAGGTTTGACGTGACGTGAAATAAATGCGATTTATTTACTATTTCAACGTCCAGTAGGAATTTATTTAATTTATTTGGAACACGAATTCGCTCGATGTCCTTGTAAAATATATCGGTTCACGGATACGATGTATACAATCCAACAATTACTAATGTATATGTATATAATAAATTTAGCTATGCCGAAACACACACACACACACACACATATATATGTATGTTGGAAAATGAACGGCCTTAAAATAAATCTAATAAATTGAATCTCGTCAAGAGTAGTATTCTCGTAAGAGACGTCAGGTAGAAGGGTTTCAGATCGATCCAATCGAGACTTATTATAAAAAGTCGACTTGATCGACGCACACGATCACGATAGTAAATTTAACTAAAAAAATAAACGTATCCTTTGTTTTTAGTTTATTCCTTCCGGGAAATCGTCTCAGGTTCCACGTTAAAATATTCGTCGAAGAAAAATTAAATTATGGACAACAACATGATTCTTAGTTTTTGCAGTTCGAGCAAGCAGGCTCGGCTGAAAATTGTATACAAAAAATGGTCCAGTGATGGTCATGATTCTTTCGGACCGATAAAGCCGTCGAGGGCCGTTGCTTTTCATTCTCGAAAGACTCGTCGATTACCAAAAAAAAAGCAAAGTACCCTTCAACAATTATGTACAGAGCGTGTGTCCGCAGTAAAATTCCATTGATTTTTTCTCAAATTTTTCGTTCCTATCGACCTCGTCCTTATCAGCAATAACACCTTAATTCTAGCCACTATTAAAATAAAAGGAACGCGAACGATTAAGAAAAGTAACGATGTTTTCACGGTCAAAGCATCACGGTGGCATCGTTGCCATTCATCGAGCGTCAAATTTAAGTAAAATGGAGCGGGTCCGACAAATTTGATGGAATTGTGAATTTTCATGAATTTCCGGTTGTTCCGTAGCTTATTATGCATCGTTTGTATCGACCGCGTTCCGGGAGCGTCGGTAAGTGCGGCCACTTCGTTACAGAGAGCCGGTAACTTACGGCATCGCCGTTACCAACAGTCGGTAACTTACCAACAGTCGGTAACTTACCGACCGCTGCTAACTCTCCAGAATATCTTATTTTTCGCCTCAGAAGAGTCGTTTTTCGTATGAGAAGAGACTGTGGACGTTGCCTTCCTGTTGGGCCGAGTGAGTGCGCCTCTCAAACTTAAGCTCACCCGTGTACATGAGTGATCGTAATCCCGCGAGCGATCTGGCCCCGATATCTTGACATCCGTGCTTGATGCCGCACTGGAGATAAGGGAGAAACTTGAGAACGCTGCCCTTGTCAACGATCGATCCGCTGACACCCTGGGCGACCTTGATCTTGTCGATCTCGTTGTGGAAGTAGCGATCCATGGCGGAGCCCCTGGCGTCCTTGCGATTCATGGCCTCGAGGGAGCCCATGCCCCTGTACTTCTTCAGGCGGACACCGTCGCTGAAGAAGTATTCGCCAGGTGCTTCGGAAGTACCGGCGAGGAGGGAGCCCATCATGACGGTGCTGGCGCCAAGGCTGAGGCCCTTGATGATGTGTCCTATCGACTGTATGCCACCGTCCGCGATCACGGGAACTCCTCGATGCCTCGCGTACTGGGAGACCCTGTAAACCGCGGTAGCCTGTGGTCTCCCGACAGCCATGACTTCCTGCGTTATGCAAATGGAACCCGAGCCCATGCCGACCCTCAGGCCGTCGGCACCAGCCTCGATGAGGTCCCGGGCGGCCGGTATCGTCACGACGTTGCCCGCTATCACCTGGAGCTCCGGATAGTCGCTCTTGATGTGCTGGATCATCCTGATCTGGTAGAGGGAGCGTCCCTGAGACGAGTCCAGCACGACGACGTCGACTCCCGCGGCGGCCAGTAGCTTGAGCCTCTCCTTGTCAGCCTCCCGCGTACCAATCGCCGCGCCCACCAACAGCTGCTTGTTCTCGTCCTTACTCGCGATCGGGTAGCTCCTGTTCTTCTTCAAGTCCGTCCGCGCCATCAACGACACCAACTCACCCTTGTCGTTCACTATCGGCAGCTTTCCCTTCTTCGACTTCTCCAGTATCGTGTTTGCCTCTTGCAGCGTCACCCCGGACTTCGCCGTCACCAGATTGTCCGCCCGCGTCATCACGTTTTCCAGCTTGAGATTCTGCTGGTTTCGCGTGTCCTCGAGGAAATCGATGTCCCGCGAGGTCACTATGCCTACCAATTTGCCGCCTATCTTGCCGGTCGCCGTGATCGGCACACCGGAAAAACCGTGTTCCGCTTTCACGTTGAGCACGTCCGCGACCGTGTGACTTGGCGAAAGGACCACCGGATCCCTGATGAAGCCGTGTTTGTACTTCTTCACCTGCCGACCAGACAAACCGTTTCTTCACGCGCTCTTCACCTCCGCGACTTATGGTCCAATGCGCCTAGCCAATAAGGACGATGGAGGATTCGTCGACCTTTGGACCCGGATGTGCGGAAGGGATCAGGTCGGCTGGGGTGTTTCCGGGACACGTACGAGTCCCGCGACGAAAATCGATAACGGCAGGATGAAAGAGTCCTTGCTTGTATGGGACACTTGTGGCTATTGGGAAATGGTCTTTCGCGCAGTTTTTGCGTTAACGATCGCGTTCGAAAGCCGCGACCAACCGAACCCACCGACCTCTACCTTCAGCACGTCCCCAAAGTCGATCTCTACGTTCAGCACGTTCCCAAAGCCCAGCTCCACGTTCGGCACCTCCCCAAAGTATATTTTTATTTTTTGTGCTGCTTCAGCGCATCCCAATCGCGAGACCTCAAACGCGATGATAACGCCCATGAAAGTCCTCCGTTATCGCCACCCCCTTTCCCCCCGATTGAATACAAAGAAATTTGATAAGCGAAGCTGCATTAAAAACGCTAATAATTCTTCCGCGACGGGAATATTATCGTACTGCGTAGATTGTAAGCAGAATGTCCTCGGGTGCAAATCATCACATTGACAAGAGGAACGAAACTTCCAGCTGTCTTCCTCTCAAATAGCCCGACAGCCAATTAACCAAAGGGAACTAATCAAAGCTGGTCAATTGATCGAGAAGTTTGCTCCGATAGACCGGAATAACCTCGACCACTATTATGAAATTGCGTCAATGGGTGCTTTTTCTTATTCTTTTTCTTGTCTTTATAATTCAAGCCGGACAAGGTCGGATCCGATTAACCAAATTTGTTGGACTGGCCTAGTTCCAGGTTCGATCGATTGATCAAGTTACGTTTCGAAGTCCCGTCCAAGTTACGGCAATTCGCCAAAGTACTCATTGAATTTCCCCTGTTGAAAATGTTTTTTCTTCTACATTGATTGGAAAAACGACCAGTTTCGATTAAATGACAATCATACTGTATATTATCATTAATACCATCATATATATATATATTTCATACTATAAAATAGTATACTGTATTCTTTTTATATTACCTGACGAACGAAGAATAAGCTTTCAATATATAATGTATAAATATGATAGATATATTTATTCAGTGATTCTTGCCTCTCGGACTTAAGGGGGCCGTCTAGTGTGTCCGATCAAAAGAAGAGCAAACGGCCTTGCATGACTTCTTTGAAGAAGAGGAAGATGTACTCTCTGGTCCAGGCATAACAGATTGATGGTGGGACCATTTTTTTATTTCGAATTACATACAACTTTCAAACGCGTTTTTCTCAAAACACGATATTTTCAAACTGCTGCCATGATATCTCGAAAACTATTTGATTGATTCTGCTCAAATTTATATAGCATTTTTCGTAACTACAAGTTGAACTAAAATAATTAAGATTGCTTCGTTAGTTTTCTTTTTATCAGCTATATAGACCCCCAAAAAAATACGAAAAATTGAATTTTTTTTTCTAAAGCGTACATTTTTTATTGCAATTCTAACTTTATTATTTTTATTTCAGATAAGCAGAACGGCCGGAATCATGGCAGCAGTGGAGAACCTCTTTTTATGTTTTCCTGTTGGGCGGTGTATCGCCGATATTCTACATGACTTTTGAAAAATCACAAAGTTTGTTTAAATGTTAACAAAATGATATACAATTTATCAATTTTATAAATTAATAAATTATTATTAAAAAATTATCATTAATGGTTTGTCAAAATAGAAATCACCAAAAAATAATTAAAAAACGGCATTCACACTAGACGACCCCGTTAAGAATATTACATCAATTTACAGCTGCTACATAGTTCTCCTTGTACCACTCTTAGTCTACATACAATCGCGTCTTTGGTTCACATTAGGGCCAATGGACACGGCGTATTTTCTGCACATGGATGACGCGATACACGATTGAACCATACGCTTCTTGGACTGAAAAACACGCGTTGTCTGCGAGTAGGAAATACGTCGTGTGCACAAGCCCTCAATCTCTTTTTCCCTATCACTCCATTTTCCATTACACATCATTGTATACTCCGAGGGGCTATTCACTATTAAGTGAGGTGCGGAAGAGATTTCCGTGTGAAGTCGATTTCATATGATTTTTGTGATTTCATAAATGATTCGAGCTATTTTTAAAGTCATGTGATTTCACGTAATTTCACGTAATTTTAGTTGATTTCAATTGATTTCATTTGAATTCATCAACTCAGTTTCAAGCGATTGCTGAAATCATTGGAGGGAGAAAAAAGCTCGAAAATGGTTAAATTTCTCTTTTTTTTTATTATTGACTAATCTTGAGACTCAAATTTGAATTAAACATTTTTTTAATTAAAAAAAGGGTTTAAAAAACACAGATATAGATATTAAAAGAAATGTTTAATTTTTTCATTTGTGAGAACGTGCACATTCTTTCGGATGTTTACACGAAAAGACGTTTCTTATTTTCTCATTAAATTAGACGGTGTCTAATGATCGCTTTGGTTTGTTATTCGTCAATTTAACGAGGGACACCAGCTTCATACAATGTTGCCATGCTAAACCATGGTAAACTTTCAAAATGGTGATAGATCAATAAAATTTGGTGAATATATTCTTTAGTATTATATATGTCAATACAATTTTTTTCAGATTTTTTCATTGTGCCGTTATCGAGTAATTGAACATTGAAGTTCACGTGTATAAGCATAGCGTTTTTATAGATATAGGTATATATTCCGGGTATAAGAATAAACGCTTGTGAATTATTTGTAAGAAAACGGCACAACCAAAAAATCTGAAAAAATTTGTATCTACATGAATAATACAAAAGAATATATTCACCAAATTTTATTGATCTATCACCATTTTGCTGAAGCTAGTGTACCTCCTTAAATACATTCAAATTTGAAAAGAATAAAAAATTAATTTAAGATATACATACCTTCGGTCGACCTTCAGTCGAACTCGAAGTCAAACGCAACGCAAAGTGAGGCAAGATTTTCAACAGTTTTGTTTTCACAAATAATTATTTCCCGGTATATCTCTCTGCATGCACTGGCGTTGAGCCGCAGACTGACTGCTCGAACGCACGGACAATGGATTATGAAAAATCATAATAAAATTTCCTTGTTTCGAGAACCAGATGATTTCTAGCGATTTCCTGAATCAAGTGACTTCATGCTGATTTTAGTCGACTTCAAAAAATGTAAACCTGATTTCAAGGGATTTCAACTACATTCGAATAATGGTGATTTAGTAAGACGCTTCGCGATTTCAGGCGATTTCTTGTAATTTCGCATTCGATTTCGAACAGAAGTGCTTGAATGATTTCACAAGTGAATAGCCCCTTCGGTATACTCTTTTTACTTCTTGTTTTGTCCAGTCCGTACCTTTTCCTTGATCATTCTCACGTATTTGCATAGTACGGGCTTAATTTCTCCATTTAGCACCTCATTTCATCCTATTTGCTTCTTTCTTTCTATAAATAGTTCATCCACGTTCCTCCTCATATCTCTACTTAGCATCATTTTCCTAAATTTGTCGCATTGCCTTATACGCTCTAAATTCGCTTTTTCCTTTCCGCAGTCTGCACGACTCTTTAAGGCAGCTGTCTGGTCTAGAAATTTGACAAAATCGATCTTTTTTCTTCATTTTATTATCATTAGAAAACCGTTTATTGATATTTCAAAGATTAGCAGAGTAATATAAATTATAAGCAAGCCGCGGGCAAACCTCATCTAACGGAATCAAAACTTTCAACGCGTTTGTCTCAGAACTATGTTTTTCAAATTGGCGCCCACGATATCTCGATAACTAATTGTCCGATCGAGCTCAAATCTTCGCACATATCTTCGGTAGCCTCGTTCTGAGGACTGGCAGCAGAATTGAGTCGAACAATAATTTTGCCCACATTTTATAACTCGTCGAATACCCGAAAATGTATTGAATATCGTTAATCAAAGTTTAACAGGCCGCCATTCTGTAACAAATTTTTTTAAAGTACTAATTCTGCTACCAGTGCTCAGAATACTCATACAGATTGAGTGTGTGTGTATATATATATATATATATATATATATATATATATATATATATTTCAGATGCATACAACACCTAGAGTGGGCGCCGATTGAGGCTGTTTTCGGCGGACCATGTTGTAGAAAAATAAGAAACTAAATGAAAATATTTAAAATAATTTTCTTTTTTAATGTAGATACCGTCTCAAAGGAACAATAAATACATATGTAAAATTTCATCAAGACAACTTCAACGGTTCAAAAGTTATTCCAACCCAAAAATGACGTCAAAAATCTCGCCCTGGAGCAGACTACTCTCATTCTTCATCTTCTCCTTTTATGTTTTTCTGTTCCCAATACTTTTGCATTCTCACATTGTTCATACGATATTTATATTCTATACAGTATTTCGAGGTTTCCATTCAGCAGCAGTCTTCCTGCATCCTTTGATTCTTCAATATTTCACATTCAGTTTTGAGCTTAACTTCTAGTCGGTTTAAATCTTCACCTATTTCTATTCTTATATTAATATAGTATAATAATATACGGGTATAATAATTGTAATAAAACTATATATATATATATATATATATATATATATATATATATAGAGTTTTATTACAATTATTATACTATATTTATATAAGAATAGAAATAGGTGAAGATTTAAACCGACTAGAAGTTGAGCTCAAAACTAAATGTGAAATATTGAAGAATCACAGGATGCAGGAAGACTGCATCCTGCAATATATATATATATATATATATATATATATATATATATATATATAAATTACATATATATATTACATATAGGTGAGGACTAGGCAAACCAAGATTGTATGTAGAATAATAGTAATGTAAGTAACAGTAGCGTAAGTGAGAACTAAATAACTCTACTTATCTATATTATATATATATATATATATATATATATATATATATATATATATATATATATATATATATATATTGAACAATTATTTTGCGTTCATTGGGTAATATAATAATAATACAGTATACTATTCTATATTATCAATGTATTATTCTACGTGTATTTTACTATATTATATTGATATATTATGTTTTACGAAAATATATTGAAAAATAATGTTGCCATATGTCATCGAAATATATACTATAAACATAACATACGGGTAGAATAATGATAATAATACTACACACACACACACACACACACACACACACACACACACACACACACACACACACACACACACACGCACGCACGCACGCACGCACACACACACACACACACACACACAAAGGTGGTCCAAATATGAGCTCTATTTTTTTTACTTTTTCTCATCATCCAATTATCTTCTTTAAAGAAAAAAAAATTGTCGCGAATTTTCATTAAAAAATCGATTTTGTTTTTTTTGTTCACTTCTCACCCATGAATTCTACGCTTTATGATTTTCAAATTAACCTCGCGAAAGCTCTAGCCGATCAATGAAGATTTAGTGGTCGCTTTTTTTAAAACTTATCTCACTTATAAAATTGACGCTTTGTAAGATTTTCATAACAATGAATCGTTTTTCTTTTGAAACAGATTTGACAAAGTTACCTCACACTACTGACCCAACAATTATAATCTTTGTTGTCGTAAAATAATTCTTTGTGGCTCTTGTCCGTAAACAAAATTATAGGTCCGCCGTTTTGTCTGGTTATAAGTGGGAGGTAAATTAAAAAAACCGTTTCCAAATAAAAAAAAAGCATGAATTGTTTTGAAAATGTTACAGTGTTAAATTTATGAGTGAGGAGAAAAAAAAATCGCGGCAATTGTAAATTTCGAAGCTCTTGAGCGACCACTGAATATTCATTGGCCAGGCTAGAGCTGTCGCGAGTTTAATTTTAAAGTTATAAAGTGTAAAATTCATGTGTGAGAAGTGAACGAAAAAAACAATCGACTTTTTAATGAAAACTTGAATTTTTGAGAAGCTTGAGCGATCTCTAAAAATTTGTTCACCGCTCTCAGATTTCGCGACCATTTTTTTTCCTCAAAGAAGATAATTGCATAGTGAGAAAAAGAAAAAAAAATAGAGCTCAAATTTGGGCCACCCTAATATACATATAATATATCATTATTTAGCCGTTATATTATATTATATCAATATATCGTATACTACGATATATTACAAAATTGATTTTATTATATATTAAAAAATTATATTTTATTCGTATATATATCAATATTATCATATTATGTTGCACAAAAACGTTTGGGGTCGTTCTTCCCATGTTCGTTACTAATGAATTCGATGAATAACCAAACAGAAAAAACATTTAACCGTGCCCCATGGCGAAGAGATCGGCCAGTATATCAAGAACAGCCGAAAATTAGATCTTCTCAAGTTTTGCAAAGTTTTTTTCTACGGAATAGTGATTTACAATTAGGACAATTATCACGGAAGGCCCCATGTACGCGTATATTAAATTGAATCCGTCCCGCGCTTGCGTTCTTTCCCCGAGGACGAATGCGCGACTCGTCATGACTTTTCGCGAACGAGGAAGGGAAGAAAAAAAGACAGCGAGTCAGGAGGAGGGGGGATGCGCGAGGCGGTACGCGTGCCGAAGTACGGACGGAGGAACGTGAGAAAATGGAAAAATTCGTATGTTTTTGTACCTTGTGAACCTCGTTCGCCTGATACTCGGGTGTGCAGTTGTGATGAATAATTCCAATACCGCCACACAGGGCCATTGCGATGGCCATGTCGGACTCGGTCACGGTGTCCATGGGTGACGAGACGAGGGGTGTTTTTAGGACGATTTTTTTCGTCAACGAAGACACGAGCTCGACCTCCTCGGCCTCGAAATCTATGTAACCCGGCAATATGATGAAGTCGTTGTAGGTCAAACCGTCGCCGTTCGTAAACAACTGATCGGCCGAGAGGCCGTCCTCCAACACCTGAACGTCCGCCGGCTTAGCGTCGCCGATCACATAGTCTGCCATACTCGCGCGGCTAAGATTTGAATAGCTCGAAACGAAGAACTATCAAATAAAAATAGGCTTGACGCTTCGCACACGAGGGGATTCCTGTCACGCGCAAATTTCGACTCGACTTTTTTGAAATTTCTTTCGGTGATGTTAAAACCGAACGATTCGAAGCTACGTGTGTTTTCGTACGTATGTGGCAAAAAAAGAACAACACGTGGTAATTATATGAAAGAAGTTGCCACGATACGAGGCGCGTGAATATACCGGACGAAATGACCGATGTAAATGCCCTCGTGCTGGCTAAGTAGAGAACCGCAGCTTCGAATTCTTCGCGCCAGATGGCGACGCGGCAGCGCGAGTGGTGGGGACGGCCGCGGCGACGAGCCAACGATGTTTCGCGCATGGCGGAAATGGCCAATGCGGGCGTTTGCCGGCACGGCATTGGCGGGTCACCTGAGTCGCGCGCGCCAGTGGCTCCCGACACTGCGCTCGGCGCTTCGCGTACAAGTCGTTCTGTACGAAAGTTGGCGCGCGTTCTTTCCGGCCAAACCACCTTGGCCTTTTTAATCCCGCGGACAAGCGCGGAATACTTCACCGGCGAATCGTCGAGAATTCCGAGGTTATGAACGTAAAATGTTGAACAGGTGCAGTTTTCTTTTGTCGTTGACAAAAAAAAACACGATATTGGCTCGTCCGCTGTACAGTGCCATCTCGCGCGGGATGGTGGCCAAAATCGGTACTTTTCAAAGTTCCAAGCGGAAGGACGATCATTATAGAATAGCATTATCGCCTAACGGGTATTGCATTGGCAATTAAGGTTTACAATTAAACAGGAATGCTCGGGTTTTGTATGGGAAAAGTGAAGAAAATAGAATAAGGTAAAGAAAGGAAGAAAAAATTAGATTTAGGCATGCGGATTTTTTTACCTTTCGAATGAACTTTTAACATCAAAATCCTCATGGAGGGAGTAAATAGAAAAATGATGGGGTAAATGTGGGATATTCCACGCCATTTAAGCTAACCTGTGACCCCGACCACTTGGATTTCCTAATTTTTTTTTGTAAAATTGTACCCCATGAAAGCAATATCCGCACCAATTTTTAGATTGATCTCTCTTCTCTTTTAAAAGTTATGATTTTCCAAAAAATGTCGCTTTCAGAAATGTTGGAAACGTTCAATCGCTGATAACTCCTGAACTAATTGAGATATCGACAAATGGCACCATACATATTTTTTTCATTTTTAAGCATACTTTCGTTAAAAAATATGAAAAAAATTATCAATTATCAATGTCAGTTTTTTTTTGTTTCTAAAGTGAAAACTATTTCTTTGAAGATGGTTGCTTTTTTTTAATTCTCTAACATAGAGTGACCCATTCTACGATTTTTAAGACTAGTCCATCGTGGGTCCATTTTTCCGTCTACTTTTTTTTCCGAATTAATCATTTTTTATAACGATTTTTATTATTTTGATATCCAATAATGCTATTAATCATTTTGTGATTTCCAATTCGGCTTCGACAGGCCTAAAAAGGGTTTTTCTGAAACTTATTTTTCGTTTGTCCTGAATTCATCAAAGAAAAGTGATTTGGAATGTTAAAAAAATTCGTTGAATTCAGCAGAAATAAAAAATAAACCGATTGAGACCTGTCGAAGCCGAGTTAGAAGTCACGAAATCGTTAAAAGCATTATTGGACATTAAAATGATAAAAATAGTTTTAAAAAAATTATTAATTCAAACAAAAATAGAAGAAAAAATGAGATACTCTATACCGGTGTTGTAGGCTGAAAGATGAAAGTTTGGAACACATACTCAAACGCGGGAAAATAAAAGAAGAAAATACACAAGGAAGTGATAGATGGTTTGGAAAAGTAGCGAAGAGGCTAAAAGGGGGAGGCTCTAAAAGGAACAATTAATAAAGAAATGAAAGGGTAATGATCAGAGAATTGTGCGAGTATGGGCAAGTCTTCGAGTGTGCATGGTAAGAAGGGAAGCATAAAGGAGGAAAAGGACGAAGGATAAATGTTAACAAAAATGTGTAAAAGGGTATCGATGTACAGCGGGTGGAACTGTGTAAAATCCTGCAAGGGAAATTGGAAATAAAGAACTATGCTATCCGAATCCTCATGCACTCGACCTATACATTTCTTCTCGCTCTATTCGACCTTTCCGATCTATAAATTTGCAAAAAATATATATATATGTATATATTAAAGAAAAACAACTTATTGCAAAAAAGCAATAATATGACTCGACACTGCAAGCTTGTTTGGGTTTGTTTCGGGTTGATTGAGGTGGTTCGGATTTATTTGGAGTCTTCGGCTTTTGCTCGTTTAATTCCAACGCACTCATGCACATTGTTTGGGTTCGTTTGGATTTTGTTCCAATAAACGTTTAATCGGAAAATCCTCATGCTTTGTTCCTCATTTGTTTGGCGTTGTTCGGATTCGTTTGAGTTTTGTTCCAATAAACTTTTCAACTCAAAATTGTCATGAAAATTTGTTTCGGTTTGGGAAAATGGTTCGGGTTTATTTTTAACCCCTCATGCACAATGTTTGGGTTTATTTGGAATGTTCGGAGTTTCGTTCGTTTAATTGCAAATCCTCATGTACATTTATTTGTTTGAGTTTCGTTCCAATAAACTTAACTCAAAATTGTCACGAAAATTTGTGGCTTTTATTCGGGTGTTTTTTTGTGTCAATAAACGTTGAATCTCAAAATCCTCATACACATTTGTTTAGGTATTTGTTTTTTTTTTCTTTCAATAAACGTTTAATCTCAAAAGCTCCATGCACATTTGCCATCCCGATCTATAAATTTACAATAAGAAAATATACATATGTATATCTATTGGAGAAAAACCGAATGATTGTAAAAAAAGCAGTATTACGAGACTACGACTGTGGACACTGCGACTTTAGGATGCGCTGTTACATTTCCTACAGGTACGCTGAAAAGCACAAACGTCTACGGAGAGTCCGGTGATTTGATTAACAGATACAAGTAAAATTTAGTCAGCGGCTATTTCGTCGGTGTGAAATTTGTTTCTTTTTGTTTCGTTTCCATTGCGATAGCAAAGGTAATTCTCGGGGGTCTCTCAGTCGAGGCTTACCGGTCGAAAAAACATTTCCCGGATGAGCTCGAAAAATCCGCCGAAGGCTTCGCGGAAGGAGGACACGACGTAGTCCAGGAATAGCTCGATGTACGAGAGATCCTCGTAGTCCTCGTAATCGTCGTACAAGAAGTACGTGTACATCATCGGCAAGAATACTATCATGGCGTACATCATGAAGCCGAAAAACGCTACGAACAAATTAATATTTGTTACTCAACATAACATAATAATATTTATTCTTTATACTGGGATATAACAAAAGTGGAATACGGTGTGGAATGTATTAAGGGGGAAGGACCCTGTACAGATGGAAGCATAAGAAAAATAATATTATTTATCCATTATTAAACATAACACGATAATGTTTATTAATAACAAAGACGTAGCTTCTTCATCCATAACGAATTTTTTTCTTCATCAATAACGAATAAAATAATAAAATGGTGTTGCGTCAATTATTATGATTTCGTTTATGAATTTATAAAAAATAAAATGGTCGGAAAAAGTTTTTCATTTTGCATGAATTATGGCTATGGAAGTTATTCTCACCGATAGTCTTGAGTTTCAGAAGTCTCCTCTCGACGGGTTTCTCTCGCTTGCGTTTCAATTTGTTCAAAAGAGCCGACGAGGCTACGGAGCTGTCGTACAGATCAGCGGAATTTCCTATCACCAGCTTCTTCGCTACCAGAGTGCTCTGCGTTGCAGCGGTCGGATCTGAAGATCCTTTCATGTTCTCATTTACGTACAGCTGTTTTGTTTGCATCGCGTCGCTCGTATTTCGCAGCGCCGGATTCCTGCATTGTTATTGTCGAAAGAAACGCTTACACTGAATCAGACTGGAATCAAATTTCAATTATTTTTTTTTCAAATGTACGCGAAGAAAGCTTCGTTCAAATATTTATTCGCGCAATTTCTGACTTTTATTTGCAATGTGAATTTTTTTTTGTATTTTTTGAGCGTTTGTTTTGATATTTTTTTTTTTATTGGTTTTTTCCTTAGGTACAGGCTTTTTGCGTTTGTTACCTATTCTTTCCCATCATTATACCGTTCTTTCCTCTACTGTTTACTCCTTTTTGTCTCCATCTTTCTCCCTGTTCCCCCCTGTTGCGGCCGCAGCCGACTTCCCCCTCTGTATTATATTCATCATGACATTTCTGTCATGGGTATAGGGAAACTGCGGAAAACCTATACCAATACAGCCGGTCATCGAGTTCGCCCCCCAGTCGTGGAACTAGTCTTATTTCGCCGCGAAATGCCGAAGAAAAACATTTCGCGACGAAGTGTACGCGACTGGGATTCGAACCCGGGACCTCCCGGTCCGCTGGTTTAGTGGCGAGCACGCTAACCACTAGACCATCGCACCAGTTCGTTTGTTTTGATATTTTTTATTATTTGGAGTGTCTATCAGTACAGGTTAGGGTCGGACGATTCGAGGGAGCAGTTTCGTCGTGGTAGTTGACGCAAAAAATCGGTCGGGCGCTGGGGTCGTTTTGACCCCCATGTGACCTGCACGTATATTTTTTCGTGAAAAGTGGTATTTTTTTTCTCTGAGTAATGTAAGTATGAATACGAGAACGGTAACATTTGTTTGTATCAAGTTTATACGAATTACTCCGAAATGCAAATTCTTTGCGACGTCCCTCTACGTCATTTAAAACTCATTTCAATTCTACCTGGGAAACCATGAAGCCATTTATAATGTGCGACAAGCAAAGAGTTTTCATCTGTGTCGACTGTGAGGAGAAACTTGATTTATTTACAATTTTTTAAAATTTTGTATTTTTTTAAATATTTTTTTAAACATTCAAAAAAATATCCTTCATACCTAAAGTTTTTACACTATTATCTCATAATTTTTCGAGCCACTGTTGCGAATAAATTGCTAATTTTTCACGATTATCGTTTGTTTTTTTTACTCCGAAATGAGCCTTCTTGAAACGTTCAAATACCTTTTTTGGAACGCCCACTATGAAGCTTTTTTTTCCCCGTAAACTATCATACCTCAAGAGTATCACCCTAATTTTTTTTAATTGAAAATTCCAATAGTTACGATTTTTTAAGAAAAATTTAGCTTTTTTTTCAATGCATTTATCCATTCTTGATATGTCGATTACAATATTATACTGAGAATGCGACATTCTCGGAGGTTTAAATTGACACCCTGAATTTTTATCAGCCATTCGGCACAATAGCACCAACGTGGTAATCGTTTAAACATGGCTGGTCACACGGACCCATGTGACCACGAAGTTACATGCCGATGGTGTCACCTCGAAGCGTTAAATAGTGTTGAAACTCTTTAATGTTAATCCTTTAATTTTAATGTCTTTTCAATAGTGTCAATATTTGATAGTATTTATTTAATGAATTGACTATTGATACTGTATTTTTCAGTTCATTGAATATTAAATAGTGTTGATAGTGTGACGTTCAAAAAGTTAATTGATTATTAAATAGTGTATTTTTTAAATTGATTGACTATTGAATAGTGTTTATCCAGGAGTCTTAACAGTGTCTTTGTAATTAATTGACTATTGAATAGTGTCTGTTCAGTTAATTGACTATTAAATAGTGTATTTCCTATAGTCTCTTATCAATATTGCTAATATTTAAGTGTCTTTTTAATAGAACGATTATTAAATAGAGTCTTTTTAATATTATTAATAGCTAATAGCGTTTTTGTTGTTATTTGATTATTAAAAAATGGCCCTCCCGTTGCTTGAGAATGAGAGCAAAGTAAAAGCTCCACCGCATGACATACGAGTGCGGGAGAGATAGCTGACATTTTCGTGCAGAGATTATTCCGGGATGAGTAATTTTTAGAGAAAAAGAAAATCGTCAAGCCAATGGGTCGGTAAATTCTAGAGCCCGATTATTCTTTTTCTTCTTCTAAATAACTCAACGATCTATGGCTAAACACTGCAAAAAGGAGAGCTTCAACTTTTTACACGCCCTAGCAGATTGGGTGCCTTGATAAATGCCAATGAAAGTCGTTTGATATGCCTATTGAAGTGACTGGCTGAATGCCGTGCCTATTATAGGCATTTATAGTTACTTTGGCAGGCATTCTGGTTCAAATAGTGACGGTAAGTGCTGAAGCGTGACCAAACCAAAATTTTGTATCCGAAGTACCGGCATTTTTTTGGTCATTCACCGGCTTTGTTAGGCACTCACTGGCATTACATTTTTTTAGGCATTCACCGGCATTTTTCGATATTCACCGGCATTACAATTTCTTCTGACAGCTGCAGTATACCCAAAGCCGAAAGTACGAATAAATAACCAGCCAACTAAGAAGGAGCACTTCATATGGTAATATACTGGTTGTAGTATCCAAAATGTATGCTCATTCTATCCCAACCAAAATTGAGTTCCAGTTACAACTTAAGGCCTTCGTCACGAAATAAAATTGTTTGAAAAAAAAATCAAACAAATTGATATCATGATAATCTTGAATATGAATGGTTTTTTCCAAACGTGTTTCTCCACACGAAGTACTTGAAAATCTTACCGAAATGTATTTTGGTTAGGAATGTAAGTGCAAAACATTCTCGCCGAGACTCAACAGCCACTCGCACCAGTATTTTCATAGACATTCTGACCGGCATTCGCATCAGTATTTCCATAGACATTTTAACAGGCACTCGAAAGGCATTCTCTGTGCGCTCATAAAATTTAACGTTCGTCATTCATCGGCATTTACCGGCACTTTTTGAACTAATATGCCTACCAAAGTGCCTTGGGCATTCTTATAGTAAATTGATAGGCACCCAATCTGCTAGGGCGCCCCTATAGTTCGACGGGCGCAAAAATCGCACCGTACCTTGAGTTCAGTATCCTCGATTCAGAGTTCCCCTAAGTCTCAGAGCGGTTTGGGTGTCGCTGATATTCGGCATTTCGATTTTTTTTCCGCAAATTACAGTATGACGGGAAAACAATGATAATTATTGTTCCGACTCACAAATTGCGATTTATTATATTGGAGAGAGCTGAAAATTTCTCCATCGTGAGAGCTTCGGTCTTGGGGTCTTTGGCCTCGGCGACGATATTCGCGACGTCCGAGCTGATATCGGCACGTCTCTTTTTCAGGGTAGGTATCGCGAGCTGACCCGTGTAACGTTGCCGGGTGGCACCGACCGCGTAATCGGACGATCTCAATTTGTCGTAATATTCCATGTAACTTTTGTTGAGCAACTGTTGAGTCTTGACGGGAATGTCGGTGGTCTCGCCGTTGGGTGACATCGAGTTCGCCGGCTTAGTTTCCTCAACGTTCGATAGATCGTTTCTCGGAGTGTCGGAATAGTCGGGAAGATTCTTGGAATCGTCGGTGGTGAGATCGTGAAGAATATGTTCGCGTGGTCGATTATCGTCGTTTCTTTTGGCACGTGAGGGATGCGCGCAGCCGTCATCCTTGTGGCGATAGGCTTCTCTCCCGGAAATGTGTGGGTCCGAGATATTTTTATAATTTTTCGAAAGTGACGAGGACCGGGGCAAGTGTTGTTCGGACTTCATTTTCCGGTTTGGCCTGGAAATCTTGAGATCGGTCGTCTTGGTGGGCTCTTTGTCGTCCATCGAGGATTCTCGGTCGTGCGGACAATCGCTCCCGGAAGTCCTCGTGTAAGCGATCTCCCGGCTGGCCGGGCTCGAGCGATAATTTCTTCTTTTCTTCCTCGTCAGGCTGGAGTCTCGTGCGCGTGCGAAGCGCTGATCCTTCGCCTCGTAATCGGAGCCGGAAGCGCTCGTTTCCTTCGAGTAGAGACGCGGTGCACTGGACTCCAGGAGTTTCACGTCCAGCCCGTAGGCCTCGGAGTCCGTCGTGTCGGACATGAGTTGTTGCGCTCTCGGAGCCTTGAAACTCTCCGATATACCGTCCGAGCGGAGCTTACCATCGTCGCATCTCAAGCCTGTATCCTGCTTGCGTTCGAGCCTGACAGGTGGCGTTGCCAGCATCTTCCGCGAGCTTTGCGCGGCGCGGTAGTCCGCCGGCAGTGTTTCTCCACCCTGAGGAATTCTCGACGCACTTCCGGTCGTTTCTTTGCTCACCAGGGATTCGGGAACTTCCGATATCCGAGAAAAATTGCCCTTTGAGGCATCGAGAAGATGACGCTGGTGATTATTATGATGATGATGATGATGGTGGTTGAACACGGGGCTCGGGGGTATCGTCAGGACTGGACCGAGCGATAATTCCGACGGTACGTCGCCCTTCGCTGTTTGCTGGGTCGATATCTGTAGTGGCAAATTTTGGTAACTCAGCACCGGCACGTGAACGTTGTAACACTGGGTCGTGTACTGACAGGAAGACACCGAACTCGTGTCGATTTGTATCGTCCCCAGGGGCGCTGCTTGCGCTTTACTCTCGACGACCAAAAGAAGCTGGCCCGTGTTTTTAACCTTAAAAAAAACAATTTACATCTTACATTGATTGCTTCCGGCAGAATTGAATTTGTTCTCAAGTGCCGGGCCTTTGATTGTTACGCGATCGCTTCTTTTACCTGGCAGCACTGCAAGCAGGGAGATTCAGCTGGCGGATTCCCCGTTGCTACACTTGGCAAAACCTTTTCTTCCCTGGCGACGTTTTTTTTTTCAACCGCCCGCTCGGCACTTTTTTCCTCCCCGTTGAGAGACCATTGCCCGCGACCACTTTCCTCTCCCTTGCCAACAGTTCCAGTCGGACTGTCCAGTTTCTTCGCTGTATCGTCGGCGTTCGATAATTCGTTGGAATCTTCTACTTTATTCGGCTCCGCAACGGATCCATCGTTGGGGCTCTTCTCCGACGAGACGGGCACCGAATCTTCAGTTACTGTCGTTTGAACACCGATACTGTCCATGCCTCTTATCTCACCGGGCTTTTCGGCTTCTTGCTGCGTCACTTTGGGTCTGGATCAAATTTCGGACAATTCAATTGTTCGTTCACGTTAAAAATCGTGGAAAATCGTCATGAAAATATTAACGCGGTTCCCGGATTTAATAAATCGATGATCACTTACTTTACGTTACTAAGTAATTCTCTAATCGAGTAATTAATTCATATTACTGATTGATCAATCAATAGACTAACCAATAAATGGTACAATTATGACGTCTAATTAATAGTGTCCTTGATCGAACAGTTAATGAAAAAATAGCTTGCATTTTGGATGGTCTGATTAATTAGTTAAGCCATTTATTAATTGATGAACCAATGAAATCATTGCCCGATTAATCACTTAACTAATGGAAATGTATTTGCATTTAAGGCTGTCTGGTTGATGAATTAATTAACCAATCGAACTGCTCGATTAATTACTTAATTCATTAATTCATTAATTAATCATACAGCCTAAATTTAATTTGAACTATTGACGAGCTTCTACTTATTTTACTGTCTGCGTGGAAAAAAAGAACATTTAATTCCTATAAATTAATATAACTCACGGATCGTAATCTTTTTCGGGAATAGTTTTTCTAATATCCTCGCTCGCAGATTGGACCTGGTTAGAAATAATGACAGCCGAACGGCTCAGCTCGGTATGATTGTCCCGTTCTCGATCCGGCGGCTCGGTCGACGTCATTTGACTCTTGACAGTAGTCACCCTGATTGACGACAGGAAACACTTCTTTTAGGTCGAACACTGTCGAGCATGGCGAAATTAAAAACGGCCATGTATGTATACTTTTTAAAACGAGGATCCGCACAGCCAGGTCGTCGTTTTATGGGGTGACCGAGGTGTGAAGCTTTTTGGTAAATGTTCGGGTGCAGAGACGCCGGCACATGATCTTTGGTGAAGCCCGTGCTTGATCTAATAAATAAATTCTTGTTGAACCATCACATTAACATATCAATCAAATGTAAATAAATCGTTGATCATCTTTTACCGCAAATTTCGAAGAATTTGGATAAAGGTTTGGTAAATGTAAAACAAAAAAAAACTAACTGATGGGAATTGGTGTGTCGTACGGTCGTGCGACTTTTTCTCGGTGTACCAGTGAGGGTTACGACGCACGGTGGTTCGATGACATCGTCCATGTCCTCGGCCAATTTTCTCTGCGGTATTTTCGGCCATGACGGATCGGCGGGAATCCTAAAAAAATGTTATTTTAGAAATTAAAAAAAAACTGACTGCCTCCATTAGGGCGTTGATTCGTGAGCGCTCACCTTAACGATCCGACGTTGTACTTTTGCGCGTTCGGCAATAAATTTTCGCTGTTCACTGGAAAGCGAAAAAAAAACATGCGGCAAATGGGTCTTTTTTTCACCGGAGAAAAATTGTCGTTTACCTTTAATGTTTAACTGGAGTGCATTCGATGCATCGCGACACGCCATGTCGAAGGAATCGCACATATGAATTTGCAGAACCTTTTTTCGTTATTCACAGGCCCCTGAAGGAATGGCTATTTTTTTTTCTTCTTTTCGAATAGAGACCCGATAAGTTCTAATGACACTATCAGTTTTTGGGAAAAAGAAGAGGAAAAGTGTCGAAACGGACTCGGGTCTTGCGATCCAAGTGTCATCCGGCAGTCATGGTCGAAACAATCGTCGATCGAAATTGTTTTTTTCGTCCCTCTGTGTAGCCATGGCTACGAGGTTGTTCCCTTACTTTGCCTCTTTCTGAGCCACTTTTCTTCGAGAGACATCACGAAAGTTCCACTCTTTATTTAACACAAACTCAAAATTTGCGACTGGAAGCAGAAAAAAAAACGAATTGGAACACCAGAAATGGGGACTGGGGATTTTTCATTTCCCTAGTTCATTTATTGTTAAAAAAAACGAAGCCAAACCCAACAAATAAACAAAAATAAACCCAAAATCAACCAAAAAGTCAACCCAAATAGACCCAAACGAACTTGGACTTTTTGTTTATAAAAAAAAAGAATCCGAAGCCAACCAATAAACGAAAATAAACCCAAGCCCAAACAAGCAAAAAATAAACTCAAACGAACCGGGAGTCTCGATATTTTTTAAAATATCCTTATTTATTTATTCTTCGGAAAATCCAAGCCAAGCCCAACATCATTCAAAACGAAAAAAAGGATCGCACTTCCGGGAAGAATGAATCAGCGTCGTTGATCTTCGTAATGCTTTTGCTTTTATCTTTTAATAATCCTCCGATATTTTTTGCACAATGCGTATACAACTCTATAATTATAACGATACGGTATAATTTATTTACAATAAATATACAGGAATATTACATATAGGAACAGTCAACTAACGTCTACAACGAGATATCATGTATATAGTTGGCTTTTGCACACATCTTTTTCTTCTTTCACTTTGTTCGTCTGATTTCAACTTCCTTTTTCTTTTTTTTTTTTTTCTTAATGTACCTTAAAGTTACTGTACTCTTTCGTTCCCTCGTGGTTTCTTTTTTTTTTTTTTGCGCACCATATTTCAATGTATCACAACAGAGTGAAGCTTCGCGATATTAAAAAATTCCTTCGTAAGCTCGTAAAAAAGAACGAAAGGGCACGGAGTCGATTCGCTGCTGGCTCCGGATGTCGTAGAAAAATTGCTTCCATGCATATACATGTATGCACACATGCATATGTGTGTGTGGAATAAAAATAAATAAATATACAGATATACAGGGTGACAAATGTAAAGTGGCCATGCTTTTTGAGTGCCCGGCATGGAGACTTGGCGTCCGAGAAAAATATGACATTGAGTAGTCTCTCGAGTCCTCGTCGAAAAAAAAATTCGCCTATTTTTGTGGCGAGTAGTATTTTCCAAAAAAATGAGCATTCTGGAAAAAAATCGAAATTCCATTTTAGGGTTGGCAGAATGAAGATAATTAAATTCCGAATACGAGACTTATTAAAAAACGTTTTTCGGTGGAATTAAATTTTACTCGTTCATTTTAAATGCATCTTCGATTATTTTTCTACGCAATGCCGGGATAGACAAAAAAAATATTCAGTGTTCCGTATTCGGAATGCAATTATCTTCATTCTGCTGTGTAGAAAATGGAATTTTGTTTTTTTCCGAATTGATCAATTTTTCTGGCAAGTACTACCCGTCGCGAAAATCCGCTGTATTTTTTTTCAAGCACTTGAAAAACCATTGAAGACAATATTTTTTCCGGTCGCGAATCAGACCCTTGAAAAATGCCTGGCCACCTTAGAATGGCCGCCCTGTATACGCATGTGCACAAATATATTTTTATTATCTTTATTATCCGTAACAAATCTTACGACGTTCATTAAAACCGTCGCTATTTTTTCACCATAAAACATAAAATTGTGCGAGTCTCGAGTTTTTTTTCCCTTATTTTTGTTCCCAAAAAATGAAAAATCAGACTCGAGTGACATTTGTGTTTATGTAAAGAGAAAAAAAAAACATTCTTTATGGCAAACGCGGTCAATATTTCTCTCCCCCTCTCTCTTGTTCGTTTGTTTTTGTGTGTGTGTTTTTTTTCGGGGACATTAGATTCTCCAATTATTCATAGAAAAATACATCATCTCCCTGGCGAGGGGAGGGGGATCGGGGAATGTCACAGTATAAAAAACACGTTTCTTCCCTCTCATTTTCTCTGCTGACTAGATTTTTTAAAAATGTTTTCTTCGTTTTACTTTTTATTATCGTTTTTTTTTTTTCTTAAATTTTCACCAATTCGCGATTCGACGCTGACCTCGTCAGGCTTGCGGAGAAAAAAATCGAGAAGAAAAGAAAAAAAAAGAAAACGTTTGTGAGTTTCGGAAGAAATTATGGGGCGGATGTATAATATTTCTTTCTCAAAATCCAACGATCCTCGAAGGATACTTCACTGGTTAAATTTTCGAAACGTTAGAACAACTTTGAATTGGTCCAAAGTGCCAATCACGTTTCTTCGGGACCTTCTTTCGATTTGCATGAAATTTTTTTTTTTTTTAGAAAACGTTTAAATTGTCTCCCTGATACTGTCAAAGTATACGGACGAATAGCCGTCCCAGGCTCGTATCGGCACATAAAAAACAATATAAAAGAGGAAAGAAGCAGAAGAAAAAAATGTTCAAAGTTAAGTACACGAGACGCACGTACGATGCGTTTGTTTGTGGTCGTAGGAAATCCGGAAGTACACTTGGAATTCTTTCAATTTCTATTTCCTTTGCCGATTTTAATGTGTCTTTTTCATCGTTAATTCCTTAATTTGTAATACTTGTCAATCTTTCGAATTTTCCCTTCCCAAATGTTTTTCTTTGATTTCTTTCTTCGGAGTATCGACGCACTCAATTGCCTCTATATTTATCGATAACATTATTCAACAACTGTGCAGCTGACATGGGAGGGGTGATTTGTCGAAAAAAAAAATGCATATTCGCCCCTTTCGTGGCCCATCGAGGAAAAATTAAATCTTTCAATGATGACAATACTGTTTTTTTTTTCGGGTCCGTGAAAAAAATGACCGTTCGAATCCTTCTAATAAAATAATAATAATTGTTATTGTAAATTCGAACCGTTTTTTTAAATTTGATAACTGCGAATTCGTATGTAAAAAGTATAAACCTATTTTTCGTATCACCGGCACGAATTTTTCCTTCGGAACGTAAACGATAATAATAAAAATCAAAGCGACTTCCGACGCGAACGTCGGAAAAATAAACGTCAAGTATACAACGAAATAAAAGAAACGTAACTGTTCGACAATACGGACACGCATTTTTTTTCTCCGCTCGTGTGGTTTCTCTCCGATATGTTATTCCTCTGAAAAAAAAATCTCGTCTCCGGAAGTGTAATCACGTTAATCGAAGAACGATTCGCGGAATATGGATTGTTCGTAATGAAACGAGAAAAAATTATTGTAGGCAGTATCGTGAGATAATTAACGATGAGAAAAAAAAAATATGCCGCACGAAAACGTGCGAAAAAGCTCTTCGAGTTTTTCGAGTCGGCGGAGTAGTTTTTTTTTTCGCCCCTTTCGCTGTCACGTCTGTGGGAAAAATTTGAAAGAAAATAAATAACTGGATGATGAAAGCTGCAATTATTGTCGTGTTAAGCCTCGTGATCCTCGCTGTTTATGCCGATCAGCGACTGCGTTTGCTCCGCTTCGAGATCGGGCAACCTGGAGGAAAACATTTTTTCACGCTCCGATCTTTATTTTTCCCAGATGCTTGTCGATGAATAATTTGTTATCGATATGCATGGGTGTGTTCATTTCGTCGTACCTGGTGGTTCGGCCTTTACGGAAAATCCACGTATAAAGGCCCTTGACCAAATCCATGATCGGGTCCCAATTGTCGTAATGGGACAAAAGCGAGACGGTCAAGAAAGCGAGCAGCATTGGTATCGTCCCGAGATAAAATATACACGGATATTCGACCTTTTTCAGGAGAACGTCGGCCATCATGGACATTGGCATCGACAAACTAACGGCCAGTGTAGCTATGAGTGACGACGTCAAGAAGCAACCCCTGCGATTAAAATTGCATTTTTTTATAGCTATTTATAAGTTTGAACATTTTTTAAAGATTTTTTATAAGTTTTTAGGACGGTTTTAGAATTTCTATAAATTTGTCGAATCGTTTTAGAATGTTTATACATTTTTTCAACCTTTTTGGACGCTTTCATGTATTTGTACAATCGTTTTGGATTGTTTTAAAATGTTGATATCAGTCTAGAATTTGTCATATATTTTTAGAATCGTTTCTGAATTTTTAAATATATTTGTACAATTATTTTGGTGTTTTTAGAATAGCGTTAGATGTTTTATAAATTTTTCGAACCCTTTTCGAATTTTTGTAAATGTCTGAAACATTTTTGGAATTTTCGTCAATTTATTAAAACGTTTCTGAATTTTTCGTATATTTAAAGAATAGTTTCAGAGTTTTCATCAGTTTTAAGAGTAGCTTTAGCATTTATTCAAATTTTTCGAATCGTTTTCCAATGAATATTTTTAATCGCTTTGGATTTTTTCATATATTTGTAGAATCCTTTTAGAATACCCATCATTTTTTAGAATAGCTTTAGAATTTCTAGAAATTTCTATAAAAAAATCGAATCCATTTATGTTATGCATTTTCTTAATCAACTTACAATTTTCCTAAATTGTTTAAATCATTTTGGAATTTTCCTAAATTGTTAGAATGATTTTAGATTTTTTCGAAATGGTTAAAATCGTTTTAGAATGTTCATAGTATGATTCAAGGATTTGTTCACATCGAAATGTGTAGAATGGTTGTAGACTCTTTGATAAATATTCATTTCTACAAAAAATGCATTAATCTCTAAGTGGAAAAATTACGGACGTTGTTTAACCGCGACTCACCAGAGCCAGAGTACTTCGCTGAGTACGGTGCCGATGAGGCCGTTGATGATAAGGAAGGTCCATTGGCGGGTGTTGGGCCATTCGAACTCTTCCCAATGGCCGTAGTGAAGTATGAAGAAGAGTGGCCAGAGCATGGTGAGATTGAATAGTCCAACAAACCCGAAGAACATCGGTATGTCCATTTTGTCCTCGTGATCGACCTTCCTCTTGAGGAATACTATGTAAGCGGCGTAGAAAAAAGCGCTGACCAGCGCCAGTATGATGCCCGTGGGGATTCCGTTGGTTTCCAGGCTCAAGTCCGAGAGCCCGACCAATACCAGGCCGAATATGCTGACCGTAACGGCGACCAGCTTCGACAACGTGAATTTGTCGCCACCGTTGCTCGGGAAGAATGTGGCGAGGAACAACGTGAACAAACTCGACGTGGACGACAGCACGGTCACGATTCCGGCCTCGGTCTCCACGAGGGAAATTTGGTAAGTATAATTCGCCATGAACCACTGGGGAAAGAGCCAAAGGGATTCATTTTTGCAGAAGTTCGACGGGCATGATTGACGGCAAAAGCGAAAGGGGAAAACCCGAACAAACTTAAAGGGCACAATGGAAGGAAAATGCGAAAAGGGATCGCCCGAAGGGAGATCCCGAACAAACTCAAAGAGCAGGATTAAAGGGAAAAGCGAAAAGGGGGAACCCAAACCAACTCTAAGGGCAGGATTAAAGGGAAAAGCGAAAAGGGAGATCCCAAACAAACTCAAAGGGCATGATGGAAGGAAAAAGCGAAAGGGGGGCACCCGAACCAACTCTAAGGGCATGATTGAAGGAAAAAGCAAAAAGGGATCGCCGAAACAATAGAAAAGTGATAAAACCTACCAGTAGGCAAAACATAAGGGCGATTTTGGCGACTTTCTGCACGGAAAACTTGTGTGCCTGGCGCCTAGCGTGTTCGCCAGCTCTGACGCTCGCCTGGTAGCTTAGTCTGGCTAGGAGGGCTTCGGTCGCGTCGCTCTCGGACATGTGTCGGACCTCGGCGAGCTTGCTGAACCTCACAGCCCTTATCGACGAGTCGTCGCTCTCCGTTCCCGACGAGCGATCGCAGTGGTCCGGCGTTTTGATCGGTACAAAGGTCGGATCGCTCTGCAAGTAATTTTCAATTTCACTTTTTCGTTCTCTCATTGACCCTTCCAATTGCCTTGAAAGCTTCATTGTCACACGCACCAGACTAGTGTTGGCTTCCGAGTAAAAATTGTCGTCTTCAACGTTGGGATCTATGAACTGGAGAATGCGATTTTTGTTTGTTTGGCTTGGGGCGGAAATAATTTCGAGGGCTATCGAATCGGTCGTACCATGTATGTGGCGGGTTTGTTGCACTGGTCTCTCCAAGGCGGCCAGAAGCAAAGGCCAAGCAGGTAGAGCGTGAACATCGACGTTTTGACGTAAGTGCTGAAAAATGGCTTCTCGAATTCAGCTTCCCTGTAGATGTACTGAAAATTCGCGAAACCTCGTGCTGTAGCTTCCTCGCGTTTCTTCCTCGTGTTTTTCTTTCATTCTGGGACTCACTTTGGTAAGTTCGGAGCTCGAGACCCAAATAATGTCGACCAGCAGTAGTACCAAGAGGCCGAGCACGAGCCTTTGCGACTTGTTCATCATCGCTGCCAGTCTGTGGGGATCCTCCGCCATCCCTGGTTGCCTGCGCTGGCGCAGCTCCACCGAGCAACTCATCTCATCGCCCATAAACCTTTGCTGCGCTTCGATTTTCTCTCTACGGCATTGTACCTCCGACGATCGCTGCTCCCTTATACATCTGATGGAGAAATAAAAGCACGTAGACGACCGGCGGAACGATTTCATCCAAACTTCTGAGGGAAAAATGTTTCTTCGGCTCGAGAACAAAATCGTACGATTGGGGAAAAATCCTCCGGGCAATGGAAGACTTTCCGCCGTATGAGAAAAATGCCCGGGACGCCAGAAAATTTCTCCGATGAGAGATAAACTTCTTCAATGGGAGAAGCTTTCGAAAGTTTATATCAATTAACCAGTTGATATATTTTAATGCATCAATATTTCGATTACATCAATTCATAAATTTATAATATTGATTGTATTAATAAAAATATTCATTATATTATCGATATAATTAATATGAAATAATGGCGCATTGACTGGAAAAAGATTCTGTAAGAATCCAGAGAACTGCAATAACTTTGGGTCGTTATGAAACGTTCATTAATTAATATATTCATTATATTAATTAGTATATCAATTGATAAATTAATATTGTACAATAGTATTAATATAAAGTGGTCAAGGAATGACTTTAAAAAATCCATAAGAAAACAACAAACTGTGCTATAACTGTGGGTCACTATTGAACGTTAATTAATTGATATCGTAATTATATTTATCAATATATCAGTTATATTCGATAATCAATTAGTATATTAATATTATCCAAAGTAATTATTATAAAGTGGTCGAGCAGAGGCTCAGAAAAAATGCAATAGGAATCCAAGGAACCCTAATAAATTTGGATCACTATTGAACGTTAATTAATAAATAGATTCATTATATTTATTAATGTATGAATTAAATTATTGATTTTATTATCAATATGTATTGATATAACAATAAAATAATCAATATATCATTTATAATAGTTCAATCAATTAATATATTAATATTATACGATACCATTAATATAAAGTGGTCAAGCACCGGCACGGAAAGACTTCTGTAAGATTCCGAGGAATTGCAATAACTTTGCGTCACCATTGAACGTTGAGTAATTCATATGTTGATTATATTTAAAAATATATCGATTATTCAATTAATATATAGATCAAGTTAATTACAATAATTAATATATTGATCATATGATACGATATAATTAATATAAAGCCAGCTGGGAAGTATTGTGCTGGAATTCCGGTTACTGCGATAACTTTGTATCGCTACTGAATGTTTGGATTTCTACAGCTGGAGCCCTGGGGCTTTCCGAGCTCAACCTTGTCTCTGACGAGCAATGTTCTTACAAATCCTAAATACTATTTTAGCCTCTCGGTTTTCCTTGCTGCAGTGGAAACGCTACGGCTGAAGACAAAAGTGCTTCTTACGCGTGACGTAACTTTCCAACAGCGTCTCAAGGCCAGCAATTAAACTCGGTGTTGCTGCGGTGTTGTAATTCGCCTGAGGCAAGCATAGCTCGCGTGTGCAACAGTCGAAGGAAAGAGGAGCGGATAGGTGAAGAAAACATGCTGGTAGAAAAAGTAGAAATTGATGTTCGCCCAAAAGGAAGATATGAGGAGGAAGATAAAGAAATGAAGAAACCGGAAGTGATTGTCGAGGGATCCGGTGAAAAAAAATTAAGGATCGTAACAGGTGGATTATGATGACAATATGTATACTTTACTTCAACAGATTGAGATCCCACGAGAAAAAAAATCGAACTGAACGTAAATATTCGATATTCTTCCTGGCTCGACTTCGCGAACGGCAGCGAAAGTGGGAGGCATTACGATCGTGGGGAGAACAAAAAAAACGTAAAATTCCACTCACCTAAGCGATGAGACACGAACGGTGTCATGATAAAAATTATACACCGTGTAATGTCTCTCCTTCGGCCGCGGGAGAGGAGTGAAATATTCTACATGTTCAAACTCGCGGTTTCGCGAGACACGAGCGCCGAAACCGCTTCGCCTTTTTCACCGGCCCGGAAGCTCTTAATTTCTCACTGGATACGCGCCTAACGTCTATGGGCGTTAGTAATTGCATGAAAAATGTCAATACATCGCCGAAATTGCCGGACATCGAGTAAGAGCGGCGGCCATCTTGGATTTCCACACTCGCCGGAGCGAAGATGACGTTTTTTAATTCGTCTTCGTGATGCACGAGGCGCTGCGCTCCGTCGTTTCTCCGATATTCATTCGCTTTACGGGGAAATGCGTGTACAGGGGCACTCAAAAGATACGGGCCAAACACGAGGCAGTGGAATGTGAGCGATTTTTATTTATGCTTATCGATTTATCATATGTATTATATTATTATATTTATTATATCTAATATATTTTTTATATTTATTATGTTTATTATATTTATAATATCTATTATATTGATTTATTTATTTTTCGAGGTTCATGATTGTATTGGGATAATGTCGGTTTTTTAGTAAATGTGGTCAAGTGTGATTTTTTAAATTCGCCGGGAAAAACTTCGTCAGTTTGAGCTGAATAAGAAAAAGAGCTGGTCCTTAAAATTTGAAAAATACAATTTTTATGTACATTTCTGCAGCCTAGCGTCTAAACTTCAATTTACAACAACGATTTTGTGAAAACTCCATAAGTTGGCCAATTTATGGTGATTTTTGTGAAGGGTCAGCCAACCGCGATTCTTGAGTCAACGCAATGAAATCTTTTTTTTCCTCGGTGCGAAAAGCTTCGTTAGTTTAAGCCGATTTTTGGGAGCCTTGACCTTGAAATAGCAAACATATATTTTTTGGTATATTTTTGTAACCTAGGGTCTTAACGTCAATTTGCGATAAATATTTTGTCAAAATTTAAAAAATTAACCGAGCTGTGATAACTTTCGTGAGGGATCGGCTCATTGCGATAGCCCTTCTTTTATTTTGCGTTTACCTCGAAACTATGCTTCATAAAACGGCGCAGGTCGTATATGAAAAACTATTCGTCCGATTCACTTCAAATTCGGACAGAGCACAGTTTGTAAGATTTTCTATCGTATAACCGGATGATCTTTTTCATATGTTCGTCCATTTGTTAATAACGAATTATTAAAGTTGCTTGTTTTTCGTTGAAAATTGAACTCCATTTCCACTGGTTGCCATTATCGTAATCTTTAAAATTTCAAAAAATTATCTAGTGATATGACCCTTTAACTATTATACTCAGAGTACATCTTTTAATTTTTCACCAGAAGCACCTGCACTAATTGGCCGTGCAGCAGCGATGGAACTTTCTTCTAATAATAACAACGTCATTGTTGATCAATATTTGTCAATTTAAAAAAAAACCTCAAACTTGCAAGACTATGTATCAATTGTGTGCTCTCTTGGGGACTTTCGGTCCCCGTTTGAGTTTATTTGACTCAATCGATACAATTACACAAGTAGAATTGCGGTGTTATTTTGAAACGTCGACTCCTGATTTTTTTTCCAACAGTACACGAGTTGAAACTAAAAAAAAATGACAATAAAAAAATGACAAATCAAATAATATAATAAAATTTTCACTAACGTTTTAATTCTCCTCGACTATTCCGAGTAATTCTAAATTGCCACACTCGTTCCAGTGTGAAGTAAGCTTTACAAGACCGGCATCGGTCACCCTGGCAACTCTACGTAAAAACACACATAAATAGGTATTTTCTTCGTGCATACGAACAGCATAGAATATTTCAGTGTACCAGAAGCGTTACGTACAAGTAGAAAGAGCTTGAGAAGATTAGCGCGACTATACCGAAAGGTTGGAGGTTAGAAGCTTGCCATAGTACGATATGGCTAACAATGCGCTTAGCAACGGGCGTGTGCTCCATCAATCGGAGCAACGTTTCAGAAACGAGAGAACCTCCGATAGACCTAAAAAAGGTAATTTTTCGCGACACCCGTGAGGTCTTCTCGCGTACGTTGTTCGTACATATACAGGGTGCTTAAAATAATATGTCTCAAAACTTCAAATATGCACATTAGGGTGGCACAAATTTAAGTTCTAATTTTTTTCCTTTTTCTCACCATCCAATTATCTTCTTTAAGGCGTTACCCCCACTTGTAGCGCAAAAAAGGCCTTTTTCATGAATTTTTTTAAAGAAAACTACAAAACTTTTTTAATCGATCAATATACCATCTTAAAGAACACATCTTGAAGAACTTTCAGTAATTTTTTTATTGAAAAATATTACATTGTTTAGTGGCAAATGGCCGTCAATGAAATAATGTTTTTATATACACGGTTTGCGGTGACCAACATTGCGGCGAAGTGGATCATGTGAAAAAAAAAAATGCGGATGGATTTAGTCAAATATAAGTATAAACTAGTCTTTAATCGAAGGATTTTGAAAAATATTCATTTTTCACAAAATGGCGGACAGTCAAAGTTAATGGTTCGATTTTAACGAAAAAAAAACCCCGTTTTTTGGCTATAAAACGGCCATTTTTTTCGAAAAAAAAATCGAACGATTAAAGACTACATTTTTATGTATTAAATAAGCCTGCAAAATTTCAAGAAGATCGGTTCATTAGTGTTCGAGTAATCTTGGTCACCGACTTCAGAAATGCCATTTTGAGAGAAACGCGTTTAAGGGGGGATTGTCTTTTTTTTTCGCAAAATTTACCGCTTTTTGGGAATTTTTTTGTGAAGAAAGTATACAACGGAAAACTTGTCAAACTTGGGATATAGTTTTATTGATCTGTTTACTACATACAAAAAATTTTTTAAACAATTTCATCAAAAAATCCGCCTCCCACCCCCCTCGACGCGCGATGGTCCTTTTTTGATGGTGTGCACGATTACAGCCTTCACGTTCATCCTGCAACAAAAACCCAAAAAGCATTTTACCTTAGACACATATAGCTATCGTTCGATGAAGGGGAAAAAAAAAAATTGACGATTTGGTGACGTTTTGAACTTGAAGTATCGATTTTTCGAAAAAAATTGATCGATTTTTTGTTATAAATAAAAAACTATTGAACGTATTGCTTTTTTGCTTCATCAAACGATAAAAGAATGTCAGCTGAGCATTCTGTCCAAATTTGAAGGCAATCGGTTGAATAGTTTTTGAGAAATCGTGCACACCATCAAAAAAGGACCATCGCGCGTCGAGGGGGGGTGGGAGGCGGATTTTTTGATGAAATTGTTTAAAAAATTTTTTGTATGTAGTAAACAGATCAATAAAACTATATGCCAAGTTTCACAAGTTTTCCGTTGTATACTTTCTTCACAAAAAAATTCCCAAAAAGCGGTAAATTTTGCGAAAAAAAAAGACAATCCCCCCTTAAAGTATCTCTTTCAACGCTCTTCCAATGCGGATTCTTCTCTTTCAACGCTCATATCTCAGTCAATTTTGTTCGGATCGACTTGAAATTTTCAGGACATATTCTCAGATACTTATACTTCAAAAAAATGCAATAAAAAAAATCGATTTTTTCAAAATCGCAAGTGGGGGTAACCCCTTAAAGAAAAAGAAATTGTCGCGGAAGCTGCAAGCGGTCAAGAAATATTTAAAGGTCGCTCAAGCCTCCCAAAAATGCAAATTTTTATAAAAAAATCGATTTTTTAAATTCACTTCTTACCCACGAATTTTGCGTTTTATAATTTTTAAATTAACCTCGAGAAAGCTCTAGCCGGCCAATGAATATTCAGTAGGCGCTCAAGAGCTTCGAAATTGCGAATTTTTGTTTACTCTTGTCACTCATAAATTCGACGCCTTGTTAGATTTTCAAAACAATCATTTTTCCTTTAAGAACAGTTTTCGTAGCTTCACTCTGTGACGAACGGCGCCATAATACAATAATACATAATAACACATATCGTCTAATTGGCGTTTGTTACAAATGATTGTAATAAATTATGCAGAAAATGTCACGCTTCGCTGTTTATTTTCTTTTTATGCTACAAGGAATTACAGTGCATGCGAGATTTATTTTTTGGCGGAAATCCTGAATTTCGAAAACCTCGAGCGACCACTAAATATTCATTGGCAGACTAAAGCTTTCGCGAGGTTAATTTAAAAATTATAAAGCGTAAAATTCATGGGTGAGAAATGGACAAAAAACAATTTAATGAAAATTTGAATTTTCGGGAGACTTGAGCGACCTCTAAATATTTTTTGACCGCTCGCAGCTTCCGTGACAATTTTTTTTTAAAGATAATTGGATGGTGAGAAAAAGGAAAAAGAGAGCTGAAATTTGTGCCACCCTAATATACATCCATACTTATTGAATTTGCAAAATTAGAATATTGAAAAACAGTTTGAAATTAAATCGACCCCACGGTATTGTCGAGTTGGAAAGAAAATAATCTCGAATGAAACTACGGAATCGTTTGTTGATCGACGTTTTTCAATAAAGTGCCGGATATACCGGCGGTCGAGAGCCGAAACTGGCTGCTCCACAGATATTACACGCGTCACGAGTACAAAATCTGCAAGGCCCTTATCGAGGAAGAGCTCGCCAAATCGAACGGTCACAACGAGTACGCTAATTATCTGAAGGTACGAATTATTATTGTAGTATGATAGGCTTATTATAACAAATACAATATGGTTGGAATTTCGATAAAAAACTAATTATTCAGATTATTTATTAATGTTGATAATATTTATTAATAGTACAACAATAATAATAATTACCTTAATATAATTTAATAACTATACTGATTAAATTCAATTAAATTAAATAACAATATGAATAATATAACAACAATAATAATTATTATTTTAATGAATTAAATTAAATTAAATTAAATTAAATTTGATATGAATAACGATAATGAGAAGTCTAATGAATAAATAATATAGAAATAAATATTAAATTTTGTATTCCTCAGGGTCTCATATTACGACGCGAAGGCAAGATACAGGACTCTCTGGATTCCTTTCAGAACAGTTACAGCGTGAATTCGACGAACGTCAACAACGTTAAGCAAATCGCCAAAAGCCTGTACGTTCGAAAAATAAATAAATAATACGAAGGGAAAAATTGGTAAAAAAATGTAATATGCGAAATGAAGAAAAAAAATCTTTATTGGTCGTTTCGGTCGATAGGTTTCTCTTGGGAAGTCACAAGCGTGCCGTCGAAGCTTACACGGAAGCGGAGAAGATGTCCGATGCCTCAGACTGGGAAATACACCACAGCCTCGGTAAGAACGATATCTAACTAGACTGCCGGTTGATTTTTTTCTTTTTTAATAAACTTGGAAATACAACAAATATCCAAAACGTAAAGGAAACAATTCTTTTTAACTCTCGGGCATTTATCGTTAGCACAGTGCTGCGATTTTTTTTCTTTGTTTCCAAATGGAGATATTTGGATAATGGAGACGTGAATTTTATTCGACTAATGCGAACGAGCAGTCCCGGGACAGGAAGTGCACTGTAAGAGTATGCAGTCGTCAGACACACTCTATCGATTTACGTATTCAACGCTCGAAACGTTTCGTCAATTAGAGTCCCGGAAATGTCGTACCTAACGTATATCCCGCTTGACAACAAAACAGATTCAAATGGCTGAATACGTTAGCTCCTCTTCGTGAATGTATATATATATATATACACACACACATATATATAAATATATATATATATATATATATATATATATATATATATAAAGTAGAACATTGAGAAAACGACTCCAGTGCAATTGCTGACCCAGACAACATCAATTAGACGACCAAATGGCGCCTTGAATATTTTATAATGACATTCAGGGGTTATGTGGCTTTCGAAGCCAAAAAAAAACATATTTTCTATATTAAAAAAATATAATATATAAATAATTTTATAAAAAATATTAGGCACGTAAAAGAGCAACATTTCTACAATATTTAAAAAGAATTTAATTTAAAAATTTGGAAAATTCAGCCGGTGAGACCTGGTTTCCAGAGACCCAAAAAAAGTCTCCTCGTGGTGGTCGGGATAACTCATGATAGCTTTATGTGAAATTAAAAAACCAATTTTTTTCTGTTAGCAGTAAGTACAGCTCAGGATTGACGGAAGCATTTTTTGAAAAATTGAAATTTGAGTTTTCGCAGAGTTGTAGGCAAAATAGTTCAATTTTTGGTAGCATTTACACTACTCCCGGCCTCGTCAGCGAAAAGCATTTTTCATTAAAAAAAAAATTCCGCACGACCCCATTTTCGGAAAAACCATTATGTGCTCCCACCCTTTGTGTTTTTTCTCATCGCGGTTTTTTTCCATTGAAAAACTTTAGATAGTCAGATAAATCCAACGGCAGTCCTAAATCTATCGAAATCCCTTTCCGAACCCTGACTACGAGCCCCAATAAGTTAATTGGCGGCTCAGCTGTGACCCATTAATGTTTTGCTAATTCGCAAAATGGCTATCCGGCCCTTTGAAAAAGCATTTTTTCGTGTTTCGGCTTCTCCAAAACCGCCCTTGCCAAAACTCATCACGAATTAAAAAATAAATGATATATCAATAAATCTATCATAATAATCGGTGATAAATATGATAAATATGATATATATATGTGTAATGATATATATATATATATATATATATATATATATATATATATATATATATATATACACAATACTGTTCAAAAGTTTGGATACACCAGTCGATATTTCTTGCCGTACTAAAAGTTTTATTGCTCGGTTAAAAAAAAAAGATAACCAAGTTCAACAAACGGCGTTTTGAAGGTAACAAATTGAGCTTTGTTTTGCTTTTTTCAAATAATTTTTATGATGTTTTTTTTTGACCCAGTACGCACTTTCGTACGCGACCGTTTTTCGGCTATTTTTCAACCATCGAAAATTGAACTTATGGAAATTTTTGTTGTTATTTTTATCCATGATAAACTTGAAAGGGGTAGCGGAAGCTCCATTTTTGTTTTTTGAAAAGTTTCGTACGATTTTTTTCGCGAAGTTATTTCACTTTTTGCTAAGAAAGACAAATTTTCGAAAATGCAACGTAACTCAAGAACTATAGGGTTTACGAGAAATCGTCAAAGATGTAAAAAGTTGCGTAAGTTTATACTGGATCGCCGAGAATTTTTAAAGAATTTTCCCGTAAGATTTCTTTCAAACTATTTTCGCTTGCAACTCTGAAAGGTAGGATGGCTTAACTCGAAAAGTATGGCATTTAGGACAAAATATCAGGAGGAGATTCTCTTTTAATTTTCGATTTTAAATTCGCTTGATTTTTTTCAGAATTTAGTTTGGACTTTTTTTTCGATTTCTTATTTGATCGAAACTCGTAGAATGGTCCAAAAAATTGATGGGCGTATCTAATAAACTATTGAGTTAGAGACAAAATATCAAGAGGGGAACATATTGCAGCGTTTCGTTTTAAATGCGTTGATTTTTTAAAAGATTTTGCTCAAAAATCATTTTACAACATTTCAAAAGCACCTAGACGATCTGACAAAACAATGAAAAAAATGTTTGACAAAAATCTGAGAAAACGTCAACGTATTCAAAACGGAACACTGCAGCATTTCCCCTCTTGCTATTTTGTCTCTAACTGAATTCTAACGAAATTCAAACGAATTTAAAACGGACAATTAAAAAGTTTCTCATCCTGATGTTCAGTCCTGATGTCTCAACTCTGAATGTTTATTTACGTAATAAAAATGCCATTGAAGATTTAAATCAACCTTAAATCTTAAATGTCATTTTTATTACGTAAATAAACATTCAGAGTTTTTATAAGGTAATGTCATGTCACAGAAGCAAATAAAAAAAAATTATCATTTAATTTTAATAGCTACCGTTGGTTTTGAGGTTATCTCTCACTTACAAATTCATAAAACAAAAATAGTAATAACAATAATTTTTATTATCAAATAAAATACAAAAAATTGGTAAAAAAATTTATTTAATTTTTCTGAGGCTGATGTTTTAGAGATCCCATTTCGTTTAAAATCTATTTCGATGTGAAAAATTCTGAACTTTTCGAAAAAAATACTTTCAAAACCGGGAAAAGTGGGGCAAGGCCCGAAAAATCCATTTTTATACTTTGAACGTGATTTTCGTAATTTTTAAAATAACCCAGAATTTCAGAATATTTTTTTTCAAAAAGTTCATGTTTTTCCCTAAAAAATCGTTTTTTAAAAATGTTTCTAGCTATAATTGGAAAGAAGTTGTGGACATTTGAAAATTTGGTGTGTCACAAAATTTCAAAACTGTGAGCCGCCATTACACACAAACTATTGGATAAAAAAATTCGAAAAAAATCATGGATGCTTGTTTTAATATGACCTTTCAGATGACCTTCTTAGTTTTGCTAAATTCAGACCACCCGGTACAACTTTGACACAGAATTGGTGGAATTACCCATATATATATATATATATATATATATATATATATATATTTTTTTCCTTAGGTACACGCTTTTCGCGCTTGTTACCTATTCTTTCCCTTCATTGTGCCCGTTTCTTTCCTCTACTGTTTACTCCTTTTTTCTCCATCTTGCTCCTTGTCCCCCCCCCCCTCTTGCGGCCACAGCCGACTTCCCCCTCTGTATTATATTCATCATGACATTTCTGTCATGGGTATAGGGAAACTGCGGAAAACCTATACCAATACAGCCGGTCATCGAGTTCGCCCCCCCAGTCGTGGAACTAGTCTTATTTCGCCGCGAAATGCCGAAGAAAAACATTTCACGACGAAATGTACGCGACTGGGATTCGAACCCGGGACCTCCCGGTCCGTTGGTTTAGTGGCGAGCACGCTAACCACTAGACCATCGCACCGGTCTATATTTCGAATATATATTTTGGGCAGATATATCTCTTCGTACGAGAGAGCCATTTGGTATCGGCTTTGGCAACGTCAAAATTCTCACTCGTGGTGTTCGTTGGAATATGGCGATGCTTCGCGTATCATTGATTCACATTATTGTTGTATAAATGAATATATAAATAAATAGATAGTAGTGCAGGTACGTCGTGTGTACACCCGCGAATAATTTTTTCTCTTTCTTCAAGGGGAATGTTACATAAGATTGTGCGAAACCGAGGATGCCGAGAGGGAGTTGAAGAAAGCGATAGAATTGACGAAGCACGACGCGCCGTATCTGACGCTCGCGAGACTCTACGTGGCGAAAGATCGCGTCGACGAAGCCATTGAAATTTATAACGCAGCTTTGAGGTCAGCTAAACGTTATTAACTGAAAATTAAAGAAAACGGCAATAAAAGGCGATACGCTTCTGCGAAAAGGAGTGGCTCGAGAGTTGAATCAAAGGGAATACTTTATCGACTAGTTTGCCAAGACATTTTAATAAATTGCACCGGTAGATTGGCACAGTGAAATTCCACGTACCGCGTATCAGGGGATGGAAAAGAAGTGTAACTTGACATAAACATTTTTTTTTTCAACTCTCGTGCACATTCCAGCATAAGGTCGTTTGATTTTCATTTCATTGCCTTTTTTTCCCGGTCTCGAACTAACTGTATTCGCTCTTACTTTTTCATCGAGCAAACTCAACGCTCGGGGCGGATTCAACTTTTTTTCTGCGGATTTTTTTCTCCTCTGTGTGCTTCGCGGAGTGGACACTGATGTTCCATACCTCCGCAGGAGCTTTCAGCGTTTGTTTCAATTTTTTTTTTTTCGGCATCAATATCCGGCTTCGTGAGCGTAGGGTGATGACTACAAATGTTTGAAAAGATATTCGACGCGTGAAGCGCAAAACGGAATTTGTTGAAATGGTTTCCCGGCGTTCGCGAAAAAATCGATTATTATTGATATTTGGTCGGGATAAGGTTCTGAAAATCCACGCCTCCGATCGGGCTAAAATTTTGCAAACCATAGGAAGCACAACCAGCGAGCAAAAAATGTCAGGAGGTAATTTGATTGATTTCGAAGAGCTGATACACTGGTGAGAATTCATATTTGTCAAGGTCATAGTTTTTGCGTTCTCAAGGGCATCAATGGTTTTTCAAATGGGAACATGTTTTTTTTTAAGACGTTGTAGCTGATATATAGACGAATCCAACGACCTATGATATCATGACCGTCAAATGATTTCTCACCGAAATATTTTGATGAAAATTAATTTCAAGATCACGATCAATCAATCAAATTACCACCTGACATTTTTTCGTCACCTTAAAGGCAACGCCGATATTTGCGGTGGTCACGTTAAATGGTCCACCCTGGGGTCAAGGCATCATCATCGTCATGGTTATCGATTATTATTATTACTAGTACTATTATCATTATCATCATTGCCAATATTATTATTAACATCACAATCAAAATCGATTATTAGTAATATTATTATCATCATCAGCATCGTTAAAATTATTCTTATTATAAATATTACCACTATTAATACCAATATTACCATTATTATTATTTCCGATTTTTCACCGAAATATTTCGATGAAAATTAATTTCAAGGTCATGATCAATCAAATTACCACCTGACATTTTTTCGTCACTCTAAAGGCAACGCAGATATTTGCGGTGGTCACGTTAAATGGTCCACCCTGGGGTCAAGGCATCATCATCGTCATGGTTATCGATTATTATTATTACTAGTACTATTATCATTATCATCATTGCCAATATTATTATTAACATCACAATCAAAATCGATTATTAGTAATATTATTATCATCATCAGCATCATTAAAATTATTCTTATTATAAATATTACCACTATTAATACCAATATTACCATTATTATTATTTCCGATTTTTTACCGAAATATTTCGATGAAAATTAATTTCAAGGTCATGATCAATCAAATTACCTCCTGGCATTTTTTTCGTCACTCTAAAGGCAACGCCGATATTTGCGGTGGTCACGTTAAATGGTCCACCCTGGGGTCAAGGCATCATCATCGTCATGGTTATCGATTATTATTATTACTAGTACTATTATCATTATCATCATTGCCAATATTATTATTAACATCGCAATCAAAATCGATTATTAGTAATATTATTATCATCATCAGCATCATTAAAACTATCCTTATTATAAATATTACCACTATTAATACCAATATTACCATTATTATTATTTCCGTTCTTTCACCGAAATATTTCGATGAAAATTAATTTCAAGGTCACGATCAATCAATCAAATTACCACCTGACATTTTTTCGTCACTCTAAAGGCAACGCCGATATTTGCGGTGGTCAAGTTAAATGGTCCACCCTGGGGTCAAGGCATCATCATCGTCATGGTTATCGATTATTATTATTACTAGTACTATTATCATTATCATCATTGCCAATATTATTATTAACATCACAATCCAAATCGATTATTAGTAATATTATTATCATCACCAGTATCATTAAAATTATCCTTATTATAAATATTACCACTATTAATACCAATATTACCATTATTATTATTTCCGATTTTTCACCGAAATATTTCGATGAAAATTAATTTCAAGGTCACGATCAATCAATCAAATTACCACCTGACATTTTTTCGTCACCCTAACGGCAACGCCGATATTTGCGGTGGTCACGTTAAATGGTCCACCCTGGGGTCAAGGCATCATCATCGTCATGGTTATCGATTATTATTATTACTAGTACTATTATCATTATCATCATTGCCAATATTATTATTAACATCGCAATCAAAATCGATTATTAGTACTATTATTATCATCATCAGCATCATTAAAATTATTCTTATTATAAATATTACCACTATTAATACCAATATTACCATTATTATTATTTCCGATTTTTCACCGAAATATTTCGATGAAAATTAATTTCAAGGTCACGATCAATCAATCAAATTACCACCTGACATTTTTTCGTCACTCTAAAGGCAACGCCGATATTTGCGGTGGTCAAGTTAAATGGTCCACCCTGGGGTCAAGGCATCATCATCGTCATGGTTATCGATTATTATTATTACTAGTACTATTATCATTATCATCATTGCCAATATTATTATTAACATCACAATCAAAATCGATTATTAGTAATATTATTATCATCACCAGCATCATTAAAATTATTCTTATTATAAATATTACCACTATTAATACCAATATGACCATTATTATTATTTCCGTTATAAATGTTATGTTTATAAATATGATTATTGTCGTAAGTTGGGAGGAAAGAAAGATTGATTCGGGATTGCAGCACCTCAAGAGAGAGCGAAGAAGCCGCGATCGAGATGGGTCTTTTGTATCTGAGGATTGGTGACGATCAGCGCGCTTTTCAGGAATTCGGTACGGTGCTCGCAAATTCGCCAGAAACACCGAAAGCCATTCTCCCGTTGTCTTACATAATGCAGGTACGTATCGGGTGAAAAGAAAAAATCGTTCAGAATGTCCGCGATTCAATATTCCTTTGCGATCAAGTGAACGCAAACGTGATCTTAAGGGAGACTTTGTCCTTGGAGTGCCATATTTCAGGTGTTTACATATTATTTTTTTTAAGGAAACAAGTAAAGCTTTTTGAGTGCGGTTTTTTTCTCGCTTTTATTCATGATATACAGAACGTTGAAAAAAAATTTTTGAAAACAAAAACCAAAATGGCGGCCGTTGCAGCTCCGCGAGAACAGGTCCTCAAATCGCGGGAGGTAAACGGCTGACATCACTGCCCCCTCTTTGTTGATCTGAAACACAAATTCAAAGCATATTATCAATCTGTGACCCTTTGGTCATGGAATGACGGATGGGTTTTTCGTTTAGTACAAATTTCGGAAAATGGCGGCAATTAAAAAAAAAATCGAATTATCGCGTTTTTTTTCGCATAAAAAGGTAAATAATAAATGCAAAAATGTATCTATCGAAAAAACAATCCGTCATTCCGTGAATACATATTTTCTGAGTATGCTCTCCAAATTTCAGGCCGATATGTTAATTACAGCGGTCAGGAGAATGTCAGCCATGTTTAAAAACGTGTTTTCGAGAAAAACGCGTTTAAGGGGGGATTGTCTTTTTTTCGCAAAATTTACCGCTTTTTGGGAATTTTTTTGTGAAGAAAGTATACAACGGAAAACTTGTGAAACTTGGCATATAGTTTTATTGATCTGTTTACTACATACAAAAAAATTTTAAACAATTTCATCAAAAAATCCGCCTCCCACCCCCCTCGACGCGCGATGCTCCTTTTTTGATGGTGTGCACGATTACAGCCTTCACGTTCATCCTGCAACAAAAACCCAAAAAGCATTTTACTTTAGACACATATAGCTATCGTTCGATGGAGGGGAAAAAAAAAAATTGACGATTTGGTGACGTTTTGAACTCGAAGTATCGATTTTTCGAAAAAAATTGATCGATTTTTTGTTATAAATAAAAAACTATTAAACGTATTGCTTTTTTGCTTCATCAAACGATAAAAGGATGTCAGCTGAGCATTCTGTCCAAATTTGAAGGCAATCGGTTGAATAGTTTTTGAGAAATCGTGCACACCATCAAAAAAGGACCATCGCGCGTCGAGGGGGGTGGGAGGCGGATTTTTTGATGAAATTGTTTAAAAAATTTTTTGTATGTAGTCAATAGATCAATAAAACTGTATGCCAAGTTTCACAAGTTTTCCGTTGTATACTTTCTTCACAAAAAAATTCCCAAAAAGCGATAAATTTTGCGAAAAAAAAGACAATCCCCCCTTAAAGTTTTGTAATGTGTTTACACATACAATCGGCAATGCCTGGTCCATAGAGGCATCCCTCCTCTTCTTCTAGCTGCTCATGTTGATCCGCTAACATCTCCCGCTGGGCACAAAGGACAAAGTCTCCGTTAAAGAAAAATCTTAAACCGTTCATTCTATCATTCATCTATTCGTCTATTGCTAAATGTTCGAACTGTTTTTTTTGCACCTTCAGCCCCCTCATCCTCTCTCTCACGATCTTATAATCGCATTTGGCGAGCTTTACCGTACGAAAATCTCATTTTCTTCGCGTCTCGCCAGACTCATCGCGAGCACGAGGTCGCACTCTCCAAGTACAGGATCGCGGCGCAATTTATGCCCGAATCTTCCTATCTCTGGAACAACGTTGGTATGTGCTTCTACGGGAAGCAAAAATACGTCGCGGTAAGTATCATTTTATCGCCATTGAGCCGTGAATTATTTAGCAATGAAAGATGAGTGGAAAAATTGTTTTCTCGTCGAATATCCAACGCCAGGCCATTCACATACTGTAGAGTCTACCCAACGGTCAATAACGATACGTGTCTCACCGGGTCTAAAAAAAGCCAAATTACTCGCCGGAGCTTTCGGCAACGCGCGATAATATTCCGTCCAAAAAGGACTGCAAACTGTCGGCGGAAATTGGAAAACGCAAAAAGGGTAGCGAGACAAATGGCTCGAAGGAATTGTACGGGATCGTAGTATTGCAAAGAGGTGTTGAATTTTCCTTGGAAATCTCTTCGCGTAAAGTGAGATAGCTCACGGCCTCGAAGACTCGACGCAATATCCTTGGACGCTAAAATAATATAAAAAATATATATGCATAACGTGTCGAAAGGACGCGAAGAGAGAGGAAAAAAAAGAACGTCACCCAATGGATCCTTGCGAACTCATTTTCAACTACCCACATGAAAATAAAATATATAAAAAATATATCGAAAAATATATAAAACATGTATTAAATATGTTCGAAAAGTTGGATATGCGAATTATATTTTTGGGTAAGAGTAAAACCTATGCGATATATAAATATAAATCCATTTAAGATACATCTTAAATATATCAAACGTACAAACTGAATGTATGTTTTATATATTTTGAAGATGGTTGGTTGAGCAACTTGAGTAACAGATGACGTTGCGAATGAAAAACATCTTCAAGTCGGTATCTCGCGATGGCCTAGCCGTACTAGCCGGAATAAATGAACGGACAAAAAAAATTGAAGGTTATGTAATTCTATTCGATTATCGCTCTCTATGCGAACGCAATTAAGTAATTGATCCGATAATTTTAGTTACTCTTGTTAATCCAAGCATTTCTCAATAAACTAATATTGTGTATTGTACGATATGTAGGCGATACGAAAGTTCAACAATTTAACAAGTAGAACTAGCTCAGTGGACAAGGTCCCAGCTCATCACTCGGAGGTCCCGGGTTCGAAACCACCTTACGGCGTGTAAGCGCCTGATATAATTTAAATTTAAACCATTAATATATTTGAAGCGCAAACACCATAATCGTCATTAATGACAACGAAAAATATCGTAAAAGGGTGCAATGATGTAAATAACGTCGTAACAACATTTTTAAGAATATTTCAACTATAGTTTAAATATATTTCAAGTATATCTTAAATACACGTTGAATATACTTCAATAATATTTGAAATGTAGTATGAACATATTTAAAGTAGATTTTAAACGAAGTATGAACATATATCATGTACATTTTAGATGTAGTTTAAATACATTTAAAGTATATTTCAATTATAATTCGAATACACTTAAAATACATTTGTAGTATATTTTGAGGGTAATTCGAGTACATTGTAAGTATATTTTCAATATAGTTTGAATATACGTAACCGCCTATCCAACATATATTTTTTATATACATTCTGAAGATCTATTTTGGCCGAAAAGTTTGATATTGCGAAAATATTCTTAATGCATTTCCCGTATATATTGCATATATCTAATCTATATCAAAGATGGATAAAATATATTTGAAATATATTTTACATCCATTTTTAATATATCGAAATATATATTTTTACATATATTTTATTTCCGTGTGGGTATCTTGATCCGTATTCTCGAGCTTGTTCGTCCTTTTGCTCGAGTCTACTTCCTCACCTTCATTAGGGATATTGTCACCCGAGTTCTCGTTCTCTCGCGTCGTTGAAATTCCTTTTACGACATCTCGCTCGTGTCGTCTGAGTCCCGTCGCCCGAAATCTCTCGAGCGAGAGAAATCGCGAACAGCTCCGTTGCAAATCAAAGTTAACAGGCTATAAAAGCGATGCAACAAGAAAATGTCACGTTAAGGTAGTTCCTTTGCGAAAATCGCAACCGAAAGTTTACATACTATGTTCGTGTTTAAAAGATTGATAATTGGTTTAATTAGTAGTGAATAAAATTAAAAACTACGCAATATTGACTCGGTACTAGTAGATAATACGATGGATATCATTTATTGCCGTAAAATATATTTTGTATTGTGTTTTTGATCGACCATTGCTAGTAAACTTTTTGCCGGGACTGTCCAGGCCCCCCAATTGTTTCTTTTCCAGGCTTTGCCAGGCTTTGCACCAAAATTGTGAAGGCTTCCCATGGTTATATCTTGGAAACTAGATGGTGAATAATTCTCATTTTTTTTCACATTATTCGTGATATCTTACTGTAGCTTATCCTCGTTTTTCATCAACTTCTTAATTTTAGTTTTGACGGTAGAATTAATGCTCTGTTTGCCCATCATAACGCATTTGTTACGTGTTAACCAAGCCAACTTTAAGTGTAAATATCTCAGGTTTGGGGTGGTCGAACTTATTCAAATTGCACAGATGTTTGGATAATGTATTAAACAACGTATATGTCAAATTTCAACCATTTCTTAATTCAACTCTTCTGTGGAGGTACTACCTTGAGGCGTTACCCCCCTTTGTAGCGCAAAAAAGGCCTTTTTCATGAATTTTTTTAAAGAAAACTACAAAACTTTTTTAATCGATCAATATACACTAAGCGCAACAATTAAGGGATCACTATTTTTTCGACGAAAAATAGCCCTTTTTCAAACCGCTGTAACTCGGTGAAAAATGGTCGGAGAAAAAATTTAAAAAAAAGCATTTTGTAGTGTAAACCTTCGACTTTGATAATCTGATTATAAATATTTTTTTTCGTTTCGTTTAAATAAAGAAATTCGTTGTTAAACAAAACAAAACAAAATCAAAAAATTTGCTCGAGTTTGACAAGGTACACGGGGAACAGAATTTTTTTTTTCGAAAATCTGTTTCGACCATTCGAAAGCTTGTATCTTTCCCAACAATTTTGTTTTTTTTTTCAATTTCTGTGCGATTTTTTTTAGCCAAGTTATCGCAGCTTTACGGAAAAATGCATTTTTCAACTTTGACCAGTCATAACTCTGGTCCAAATCAACGCACAGCATCCAAACCGGCATCGTTGGAAAGCTTGGATTTCCCCCTACAAAACTGTTTATTTTTCGTATTTTTCAGAAGCCGTTTTCAACATTGTAAAACTGATTGTTTAAAAGTGTGTAAAATGCCCATTTTTACACTTTTTTGTTTATCATGTTATAACATTACAACAAATGCAGAGGCACCAAAGGTTTTTGCGTTTTTTTTTAGTTCAGGGTATGTAGAAATACTCCACCAAATAGCAGATCGCTGCCTTTATTCTTTATTCGGGTTGCAACCCCGTTCTTTTGGAGAAAATCGAGATCCGTCAATTTTCACGAAAATCGAGGTTTCTCGGGTATCAGCGCGGGGTGAAATTTCTCGAAAAAAAAATCAGAAAATTACGAAATTTGGTATTCAAGGGTTTTCGAGGTTGCTGATTGCGAATCTGGGATAAAAAATTCAAAATTGCGGATCCAAAATGGCGGATCAAATGCAAAAATTCTTGCAATCGGGCGAAACTCGATGTTTGGGGATTTTCGAGGTCATTCATTACGGATCTGAGGTTTAAATTGAGGATCGCAAATTCGAATCGAATCAAACTTTGCATTTCGGTTCGCCATATTGGACCCGTCGTTTTGCAGAAATGCAGAAATTAAATGAAATCGTATGGAACTCGGTAATCTGCGGGTTTTGAGGGATCGTTAATTACGAATCTCAGGTCGAAGAAATAAAAAAAAAACGACGGGTCCAATATGGCGAACCGAAATGCAAAGTTTGATTCAATTCGAATTTGCGATCCTCAATTTAAACCTCAGATCCGTAATGAATGACCTCGAAAACCCCCAAACATCGAGTTTCGCCCGATTGCAAGAATTTTTGCATTTGATCCGCCATTTTGGATCCGCCATTTTGAATTTTTCCATTTTTTTATCCCAGATTCGCAATCAGCAACCTCGAAAACCCTTGAATACCAAATTTCGTAATTTTCTGATTTTTTTCCCTCGATTTTCGTGAAAATTGACGGATCTCGATTTTCTCCAAAAGAACGGGGTTCCAACCCGAATAAAGAATAAAGGCAGCGATCTGCTATTTGGTGGAGTATTTCTACATACCGTGAACTAAAAAAAAACGCAAAAACCTTTGGTGCCTCTGCATTTGTTGTAATGTCATAACATGATAAACAAAAAAGTGTAAAAATGGGCATTTTACACACTTTTAAACAATCAGTTTTACAATGTTGAAAACGGCTTCTGAAAAATACGAAAAATAAACAGTTTTGTAGGGGGAAATCCAAGCTTTCCAACGATGCCGGTTTGGATGCTGTGCGATAATTTGGACCAGAGTTATGACCGGTCAAAGTTGAGAAATGCATTTTTTCGTAAAGCTGCGATAACTTGGCTAAAAAAAATCGCACAGAAATTGAAAAAAAAAAACAAAATTGTTGGGAAAGATACAAGCTTTCGAATGGTCGAAACAGCTTTTCGAAAAAAAAATTTCTGTTCCCCGTGTACCTTGTCAAACTCGAGCAAATTTTTTGATTTTATGTTTTGCTTTGTTTAACAACGAATTTCTTTATTTAAACGAAACGAAAAAAATATTTATAATCAGATTATCAAAGTCGAAGGTTTACACTACAAAATGCTTTTTTTTTAAATTTTTTCTCCGACCATTTTTCACCGAGTTACAGCGGTTTGAAAATGGGCTATTTTTCGTCTAAAAAATAGTGATCCCTTAATTGTTGCGCTTAGTGTACCATCTTAAAGAACACATCTTGAAGAACTTTCAGTAATTTTTTTATTGAAGAATATTACATTGTTTAGTGGCAAATGGCCGTCAATGAAATAATGTCTTTATATACACGGTTTGCGGTGACCAACATTGCGGCGAAGTGGATCATCTGAAAAAAAAATGCGGATGGATTTAGTCAAATATAAGTATCAACTAGTCTTTAATCGAAGGATTTTAAAAAATATTCATTTTTCACAAAATGGCGGACAGTCAAAGTTAATGGTTCGATTTTAACGAAAAAAAAAACGGCCGTTTTTTGGCTACAAAACGGCCATTTTTTTCGAAAAAAAAAAATCGAACGATTAAAGACTACATTTTTATTCATTAAATAAGCCTGCAAAATTTCAAGAAGATCGCTTCATTAGTGTTCGAGTAATCTTGGTCACCGACTTCAGAAATGCCATTTTGAGAAAAACGCGTTTAAAGTTTCTCTTTCGACGCTCTTTCAACGCGGATTCTTCTCTTTCAACGCTCATATCTCAGTCAATTTTGTTCGGATCGACTTGACATTTTCAGGACATATTCTCAGATACTTATACTTCAAAAAAAGCAATTAAAAAAATCGATTTTTTCAAAATCGCAAGTGGGGCTAACCCCTTAATGCAGATGATCGAAGTGTTGCGAAAAATAGCTTATTTTTCGCAATACAGATTGCGATTATGGTCTGGCAGATTCATAAATTTCTTCTCACACCACCCACTCGCTAAAAAAAAGCCATAATCTACATGTTGGTTGACAGAGCAATAAAACTATCGCATCCTTCATTCCACAAAGAAAATCTCCAACTCATCAGTAACACGATGACAAAAAATTGCTATCCAATCTCTTTCACAGATAAAGTAATAAAACATCGACTTTCCATAATCAACAAACAAAAAACAAATAACAACAACTTTGATTCGTCCAGAATAATAAATCTCCCCTACACAAAAAAACATACATCATCAACTAATTCGTCCCTTCCAACAATACAACATAACACTAGTCACAAATAACAAACACAATATTTCATCCATTATCGGTTCCACCAAAGACAAAATCAACAACAATCGAAAATCCAACATCGTTTATAAAATCGACTGCAAAGATTGCAACGCCACATACATTGGCCAAACTAAAAGATACCTCGAAACCTGATTGAAAGAACACAAAAATAGCATAAAACATACTACGCAAATACACACAGCTTTAGCACAACATGCAATAGAACAAAAGCATGAATTTCAATTTGATAATGCAAAAATACTAAACAATGAAAGTTGGCTCAATAAAAGACTAATCCTGGAGATGATACAAATTAAAGCACACTCCAACGCCATAAATTTTAGAACAGACATACAAAAACTTAGCTCAATCTACAATTCTATAATATAACTATCAACACACCCTACTGTATTTTACCTCACATGACAATTTAAAAATTATTGACACCATAAACTAACTAATATATTGACATGATAAGCTAATTTTAAGGACATTACAAACTAATGTTAAATACCCCCAACTTGGCGCACCTAATCTATTTTCATTGGCACGTCACTGCCGATATGATCTTTCCCCCGATTCGTAGTACAGAAACTCGAATATGCCACACGAATTTCAATACATCACTCAGTTTTTCTCGAACTTCCGTCCGCTACACAACTCAACATGTAACGAACCAAATTGTAAATTTCGAGCTTTCGCTCATTTTATAAAGATAACAAATTCGTAAGAACTAACTCAATAGGTAATCACCATAGTCTTTCGATTCCTCACTAAAACTTTCCTCAGATAAAAAAATGTTATACTTAAAATTTCAATAATTAAACATAAAAATTACTTATAATTATCTATCCATTACAGATTTGAAAAGATCGCCGATAAACGATAATAACTCCATCTATTGAGCATCTTCCCACTAAACATCATTTATCTCCATAAATAATGTTTTCCAGACGTAACATCTTTCCAAATATGTGTAAAAAACCTGAAATACCACAACGTCGAGGTTAGTTAAGGGGGGATTGTCGTTTTTTTTCGCAAAATTTACCGCTTTTTGGGAATTTTTTTGTGAAGAAAGTATACAACGGAAAACTTGTGAAACTTGGCATATAGTTTTATTGATCTGTTCACTACATACAAAAATTTTTTTAAACAATTTCAACAAAAAATCCGCCTCCCACCCCCCTCGACGCGCGATGGTCCTTTTTTGATGGTGTGCACGATTACAGCCTTCACGTTCATCCTGCAACAAAAACCCAAAAAGCATTTTACTTTAGACACATATAGCTATCGTTCGATGAAGGGAAAAAAAAATTGACGATTTGGTGACGTTTTGAACTTGAAGTATCGATTTTTCGAAAAAAATTGATCGATTTTTTGTTATAAATAAAAAACTATTAAACGTATTGCTTTTTTTGCTTCATCAAACGATAAAAGGATGTCAGCTGAGCATTCTGTCCAAATTTGAAGGCAATCGGTTGAATAGTTTTTGAGAAATCGTGCACACCATCAAAAAAGGACCATCGCGCGTCGAGGGGGGTGGGAGGCGGATTTTTTGATGAAATTGTTCAAAATTTTTTTTGTATGTAGTAAACAGATCAATAAAACTATATGCCAAGTTTCACAAGTTTTCCGTTGTATACTTTCTTCACAAAAAAATTCCCAAAAAGCGGTAAATTTTGCGAAAAAAAAGACAATCCCCCCTTAACTATCATATTTCATTTCTTTACATTTCACACACTAATACATACACATAACAATAAACAACGGAATATAAGAATTCATCCATACTATATTTATATAATTATAATTAAAGCAGAACTAACATAATTATTATACATAATAACACAACATTTAGATAACTAAACCATAACACACAACGCTCTTGTATATAACTTTTTCAAACGTGATTGTTAAAAACTGTGTATTATCATTTATACAGAAAAAATATATATTCTGAAGAGGACCCGAACCAGAGGGCCGAAACGTTAAAGGGAAAAAAAACACCTTCTTATTTCCATCGACAACCTTGGGAAACCTTCTTTGGCCGGACCGAAGCCGAATCCTTAACGATCTCCTGTCACCTACACGTCCGCACACTTCTTTGATTCATTTTAAATAGCTTATGATTCGTAAGTTCAGCAGCCGGAAAGTCTTTCGATACTTGGGAGGCACTTCCAGCCAAATTGTTACGGTCGGCACGTGACGCGCAGTCAAACTATAGCGCGCGAAATCGCTTATGAGCTGCTGAATCGCCGTAGCCGAGTTTCGCACCCTATTCCATCGGCGACCACCACTTACGCGTTGACAAGCCGAATACATGATTGCCGCATCACGATGGAGGACGACAAGCCTGGGAGTTCGATTATCCGTGTAGACGGGTTACCACAAGCCCCGTGTAACGGGGCGTTCCCATTAGGATCCCATTTACACGACTAATCCATATCGGGCACGGTAGCCTAACGCCCTAAAGCCAGTTGGACTTTGGGCTAACATGATTTTTTTTCCCCCCTCAATTACGTGGCATCCGGCTCTCCTTTCTTCGCAAACCAATACAGTACCAGCGAGCCGTTTATTTTCCCATCAGCTGCGCCGCCTCGTCTCTTAGCCTCATATTGAGAATCGGGGGAGCGAACGTGCCCCGAAGGGAATGGTGTTCGCTACCGAGCATCATCAGGGCTCAGAAAAACTTCCGGCAAATCTACAAGAGTTCTCGAAGCTTGGGGTTACGTTGCCAGATATCACCGGAAGCTTTGCGAGCTTCCAAAAAAGTGTCGGACGACTCCTCGTTGCTGGTGGGCCGTGCCATGGGTCCAGTATGTACTCGGCAGTTACAGCTCGTTTTGACAAAAAAAAACATCGAAATTCCAATAGTTTCCGGCCTTCCGGAACATTCGCAGACGTTGCAGAGGTTTCGGCAGTATCTAAAATTTCCACACCCCGAACTAGTCCCCAAAATCCATAAGGCTTCGAGGGTCAATCCCCAACGCTCGCACGTCTTCGGTGTTTCTGCATTGGAGGTCCCGAATCAATAATCCCGAGAGAGACCATCAACTTTTATCGTGTTCCAGGCTATCAGCTGCCTCAAAAGAGCCCACTACTTGAATCCAATGGCCCTGATGCCGGCGTGCAATTTGGGGAGAGTCCTACTGACCACGGGCCAACCGGCATCGGCAGCAATCTACTTGAGGGCAGCCGTGACAGCGGGACCAACGAATTTTATGCCTCACCTATTGCTCGGCCGTAAGTCGAACTCCGTGATCAATCAACGTGCTCTTTCCTCTCCTTGGAGCTTTCCAAATTTTTGTACCACCCCAAAACAGCTTCACGATTATTTCCAGCACCAGCATCCTCCGCTTGCGCGGATAAACGTAATTACAGCCCCTATAATAGCGTTACTCCTGTTCCGAGTGGTTCCCAATTAGACCCACCTAAAAGGCGCTCGTGTTTCGTACTTGGTTCGACCGGGGAAATTTATTGCACTCCGCTGGGAAGAGGAAGTGACCCGGACGCTTTCCGTCGTTCCCGAAATTTTTCATTCTTCCACAACGGCATGTACTTTTGGTCCACGGGTTGTCGAATTGAAAACAGAGGAACCCAATGAGGGGTGAGCCGTGATCAATCGTTTTGACGAGCACCCGATCGATCGTTCCATCATCGGGAGACAGCGGTCCACGTTTCGTGTCTCATTTTTCATCGCTGCACCGCTGTCAGTGACAACAATGTTATAGGGATATTGGGGAAAGCGAGGAGGTCGTCTAGAAGAAAGACCACTGAGCCATCCCCTGGCTACATTAACGCGCACACTACCCGTATACACGTGTACGTATATAAATTGCTATGGCTTCTTGGGAAAATTGACTTTCCATTCGCAGGCAATTTTCGCTCAGACCCGAGCTTTCATCTTCAACGCCCCCCCCCCATCCCTCCTCACCCCGTGCTGTGCTCTCACGGGCTCCCAAGAGCTTTCGCCATCCGGCAGCTGCTACTGTCGCGCTAGTATCCAGACCTTTATCTACTTTGCAATCTTTTCATCGCTTGGGGTGTGCGCAGGGCTCTTTTTTACTCTTTCCCGCCTCGTCCTCGTTGTCATCTCTCTGTGCTGACGCGCGGGAATACTTCGAGTCCCGCCACCGGCGAGGGCGGGAGCTTGAGAAGCCTCGGCGGTATATGAAGCTGCATGATGTTTCTCAATTGATCCCAACGTCACGGAGCTTTTGTCATACGTTCTTTTTGCCTACCTATCACGGCGAACGGGATTGCACTCTCGCGAATATGCCTGCAAGACGATCCTAACTCCGCTTTCACTTGGTAAACACTGTCGACCCCAATGCTTCACCGGAGGTGACTTTCATTAGCCGCGTTCAGACCGGACCAGCCGCGAGGCAGCCTCGGTATGTATGCCTCGGGCGCGGCAGCCTCGGGCTTGCGGTAAATCGTCATGAGGCTTCCTCCTCCAGCAAGTGCTATCCATAAGTTATGCGAGGTATTTCGGTATCCTCAAAAGCCCAAATGGCACCGCACGTACGAGTCTCCCAAGGAACATCACTTAAGTGTCCGCCCTCGATTTTGTTGACACTCATACATGTGATAAAGCAGTGTAAACTATTGGAGACGTATATTTTTTAACGGCGGATAAACGGCTTTAAGGGGCGAAACGGCAACCCAAAGAACGGCGCGTTACCCCTTAATTTAATTTTATTTCAATACTTCTACAGTGGATTTTTCATCACTTTACATTGGAAGAATTTTGATTTTGGTTTCATTCTGATCGGTGGACTGCTTGTGGGTGAAACTGCGATGCCACCCCTCGATACGCCGTTCATTGAGGGGTCGGTTCCCCCCCTTAAAACCGTTTTTCCGCAGATAAAAAAATCCGGGTCTAATAGTTTCCAATGCTTTATTACATATATGAGTTTCAAAAAAATCGAAGGCGGACACTTAAGTGATGTTTCTTGTCCGTTACCACAGTAGCTTTTTTGGTAATACATCGAAGTTTAACGAAGGGTGAGAAGAGAAAATGTATCCGGAGCTTCTTCTGGATACATTTTCCCTTCTGACCCTTCGTTAAATTTCGATGTTCAAATAATATAATATCTCATCTCAATAATAATAATATCTCCATATTATTTGAACATCGTTATGGGTGACGGAAATCGCCTGTAACGAGAAACTGTCATTGACAACACGGTGCACAATTTCACGAGGATGATGCTAGTTCGTAACCCGTTCAGAGTGAGCGAGTGAATCATGACCGAGGTACATTTGCGCATGGCGCAAACAAGACCCAAGCCACCGCCGACCGCTCAGGCTGAGGCATACTCACATAATCCTCGGTTCTTGCCTCGTTAATTCTGGTGGCGGCTATTGTTATTGTCCTGGGTAGTGGATGTCTGTTCGAAAAAACGGGGCTGAAATAGCAAGCTGCGCACTAACTGTTGGTGCCTGGCGCGTCGTCGGAGAGCGCAGGACGTACCGGGCGGGAGTTTAGTTCAGTGACGCCACCGCTACAGCGGCAGGGCGCTGGCGGTTCGCGTAGTTTCTGAAACTGTTGATTCTGGCTCGGTTTCTAAGCACTGGGGCACTGTTTCAAGTGAGTATTCAAGAATGCCACTTGTTGATGCATTTATGATGCCTACTTTGGATCAGTATCGAAAACGAATTGAGGTTATGTTCCTGTCAGAATGGCACACGCGTATATACACGCATCGAACGAGATGTACATCAGCGCCGCTCGAGTCGAACACTTCTTTTTGACAACTTTATAGACCCTTCAACGGAGTTTCATGCACCTCCATGATTCTTTTACCTTCGAAGATTTTAGTATCAATCACCTACCTCTCTAACCGGCCTGTCGCCCAGTAGTTCACCGAAACTATCGCAAATCCCAACACACTCATTTTGCGGAAGCTGATCTCTCCCCGCCATTAGGTCCAACCAGCCCCGCAGGGACAATTCAACTGAATCCGGTTTCCCTATTTATTTTCATGCTGCTTTGCCGTGCATACGTTAGTGGCGCTGAAACGTCTGGACGAGTTGGAAGAAGCCGAGGAAGTTTTGTCGAAGGCGCACTCCCTCGCGCCACAGGAGCCTCTCGTCCTTATCAATTATGCGGTGGTCCTTGAGACGACGGGCCACAGAATACGAGCCGCTGAAGTCCTGGTGGCGCTCAACGACATCGCCACTGTTATAGACGTCGAGCCCCAGGTACGACGATGAAATAATTTCGCGACAGCAGTCTCGAACGAAATTCACCTCCCGTGTCCTTGCACGCGAAATTGCTCGAGGAATTTCAAGTATTCGCAGGATCGCCCGACGTTTAATCATTTCGCCCGAGATTTCGAAAGAATTCACGGAACGTCCCCGTCAAACTTTTCCAGATCGTTCAGACTGCGAGGAATCTCGCCGGGAGACTCGGAGGACAGCGGAACAAAACGAGTCTTGAAGCTCAAAGGACCCTCGTCGACGACGAGGTATGACGTTTGCAACCCCCTTAATGGCTTCGAAATCAAATAAATCTTTGGGTATCGAAATGATGTGTGGAAAAGTGTATTCAATTTAACTAGAATTTATTTAGGTCTGAGATTCTATTTGTTTCAAATACATTTTTGATATTTGTTTCACGCGCTCCTCGATGTAGACAATTCAATAAACACGTGTTTGATCGGAATACGTTGTTGATTTGAACGTATAAGAGATACATTTGAATAAAAACATAATTGAAGTTTATGAAGATATCGATTTTTGGTTTTCAACCGATTCTCAAAACATAACATTTCAATAATATTTCCTCAAAATTTCAAGTCGATCCGTTCAAAATCGAGATAGTTGTGGGCGTTAATAGGTGGCTCTCGCGAAACGGCGAATTTCAAACGCGTTTTTTCTCAAAATTGATTTTCCAAAATCGGTGATAACTATATCTCAAAAATCACTGCACACAACTTCCAATTTTACGAACTTCTTTTGGAAATCAAAAAGCAGTGCTTGCACGAAGGTTTTTTTTCTATGCATACTTTTTTAGTAGAGCGAAAATAGAGCTTTTTGGCACAGAAAACCGACATTTTCAGTTTGGACTGCGGCCATTAAATGAAAAGAATATCGTATTAAACCCTTCCACCAAGCACTAGATGATGTCATTCAAAAGCTCAAGGCGTTTAATTTTTTTATTCCGGATGATTTCTTTTCGAGCAGCAGTGGTCACCGCGAAGAACAGTGATCCGCACAAACGATTGTATCTACCATATTTATGAGTCAGTGCAACAATTGTAAAAGATACGCAAAATCATACTCATTAGTGTCAAAAAAATCTATATTTGAGGGAGACTTTGTCCTTGGAGTGCCATATTTCAGGTGTTTACATTTTATTTTTTTTAAAGGCAACGAGTAAAGCTTTCTGAGTGCGGTTGTTTTCTTGCTTTTATTCATGATATACAGAACATTAAAAAAAAAATTTTTTGAAAAAAAACCAAAATGGCGGCTGTTGCAGCTCCGTGAAAACAGGTCCTCAAATCGCGGGAGGTAAACGGCTGACATCACTGCCCCCTCTTTGTTGATCTGAAACACAAATTCAAAGCATATTATCAATCTGTGACTCTTTGGTCATGGAATGACGGATGGGTTTTTCGTTTAGTACAAATTTCGGAAAATGGCGGCAATTTAAAAAAAATCGAATTTTCGCGTTTTTTTTCCGCGTAAAAAGATAAATAATAAATGCAAAAATGTATCTATCGAAAAAACGATCCGTCATTCCGTGAAGACATATTTTCTGAGTGTGCTCTCCAAATTTCAGGTCGATATGTTAATTACAGCGGTCAGGAGAATGTCAGCAATTTTTAAAAACGTGTTTTCGAGAAAAACGCGTTTAAAGTTTTGTGATGTGTTTACACAAATGTGTTTATAATTACCGCTAATCGGCAATGCCTGGTCCATAGAGGCATCCCTCCTCTTCTTCTAGCTGCTCATGTTGAGCCGCTAACATCCCCCGCTGCATTTCAAGGACAAAGTCTCCCTTAAAGACCTGCATACGTTTTCTGAGCATTTTTTTTCTTTTTTCCGTCTGGAAGCTTAGTGTAACCCGGTAAATATTGCTGTATTGATTTGCAATCAGCACATTTACCATATTTTTCTTATATACATATTTATTGGTGTTGTCAACAATCCTTAATGGTGAAAGATTATTAAAAAAATGTTTTGCTGTACCGCCATTTCGGTACACACGAGGGGATGTTTCTCTCGCGTTGGTACCACAAGATGTGTAATTCCCAGGTCTTTCGGCATACACTTGGCCGACCACGAGGTACAATGCACGAAATTCGTGATGCGTCGATAAGCTTCGAGGGCTCGCTCGGAGTGCAAGTGGCTTGCGGGAGAAGCCTCGGGCCCTGCGCCACACTGCGGCCACAGAGCGCACTACTAAATCGAGGAATTTGCGGTTAATTGAAATAAAAAATCTAAATAGATTCATTGAGCCCATACGACTGAATAAGATTTTCAGTAAACAACATCGTATTCCAAAATGATTAGAAGCATATTCATGTTTTATTACTCGACGGTGTTGAATAGATTTTTATTTGTCTAAATGAATATATAGATAATAATAGTTGCAATAAATCTTAATCTAATATAATAATAAATAAATCTTTTTTCACCTCAAGCATTTAACAGAATGTCTCAATCGTTCCAATGCTCAGTTTCTGATTGTTTTATTCTTTTAGCTCTTTTGAAAGCTTGGGGTATTGGTATAAAGAGAATTGCGAGAGTAAAAAAATTCCAGGATGAGCGTGTATAATGGAACAACGAAATTGCAGGACGTTGAACAAGGTCCGAGTTCATTAAACGCCTTATTCCATTTAGCCCGAAACTCTCCGCTACACCTCAGGGAGTCTGAAAAACGTTGTTCGTTATTCCCGGTGAATTAACTTCGATAACGTTGGCGGTGACGTTTCACGATTTTTCTCTCTCTCTCTCCGTTAAGTTCGTTCTTTTATTTCCGGCAGTTTTCTCGTATCTCAGACTTAATTGAAGTCCTTCGAGGATAATTGTCGTACCGTGGAACACCGGTAGCTAACGAATCGAAGGTTAATCTCGAGTATTGGTTGCTCCCTGACACGCGACGAGAACGAAAGATCTTGGTCGCATATGTGTGTCTGGATAGGTTCGGTGTTGTATCGACTGGTCACGCAGACCCGATAAATCGTAAAAAAAGCCCTTCGCCCTCCGTTGCCCTGGTTCCTCGGCCCTTTCACGTGGCATTGGGACGATTGATCCCTTTATTCACTCTCGAGGGAGAAAAAGGGGACACGGTGACTAGTTCCGTATCACACGGCGCATAGAATTCCCGAGGATGGAAGCGAACCAATTTCGCTTCGAGGGCCGTCCGAAGTAATATATTTTAGGGGGCTCGATAGGAGTTGTCAACGAATCTTAACGTCCCCTGGATTCATTCCGGGCGAGGGAGAAACAACTGCGAAAAGTCACTCCAAAAGTCAGGTAAGAGGTCTCGGTGAAGCGGAAGGCTATATAGGCCCGGCGCCGCTGACCCGCTTACGAGAGACGCCGCGGCCTGGCGCCACCCAGCGGCGCTTGAGTGCACTAGAGGTAAGGCGCGAATCCTCGCGATCAACGCGAAGCACGGGACTTTTAAGGGCGGGGTAAAGTATTCAATTGGTTTTTTCCTTAGGTACACGCTTTTCGCGTTTGTTACCTATTCTGGGCGGGGTAAAGTATTAAAAATTTGTTTCATTTTTTAAATGAATGCATAATATATCAAGAATATCGTGTTAAAATTTCAAGTCGATCGGAGTAAAATTAACGAAGTTATGAGTATTTTATGTGCAATGAGCGCTAAGCGACCAAAATCTTCTGCGTTTTTCAAACCGTTTTTCTGAGACTTGTCATATTTGAAGTCCGTGTGCACGATAACTCAAAATCTACTGGACCAATCGCTTTGAAATTTTGCACAGTACTTCTTCACATAATTCACCAGGTATTGTCGAGAGCTTTTTTGTTTTTTTTTTAAAATTACTAATTTTTCAACAACAAATTAGCCGATTTTTTTTAGCGAAAATCGGGTTTTTGGCTCCCAAGTGCTACGAAAAATCGAAAAATCGAAGAAAAAAAAATCCTCCCGTCATTACCTCGAGAAACATCTCCTTTAACAAATGCATTTTTATTTTTTTGTTTCAGATGATTCTGTTGCGAGTTATGGTGCACACCGCAAACCAACTTTTTTTCGAGACGCCTCCGGGGTTTAATTTTCACTCGCTCAATTTTGAATATTTTGCAATGCAAATTTAGGAGAATGTTGTTCAAATGTTACTTTATTATATGTAAATTGGTCAATAAACGAACACAATTCGTTACGCCAAAAAAAATCTTAAAAACATGCCTTTTTTTCGCCGAATTAACTTTACCCCGCCCTTAATCATCGTTAAGGGGTTACCCCCACTTGCGATTTTGAAAAAATCGATTTTTTTTATTGCATTTTTTTGAAGTATAAGTATCTGAGAATATGTCCTGAAAATTTCGAGTCGATCCGAACAAAATTGACTGAGATATGAGCGTTGAAAGAGAAGAATCCGCGTTGAAAGAGCGTTGAAAGAGAAACTTTAAACGCGTTTTTCTCAAAATGGCATTTCTGAAGTCGGTGACCAAGATTACTCGAACACTAATGAACCGATCTTCTTGAAATTTTGCAGGCTTATTTAATACATAAAAATGTAGTCTTTAATAGTTCGATTTTTTTTTTCGAAAAAAAATGGCCGTTTTGTAGCCAAAAAAACGGCCGTTTTTTTCGTTAAAATCGAACCATTAACTTTGACTGTCCGCCATTTTGGGAAAAATGAATATTTTTTTAAATCCTTCGATTAAAGACCAGTTTATACTTATATTTGACTAAATCCATCCGCATTTTTTTTTCAGATGATCCACTTCGCCGCAATGTTGGTCACCGCAAACCGTGTATATAAAAACATTATTTCATTGACGGCCAATTGCCACTAAACAATGTAATATTTTTCAATAAAAAAATTACTGAAAGTTCTTCAAGATGTGTTCTTTAAGATGGTATATTGATCGATCAAAAAAGTTTTGTAGTTTTCTTTGAAAAAAATTCATGAAAAAGGCCTTTTTTTGCGCTACAAGTGGGGGTAACGCCTTGAAAACCACTTTGAGTTTGATGTTGCATTCTTTTTTTATATCGAGAACAAAGTACACGTGCCGAATCGGAGACAGCATATTTTTAGGGTAAATCTATAAGCGCTCACCTTATCGGGTGGGGTTAACCTTGTTCCCCCACGTCGACCATCTCGCCTACTGGTGGACGTTATTTGAAAAAATGTGAGAGTTGAGAATTCTCGTCGCGTGTACCGACAACAAAATGAATTCATAGCCGTGTCACAACGCACTGAATTTTCCGAGGATAACATCCACTCGACCGTGAATCATCTCTCATTCATGCCCGTTTTCATTGTACGAGGGTGAGAAAGAACAAAAGTAGGGGATGATAAAGTCACCCTCTGCTGCCTGCAGAGGCTGACTTTATCAAAATTACCATACAACACTCGAAAGTCCTCGAAGTGAACGACGAAGGGCGGAGGGGTTGCCCACTTCTCCGCCCTTCATCCTCCACTTCGAGGATTGTCGAGTAATATATGGTAATTTTTTTTTCCCTTTAAGAATCTTCGCGATCGACTCGTGCGTTCCCCGTCGGATATGCGGAATTTTCTTGAGGTCACGTGTTCTGCGAGAACATTTTCGATGCATACGGTTGTGTGCCGATCCATCACGAGTTCATCCCTTATTTATACGTCCAACGATTTTTCATTTATTCCCCGTGTGCGGGGAAAAAAAAAACAATCTACCGGCCACACATAACCTCCAAATCCCCCGAGGCGGACAATTCCAACGACAAATACTGACCTTTCTATTGGACAAACTCGACGGCCATCTTTCGCTGTGAAACAAAATGGGGAATGGAATTTTCCAATCGACCACTCGCTGAAACATTTTATTTGTATATTCACTTTATTTCGAAACATCATTGTACACAACGCGTCATTTTATTTCGACGCTCGCTCATCGACATCGAGCCCCCCATTGTTCCATAACTCTCTCGCATTACAACGCTGTAAATATTTTGTATCGATGTGGAGCAACGTTTCACGTTGATTTCTTATTGTAATTTAACAATGCGGAGCATTGACGCTTTTGTTTGCACTTTTCGAACGGGCATTGTGAATTTGTCGCAACACGCGAACATAGTCTAACCTTATACCACGGCGTGCTCTTCGCGGGACAGAGGGAGCGACCTATAGCGCCGGAAGCGTTTGTGAAAAAAATGAGTTTTTTTTTGTTTCGCCAAACTCGTCCACTTTCATGGTTTTTTTTCAATAACCATAAGAATATTGATTAACTTGATATTGAATAATATTTTTTTTTTCAATAATTGGGTTTTCGAAAAATTGGCACAGCTTTACGAATAATCGATTTAACGTCAACCAGATTGATTTTTTTCGAATGATTCTTTGTAATGTTCTGAATATCATTGTTTCCTCCCGATCGTACATGTCTCCAATGTTTCCGTATGTTCTATTATTCTTTTGGACCACCTTGAAATGATTTTCGGCGAATTTTCGCAACAACGTAGCCCTGTTTTCCTTACTTCGTTTTTTTTTTTTCAAATCTGCTATTAACGTTACATTTGCAGCTGTACATTTTTTGCCTTGGTTCGAAACATCGTTTCGATTAAAAATTATTACCTATAATTATCCACATTATTACGATCGCAATAACATTATTTTTTTAATCACAACTGTTTTACCGCTAGGAGTAATAAAAAAATATATATAAAAATTCTCCTATCATTATTCAACGAATGAAAGTAAGTCATTTTTTTGAGAATTTCTTTTTTTTTTCTTACAAACTTGCAGATCGAAAACCAGTTCGGAAGTCCACCTGTTTGACACTCATTTCGTGTAATGCATTAACAACATTACACGATATTATTTTAACTCGTACAAGTTGTATTTAGTCTTGAGAAAAACTTCATCAACCATTTATCGTATCGATGGATGAAAAAAAAACTAAAAAATTTGCAAAGCCCGATTATGCTCGTGAAAAAAATTTCAAAAGCGAAAACACTTCGGAGGATGTGTAAAAAAGGATTCGAAAAATTCGGCACACTGCAAAAATGGAAAATCGGCATTACACGTAAGTGCTCTGCACTTCGGTCTGTTGTGTGGGGGGTTGCCACTTTTTCATTATTCGCGGCTTGAACAAGTATCCGAAGGTGGTGCGAAATTGACGAGACATCGAGCAGTAGAGAATAAAATTAATGGCCCCGTTGAGCAACGCGAGTATGTCCATTATTTCGCCGAAATCGTGATAACAATTGCGAAAAAAGCAATCGCCCAGGAGGCCCGAGAGGAGTCCCAGCACACCTTGGGGTATTTCGGTGACGAGAAACAACAGGAGAACGGCTACGAGCATTCTTGTCGTCCTGTCGGTTCGTCGCTCGGATTTGCTCGGTCGCCGAGTAACGGGGCCCTCGTTCGGCACCGCACAGGGGTTGTAACCCCTCAGCACTTGCTTTCTACGCTTAGCCCTGAATCGGTCGAGAAACGACACCGGTGAGCCTCGTTTATCGAATGAAAATCAGATTTGAAAAAAAAAACATCGATTCTTGCGTTTTCGACATTTCGCGCATTTTTCTTTCAAAATTGGTGATCATTTTTTTTCGCAAAATTGGTGATAATTGTTTTTCGCAAAATTGGCGATGTTTATTTTTTTCGTAAAGTTTGCGATGTTCATTTTCTTGGTAAAATTTGTTCTTTTTTTTCGGACAATCTGTAAATTCTATAACGAGATTAGTAGTCTTTTTTCGTCACCTCAATTTTGAATTTTATCGTAGTATTCGTAAATTCCACAGTTACGTGATCGAAAAAATTGGTCAATTTAATTAGCTCGCTGGTAAAAGCGAGGCTTGAATTTATGGCAAAAATGTCGATGGGAGAATCGATGCGACCGTTGACCCACCTGTACAGCGCCTTTATCAGCCAGCAGCTGATGACGGTGAGAATAAGACAGGGAATTAACTTCACGACGATCCCGAGGACCCAGAAATTCAACTGGTACCAAATACCTTCGTGTGGATAATTGTCTACGTGGTAGAGAACGTCCTGCTTCCTGTTCTCGATAACTGTTTGCGCTTTTATCTGAAAAGTACACAATCTTTCCATACACTTATACATAAAAAATAATGTATGGATGAATAAATAAATAAATAAATAATTGAATAAATAAATTGGGCAGGAGATACTCGACAAGAAGGTGGAAAAGGGAACAAAAAAGGGGGTGAAGTGTGTGAGGTCAGGGGAAGATGACAAAATAACGAAGATGATCGTGATGTGAATACGAACTGATGATAACAAAATAATAGTAATAACGAATAAAGTGAAAATAGAGAAAACGAAGTATACGTGGATAGGATGGGGCGACGGTGTACTCACTCCGAATACGAGATAGCTCGGGGCGCAGGCAATCATCGGGGCCAAAAAGCTGCTCCACAGTGCCAATCTGCAGCGCGCTGGGGTGCACCAAGAGTGATTGTATTCCGGGAACCTACGAAATATCATATATATATATATATATATATATATATATATAAACAATGAAAATGTAACGTAGATTTTTAGTTTTATTTTTTAGTATTATTTAGTTTTATTTTATTTTATTTTATTTTTATAACTAAAAATCTACGTTACATTTTCATTGTTTTTTTTTCCTTCAGCGGAAATTCTTTCACTCAAAGAACTTTCGCGTTTTTTTTTTATTTTCACACGATTTCTGCCAAGTCAATCGTTCCGCAAAATACACACCACAATATACACTCGCCAAAAAATCTAAAGGAGCAGAAAAATTTCAAATTTGTTTCAGTGATTTTTTAAAGGCCGTTCCGAGCAAAAGAAAGTATTTTGAAGCTTGAAATCTCTAGTTTAAGAATTTCGCGGAGATTTTTTTTCTGCGCATCGCGTTTGGCCCAGTGATTAGAAACAGCGTGAGTGAAAAATTTTCAATTTTTTTTTTCAAAATCGACATAGGCTAAAAAAAAATCCCCGGCTGAATCAATGCTGGGGTCTTTTAGCCTGATACTTTGGCTTCGATTTGGTATTTTTTTGCCCTCTGTACGGCCAATTGTCGTTGAGATATTGCCGATTTCGTATGACAGCGCCGAGCGTGATGCTCAAAAAAATGTTCTCCGTGAAATTTTTAAACTCGAGATTTGAAGCTTCAAAATGATTTTTTTCCCGATACGACAATTTTTCACGAAGTTGCGGCCTTTAAAAAAACAGAATTTTTTTTTTAATTGACTGCTCCTTTAATTTTTTTGCTGAGTGTATATCATGTATATAATTTTTTTCGCGGCATTTTTATCTTTATTTAAAGAAAAATTCAAAATAAACGTTGATTTTTCAAAAACGTACTTTTTTTGTTCTAGATGCCGGCTTCCATTTATAATCAACTTGTTTCCTCTTGTGGTTTTTTCCCTGTGATAACACCCATATGCTTTTCCACTCGGACTGTAATAGCCCAAGGGAAATACTCATGTGCTTGTTTGCGTATATATATACATATATACATATATATATATATATATATATATATATATATATATATATATATATATATATATATATATATATATATATACACTTTTGATACTTTTGCAATTTAATCCCTCTATTTTTGTCCTGCGCTCCTACCGCCTTTGGGAATAACGGCAGGGGATCCTGCAAAGGCAGCATAGAGAGCGCGCGCAAGACAGAGAGAGAGCGAGAGAGAGAGAGAGAGAGAGAGAGAGAGAGAGAGAGAGAGAGAATGGAAATGTTCATACTAGACAAACGGGTATTTATATACCTATCGTCATACATTCTGCTATTACATACCATCACATTGATGTCCCCACTAATGAAGGTATCAGATGCGACGCGACGATAACCAAAGCCACGAATACGCGCGAATTAATAAGAACAAAAAAAAGTTCATTACGAATTTAATGAGATATTGTAAATTTAAAACGGACTATCGTATGCCTCGCCCTTTCTGCCACACTTCTTTTATTTAACATTTCTGAAATCGAAATTACCAGACGCGCAGATGCTCTATGGATTTTTTTTATTTGGCATGAATATTCTTATGTAAATTTTTTAATCTGTTAAATTTAGTACGATTATGGCTTATTCCAAACGTCACAACAATAATAATGATCAACTACAATAATAATAATAATAATTCTAGTGAAAATTTTATTATTGATCATTATTACGAATAAGAATATATATTTCTGTGGAAGCTTTTTATATATGTAATTTATTGCTGTATACGGTTTGTTACAAATATCATATTGATAGTAGTCGACAACCACAATGGTAACAACAACAACATAACAAATAATAAGAATAATGCTCACCTTGTTATTCACAATAGTAATAAACGTTCATGAAAAATAATAATAACAATAAAATCGACACTGGTGGATCCACAGTTTCCGCGCACCTGCGCCAAATGCGTCATAGTGTAGCTTAAGGTAGTACCTCCACAGAAGAGTTGAATTAAGAAATGGTTGAAATTTGACATATACGTTATTTAATACATTATCCAAACATCTGTGCAATTTGAATAAGTTTGACTACCCCAAACCTGAGATATTTACACTTAAAGTTGGCTTGGTTTGCACGTAACAAATGCGTCATGATGGGCAAACAGAGCATCATTAATTCTACCGTCAAAACTAAAATTAAGAAATTGATAAAAAACGAGGATAAGCTACAGTAAGATATCACGAATAATGTGAAAAAAATGAGAATTATTCACCATCTAGTTTCCAAGATATAACCATGAGAAGCCTTCACGATGTTGGTGCAAAGCCTGGAAAGAAAACAATTGGGGCAAAGCCTGGACAGTCCCGGCAAAAAGTTTACTGGCAATGGTCGATCAAAAACACAATACGAAATATATTTTACGGCAATAAATGATATCCATCGTATTATCTACTAGTACCGAGTCAATATTGCGCAGTTTTTAATTTTATTCATTACTAATTAAACCAATTATCAATCTTTTAAACATGGTATGTAAACTTTTGGTTGATATTTTCGCAGAGGAACTACCTTAAGACGGCTATGGACGCATCGAAAGTTCTGTTTGATTAGCGAAGTGCGCGTAGGGAGTGATAGGAATGGGTTCTAGTAGGAAGGACAGTCAAAAAGCCCACAAGTATAGGCGCAACATAGAAAAGCTGTAATAATAACAATTACGTTATTATTTATAATAATAATAATAACAATAACAATAACGTTATTATTTATTATTATTTATAACAATAAGCTCCTCTCAAAGATCGTACACGCGTGCGGCTGGTATGGACTTCGGGTTGAACAAGTGCGCTGTTCTTCATCTCAGGAGAGGGGGAGCAGAGGGTGTCGCGGCTGATGTTCGGCTGGTGGACGGTTAAAGCTGAATAAACAAGCTAACTGACCTATATATTGATTCAACTGAAAAGAATCCCGAGTTCGTGGAGCTTTGAAAAAAAAACAAACCAATTGGAAAATTGTTTTCTCCCACTATTATTTATGATTGCGCGACAACCGTAACTCACATTTTTTTAGCCAAAAAATGTCGAAACTAGAAACTTGAAGCTTCAAAATGCTTTTTTTTACCTCGATACGACGATTTTTCACAGAGATACAGCGCTTAAAAAAGACGGAAAAAATTGACGAAATTTTCTGTTCCTTTAATATTTTAAAGTATTGTAGAATTGAAAAACAAATAATAATATTGAGGAATCGGCTATTTTTGACTGGGCGGCCGAGATGGTGTCTTCGAGTGCCGTCCAACATTATTGTTCCGGTCTAGATTGAGATCGAGCCTAGCCCCCGGGGGCAGGTCAATATTTCCCAGTGCAAACTGAGGAAGTGTGTTGCCCAGAGCAGTGAGTCGATGAAATAATAATAATGAGGTTATTATTCACATTAATGTATCGGACGAATGTTTAAGTTCTGGGTTTGCTTAGAATCCAATTTAAAAACTCATTTACGTACTAATCGTCGATCGAAAATCTAACCTAAAATGTCACAGAAGCCCTTGGAAACTGCTGACCGTTAAGAATATTTCAAAGCTAAGATTTCTTTCTCGCACAATAGATTAATTTAACGTTGTTAAGAAAGACGCGAAGAAAAAATAAAAGAAAAAAGAATTCAAAGTGAAAAGTTTCGTTGAAGTGTTCTCAATGTCGAGTAGGCGCTTGATTAAAATCGTGGCGATTCATTTATCTGGTCAAAGCGAATCCGCAGGGCCGTTTGATGGCGCACGCCGATGGGGCGAGTCCTGCGGAGTTTCCGCAAACTTGCGTCGAGAAGAGCGGCGGCACGAGTCGATGCAAACCCAAACGAAAGTTCAGCCAATCTCGTCTCTGTTTGTGCTGCGGGAGTCTTTCCGGCTTGGTGAACGCGTGTGCGTCACTCCAGACACGGAAAAATTCGGTAAACACGGGAGCGGTACGAGACGAAGTAGAAAACAATAGAAAGCAAAAAAGAAGGTCTCTTACAGCCCTCCGGCGTGCAATTGAACAATAAGCTCGTTCTCGAGGCAGAAAAGGACACCGCGATCAACGAAAGGAAGAGAGAAGACACGATAGCACCGTGGAACATGTATGCGAGCGCCCCCTGACGTTCATGGAATGTACCGGATCGCTTCATTGCTCACGAAGTCCGATTGCTTTCGTCTCCATTCGTCTGGCACGGCGAGAAGAATACTTTCGAAACTGCTCGCCCAACCGCCGGGATTTATTTTATTCACTTCGATACACACAGTGAGAAAGTCTTTTGGCGATGAAAGAACGAAAAATAGTAGTAAACAGTGAACTTCATTTGCGTTTGTATATGGGACATTCCACGCCATTTCACCTAGCACGTGACTCCGACCGTTTTTGGTTTTCCGGATTTTTTTGTGAAATTGTACACATGAGAGGAATATCCGCATCAATTTTTTGGATTTTTATCTCTTCTCTTTTAAGAGTTATGATTTCCCAAAAAATGTTGGTTTGGGAAGTTTTGGAAACGTTTAAACGCTGATAACTCCCGAACTAGTTGAGATATTGACAAACGTCACTACATAATTCTTTTCATTTAGAAGCATACTTTCGTTAAAAAATATGAAAGAATGATTAATTATCAATGTCAGTGTTTTTTTTCTTCTAAAGTGAAAACTATTTTTTTGAAAGACGATTGCCTTTTTTTAATTCTCTAAAATAGAGTGACCCATTCTATGATTTTTGAGACTAGTCTCATTGCGCACCCTCATTTTACCTTCTATTTTTTTTCGAATGGATCATATTTTTTTTTAGAAGATTTTTATCATTGTAAACTATAATAATGCTATTGATGATTTTGTGATTTCCAATTCGGCTTCGTCAGGCCAGAAACGGTTGATTTTTAATTTGTGCGGAATTTAACGAAAAAAAATATTTTTAATACGAAACCATTTTTCGTCGTTCCCATATTCTTCATGAGAATTTAAGGGGTTACCCCCACTTGCGGTTTTGAAAAAATCGATTTTTTTTATTGCATTTTTTTGAAGTATAAGTATCTGAGAATATGTCCTGAAAATTTCAAGTCGATCCGAACAAAATTGACTGAGATATGAGCGTTGAAAGAGAAGAATCCGCGTTGAAAGAGCGTTGAAAGAGAAACTTTAAACGCGTTTTTCTCAAAATGGCATTTCTGAAGTCGGTGACCAAGATTACTCGAACACTAATGAACCGATCTTCTTGAAATTTTGCAGGCTTATTTGATACATAAAAATGTAGTCTTTAATCGTTCGATTTTTTTTTTGAAACAAAATGGCCGTTTTATAGCAAAAAAACGGCCGTTTTTTTTCGTTAAAATCGAACCATTAACTTTGACTGTCCGCCATTTTGTGAAAAATGAATATTTTTTAAAATCCTTCGATTAAATACTAGTTTATACTTATATTTGACTAAATCCATCCGCATTTTTTTTTCAGATGATCCACTTCGCCGCAATGTTGGTCACCGCAAACCGTGTATATAAAAACATTATTTCATTGACGGCCATTTGCCACTAAACAATGTAAAAGTTTTCAATAAAAAAAATACTGAAAGTTCTTCAAGGTGTGTTCTTTAAGATGGTATATTGATCGATTAAAAAAGTTTTGTAGTTTTCTTTAAAAAAATTCATGAAAAAGGCCTTTTTTGCGCTACAAGTGGGGGTAACGCCTTAAAAAAAACATTAAAAAGGCAATAATAAAAAAAACAGTTTTCACTTTAGAAGCAAAAAAGCGTTGACATTGATCATTGATATTTCTTTCATATTTTTTAACGAAAGTATGCGGCAAAATAAATAAAAAAATATATAGTGACACTTGTCGATATCTCAATTAGTTCAGGAGTTATCAGCGTTTAAACGTTTCCAAAACGTCCGAAATTTACATTTTTGGAAAATCATAACCCCTAAAAGAGAAGAGATAAAAATCTCAAAATTGGTGTGGGTATTCCTTTCATGGGGTACAATTTTACAAAAAAAATCAGGAAAACCAAAAATGGTCGGGGTCACGGGCTAGGTGAAATGGCGTGGAATGTCCGGTATGTAAGCGAGAAGTGAAAAGTGTCATTCCCGTTCGGAGAAACACGGCCTTGTCGAATGTCCACCGTCGAAAACTTGTTTGTCCATTTTCAGAGAAACAAGTTGTGCTGCAAATAATAGTTTGGTAAACATCCGCAATGGAAAGTATTTTTAACATTTTTTTCTGTGAACACGAAGACCCGAATAAACCATTTTTTTCGAAATAAAAATGATTATTTTTGATAAAGTAGCCGGAGCAAACGGAGACGACATTCGTGCACCCGTTTTGCAGGACCCTTGACTACGGGCATGATCGAGATTAATGTATTTAGAAATGGAAGGATCGAAGGGTGTGCGTTCCGTCGCTTTGGTGGTTCAATCGATGCCAGACTGAGTTGGCTGTATACCGTTTCACTGTATCCTAAAACGAGACCAGTCTCGAAGGAATTCCTCCTGCTCGCGCAGGGACATATGTTTCCTTGTCGATATTTCATCTGTCCAATTAGGCACGCTGCCAGGATTCTCGAGGAGGGAGCGATCTGTCAATTCAAGTCAATTCAAGTACGAAACAGCCAACGAGCAATAGACTTTCGGCGAAATTCTCCGCGACTTTCTTGCGAATAAAGCAATAATAAGAAAAACAACAATAATGCTGGATGATGGGGTTCCTTGGATAAGGAGGTAATCGATCAAACGGTAGCACCAAAACCGAAGCCGTCGTTGGAGCCGTCGAATTTCCCCGGTGACAGAATAACCATAGTATCAATTTAATTACAAACTGGAGATCTCGTGGGTCTGCGTGGTTCGCACAGACAATATAGCCGCAGGGGTCATAGCACAAAGCAGTCGAAGTCCCATTGGGTTGGAGCTGCTGTCACCGGGCTGAAGCTAGAGGGAAATATCTCCGCCTGCATATAGCCCGATTATATACACATAATCGTTTTTTCATAAACACACACACGCATAATATCGCTGGTAAACGCGCCCAAAAGAGAGCTTAAGAGTTCAGACAGTCACGGCATTACTCGGCACATCTGTCACATCTAATCAACAGGTCTGCGCCAATCAATGAGCACCTTTATTTCCTGAGTAACCTACCAGTGTCATAGAATGACTCCTCCTGAATGCCATACCAACCCAGCTAGTGTCACAAACCAGTACCTTTTGGATGCCATACGTAGCCCACCAGTGTCACAAAGCGGCACCAACTGGGTAAAGTGGTAGAGCAGCTTTTGACTGCGAGGCAAGATTCCCTTTACCGTCGCAGTCAAAGAGCAACATGCAAAGGCCATTAGCGAAAAACATGAGCGAACGGTTTTATAAATTTGGCTCTCAAGTAATCAGCAACATGCATTTGTTCTCCACAAATGGATGACGCACCTTGTAACACGATCCCGGATTGATTTTGCGAAGTGATAAGTTTGCGGAGCCTGGTACTTCTCTATTCTCAGGGTGACATTTTACGGCCAATGTCAAGTATCATCATTGGGGTATGTTACTAGCAACAGTTTGGTGATTGAACATGCTATTGGGTCAATGCCAGCGAGTAGGAAGTCATTCGAATATGCTGGGGCACATAAAATATCACCCTGCAAGTGCCATTTCCATTGTCGCACCGGCGCATTAACAAAGAACACCAAGAGTCAACTATGCAAGCTTACCTGATGGCGATGTACCTCCAGACTGCGAGAGTAAGCGTCAGCGCGATGCTGATGGTGTGCAACAGTTGCGTGAAGTGCATGTGGAAGAGAACAAAGACTGCCCAACCGTATGCGAACTTTTTGTGCTCGGGTAGTACGAGATATTTGTAAACTGCGAACGGTATGTACTCGACCATGACGAGCATATCGGCGGTAGCCAGTCCAGTTAGTATACGATTGATTGGCGCGACCGCCATGTCCTTCCGCGTGAGGACGACAATGTTGAGGACATTGGCGACCGTGCCGAATAGGCAAACGACAAGCGCAACGTAGCCGTGATAGAGCTTGTAGGAGAGCGCAAGGTCGCGTATGGGTCCACTGCAGTAGCATAGCTTTGGCAGAGAATCTGTCGTGCCGCTGTAGGTGTTCATGTAATCGAGATCCTCCTCGGTTATGTTGAGCTTGACGAGGATCTGGGTGTAATTCTCCCAGCGATTCATGGTGGCTGCTTCGCGTAGGATCAAACGTAATGTAAAGAGGGAAGCATTCAGGCTCTCGTCTTCGTGTCGCGAAACGAGTGTTGTGTTGTCCAGGTGATCGAGCATCGCATAGTTAATTGTGAAACGGACGAATCGTCGCTGGGATCCTTTTCGCAGGCCAAGAGTAAAAGGAGCCGGGCTGAATTTCTCAGGTTTCAAGTTGATGAAGAGGCGCGCCAGGAAATATTATTCCCTCGCTATGACGACGTCACTGCGTATGGAGCTCTGCCGTCATTCGTATCACAATGCCACGTCTTGGAGGACGTCTTTTTCCACTGTTTGGGGCCTAACGTCACCCAACGTCGCCCAACGTCGCCCAAGGGTAAACAACTCAAAGTCTTATAATGACAGAAGGTGTCGAAAAAAGCTTTGTTTCTTCGTATTCTTCAAGCACGAAAGAGATCGGTCTAATAGGATCTCATCCACCGTAAACCGTTCGAACGATGACCCATCTTGACTTCACTTTCCCTTTTGGGCGACGACGGATTTTGGTAGCCGGAATTACGATAGAGTTTCTATTAGCATCGATCGCCAGGCTCATCCTGAAACATCCTGGAAGTTGGAGACGTTTGGTCGGGGTGGCGAATGCTCCTCTCCTTTTCGCCTTGACTCTTCCAACGTCCCGATGACCACAGTGGCTTTCAAGCACAACCGAGCGCGGGATCTCCCGGCAGCTTACCGCTCGGATCTGTTGCGGTGAAACATTCGTTTCGCATTGCTAATCCATCGGGACGTCCGCCAGTTTAACGCAAATCCGCTTTACCACAGTGGTTCGGACAATTTACAACTTCGCACCGCTGACGCACCCGCTAATCAGCAAACCGAATCCGTTTAGTGAAACGGATAGCCACGGGCAAATTGCGGATATGTGCTGAACAAGGCGGGTTTAAGGGCTCAACGAATCCCCTTGGATTTACCGTTCACCAATCTCTCAACCAATAACCGTTTCCGTCAGCAGCCGGAACGATACGGGAATTTGCCGGCTCCTGGCAGCGCCTAGCCGGCAGATCAAAGAGTTTGCGATTGAAGGGACGATGAGCAGTTTGGGGGCTTCGAATCAAGTTGGATCAGTTGACGAGGCTGTGAATCCCCGTTGCCCAAGCTAGGGGAGAACTTGACTAGGAGATAGCCCAGGTTGGCTAGGTGGTAGGTAGCGTCGATCAAGCCCGTCCACCAAATGGATCCTCCAAAGATCTTGTTCTTGTAAACCCACTGGGGACAGCACCACAGGCCACCTGACGCCTCCAGCCAACATCCTGAAAGCACACACAGGTTTTATCTTCTTGTCGATATGAATCGATGACGGACTTTGTTGGATGGCAGGCTTGATCAAGTGACAGCCCATGAAGGAACGGTTGGAGGCCTACAACACCGATCCTTCCACGCAATGCATACTCGATTGTCATGCCAATCAGTTAATGTTGGATTCAATCTCAGTTGATCGAGTCCTCCATCGTTTATCCACCTACTCGTTTATCCAGGTGGTTTCTTCCGATCGGGGCGAATTCAGCCGTTCGCTTGAACCAACCCAACGGTCGTCAACTATTCCCCGGGGCGCTATCAGGAGATGGAACGACTTCGGTCTTGCACCGAGCCACATTAATTCCTGCCTAGCCTTCCCGTCGCACTCGCAATTTTTAATTCCATTCTGTGCACGCGAGGATTGATACCCTCGGCAATACACGGAAGTGCCTAGGAAGCTGACGAATGGGCTTGACAGTTTCACCCAGGAGATCCGCTAGGTCCCTCGAAAGACGAAAACTTTTGAACCCCTCGATTTCCCAAAGTTTCGACGCGACACTTGGCAAACCGTACAACAATTTCACATTGGGATTGTGTTCCTACGAGTCTCCACGGAAATGATTCGATCGACCCCTTTGCCCTGTCGCGTTTCTCATCAAGATAAAGGGGAGCAATCAAAGTTTTGGTAACTCTGCTAGATTTGATGGTTAATTAATTACGTAAACGACCTTGATTAACTGCTTCGCTGATTCTCAAGATCGTGTTCTCACCGAGAACACGACTTATGCATTACGAACATGTGGGTGTTTATTTTCGTCCTCCATCGTATTCTTTTATGCTAAAATTGACGCAGGCCCTGCACGAGAAATCGCTGAAGCGTTAAGTATTCTCCTCATTTGAATACACATAAAATATCAATAATGACTTTTTTTTTATCACGTATCGTTGTTCCAATGTATCGTCAGATTAAATCTGAACGATTGAATATAGCATCAGCCCGGTAAAGATGAATCGGCAAGTCTCTTGGATTGTTCATTGAACTAACCCCCGACAAATCGCCCACGCCCGCTACTGTGTGGGTGTTCATTAAAAGGTCCATCCCTTGAATACATAAACGTATATATCTATCTGAATATATAACTAGACGACCCAAGGGTTTTTACGTTCCGGCTGTTATTGATGCTGGAGGCGTATGCCTGCGTTTTCAAAACAAAGTAAATATAAAAAATAGAGGAAACTTCAGCCGGCAGTCCACACAGTCGTGTGCCCAAGTAAATCTGACCGCAATTCCTGGCTGTCGCGTACGTGCCACTGCGAATGAAGAGGGAAATGTCGTTTTTCCGTGCTTACGTCCGTGACAAAAATATGCCATTTTCCCAGGGTGGTGTCGGCAACTATAAAATGCGCTGAAAGCGTTCTAACGAAGTCTCTATGCGTAAAAAATGTGCTAAATAATTGAGCTAGGATACCTCGGGGGACGGTACGTATGTATTTGCTCATCTATGCTGGCCAATAGCAATTGCCAATAATCATAAAGGACACATTTTTTGTAAAATATTCAACAAAGTTTGCAAAAGTGTTTCTCGCAATAACAGTGGAGATTGAAGGGGGCAGCGCGTGAGGGTGGGCGTCACGTCGATATAGGATGAAGCCCGGATGTATATTCGTATAAATGAGTAATCCCACTATATATTTATATATTTAGATATGTAGATCGATAAACGGACGTTTTAATAAAATTTATTCATCGGACCGGAAGTGCTTTTATTTGCGAGTCAGATCGGCGAAAAAGAATAAAGTGGAAGCGAATGGAATGAAAAGGGGGAAAGTGGACGCATTAATTCTACGAGGCAGGCTGATAGAGTTCGCATGACTTGGTTAATCGGTGCTTTTTCTTCGGCTTGAGTAAAAAGAATATCTATTTTTAATACTAATTATAAAAATAAAGGATCGTGAATGAGGCAATTTTAAATATTAATTATAAAAATGGTTAATGAGTATCACAGTCTATTCAATGGCAGAATTCTTTCAAAATACATGTAGATAGTAAACATTCACTTACACGTTTATTATTCTCAATTTACTGTGCGTGTGTGTAACTTATATTATTAATTCTATTAATAAAATAATATTCATATTATATATAATTACTAAAGTAATATTTAATAGATATATTTATTAAGGGGTTGCGAATGTGCGAATTCAACCATTTTTTTTCACATGAAAAAGTGATTCACTCGTAAAATTAATTACACATCTATTTAGTATGAATATCAAGTTGTTAGAAAATATATATATTTCTTTTCGATCTACAAAATGGCCGACTACTAATATTTTCTTTTGTTATTTTTTTTTTGCGCTCCGCGGTGTGACATTTAGCATCCACAATTTTTTACCAAGAACAAAAAACAACAATTCTCGTCAATCTACATTAAAGTACCTAGAGGAGTACATACGGAATTTAACAAATATTGTTTATTCAAAAGTTGTAGGTATTTGAACTTAAGAAATGAATTTTCAGTGAAAAATTTCGTTATAACTGCTCATAAAATGAACAGTTTTCGATTAGTCAGAAATTCCGTACGTACTTCTTTGCGAAATGCAATTAGGAACATGACCTTTAAATTTGAAGTAAATCGGGTAAAAATTGTTGGAGTTAATGTCACGCCAATTGGAAAAAATCTGTTTGGAGAAGTTTCGAGTATTCGGCCATTTTGTAAATCGAAAGAAAAAACTAAATAGATGTGTAATTAATTTTACGAGTGAATCACTTTTTCATACGAAACAAAAATTGGTTAATTCGCACATGATTCTATACCGGGTCCTGTGGCCTAACCCCTTTAATAAAATGAAAAAAAATATAAGTGATGTTCATTTTTGTTCACTCGCGGTTTAATATCGATAAGGATTTAAAAGTGGAAGTGGATCGAGTCTGAATATAGACATCGAGTGTATAGCGAAAAAACTAATAATCGCCTCGAAAGCAAACAGTTTTGCCGGACCAGGGGATCGCCTGGGATTATGCATTACCATATGTGAAAACCGACAGAGAAAGGGACATGAAGGGAAGGAGGGGGCCATAAATTCACGAGTAAATATACTATACCGCGTTGCGTCAAACTCTGCATTAACACTTGTACGTCTCAAGAGGGAAAAAGAGAGAGAGAGAGAGAGAGAGAGGGAGAGTGAGAGAGAGAGAGAGATGGGTTAAGCTTTGGGATCAGTGATATTACCCGATGGATAAACCACTAGGAATCCACGTACAGATCGAACGTGTTTATTGGCCTCCCGATACCAGAGACCTGAACCAACAACGGCTATAGATATAGTGACAATGGCGCGAGAGCATCGCGTGCGCACATATCTACGCTCGCATTAATTGCTTCGTCTCGTCGATGGACACACTAATAGTTTGCGCTGCTTGATTCCTGATACGAGAATTTTGAACCGATGTGTAAGGCTTTGTGTCAAAGTAATCGTAACACTTTTCGATCATCCTAACCTACACAATTTCTTTCGAAATACCCTCAAGCTCGCGCGACTGACGAAAATTGAGGTTTTCAAGGGAATCAATAGTGAATTAATATTCAGGGGACTACAATACATCGATATGTGAAAATCGACTTGTGAAAATATTTTAAATCGATTTTTTTCCTACCTGCGCCAAAAACGTGGCATTACTGAATCGTTATCCCACATGAAAATAAAATATATAAAAAATATATCGAAAAATATATAAAACATGTATTAAATATGTTCGAAAAGTTGGATATGCGAATTATATTTTTGGGTAAGAGTAAAACCTATGCGATATATAAATATAAATCCATTTAAGATACATCTTAAATATATCAAACGTACAAACTGAATGTATGTTTTATATATTTTGAATATGGTTGGTTGAGCAACTTGAGTAACAGATGACGTTGCGAATGAAAAACATCTTCAAGTCGGTATCTCGCGATGACCTAGCCGTACTAGCCGGAATAAATGAACGGACAAAAAAAATTGAAGGTTATGTAATTCTATTCGATAATCGCTCTCTATGCGAACGCAATTAAGTAATTGATCCGATAATTTTAGTTACTCTTGTTAATCCAAGCATTTCTCAATAAACTAATATTGTGTATTGTACGATATGTAGGCGATACGAAAGTTCAACAATTTAACAAGTAGAACTAGCTCAGTGGACAACGTCCCAGCTCATCACTCGGAGGTCACGGGTTCGAAACCACCTTACGGCGTGTAAGCGCCTGATATAATTTAAATTTAAACCATTAATATATTTGAAGCGCAAACACCATAATCGTCATTAATGACAACGAAAAATATCGTAAAAGGGTGCAATGATGTAAATAACGTCGTAACAACATTTTTAAGAATATTTCAACTATAGTTTAAATATATTTCAAGTATATCTTAAATACCCGTTGAATATACTTCAATAATATTTGAAATGTAGTATGAACATATTTAAAGTAGATTTTAAACGACGTATAAACATATATCATGTACATTTTAGATGTAGTTTAAATACATTTAAAGTATATTTCAATTATAATTCGAATATACTTAAAATACATTTGTAGTATATTTTGAGGGCAATTCGAGTACATTGTAAGTATATTTTCAATATAGTTTGAATATACGTAACCGCCTATCCAACATATATTTTTTATATACATTCTGAAGATCTATTTTGGCCGAAAAGTTTGATATCGCGAATATATTCTTAATGCATTTCCCGTATATATTGCATATATCTAATCTATATCTAAGATGGATAAAATATATTTGAAATATATTTGTAAATGTAAAATATATTTGAAATATATTTTACATCCATTTTTATATATGTAGATGTAAAATATGTAAATGTAGATGTAAAATATATGTGAAATATATTTTACATCCATTTTTAATATATCGAAATATATATTTTTACATATATTTTATTTCCGTGTGGGTAAAAATTTGTTTTCTGCTTCGATTTAAAATTCCCTTCTGTGCACATTCTTTTCGTTATCTTTTCTCTTCAAAATACCGTTTGAGTCGTGGAATTCCAATGATTTTTTCGTTTTTCGGCAGAATTACAAAGATAGCATGGACTTCTCATACGTCTTTTTTCCTTTTTCGTCCTTTCCCACACGGAAATAAAATATATGTAAAAATATATTTTTCGATATATTAAAAATGGATGTAAAATACATTTCAGATATATATTATCCATCTTAGATATAGATTAGATATATGCAATATATACGGGAAATGTATTAAAAATATATTCGCGATATCAAACTTTTCGGCCAAAATAGATCTTCAGAATGTATATAAAAAATATATGCTGGATAGGCGGTTACGTATATTCAAACTATATTGAAAATATACTTACGATGTACTCAAATTACCCTAAAAATATACTGTAAATGTATTTTAAGTGTATTCTAATTATAATTGAAATATACTTTAAATGTATTTAAACTACATCTAAAATGTACATGATATATGTTCATACTCCATTTAAAATATACTTTAAATATGTTCATACTACATTTCAAATAATATTGAATTATATTCAACGTGTATTTAAGATATACTTGAAATATATTTAAACTATATTTGAAATATTCTTAAAAATTTTGTTATGACGTTATTTACATCATTGCAGCCTTTTACGATATTTTTCGTTGTCATTAATTACGATTATGGTGTTTGCGCTTCAAATATATTAATGGTTTAAATTTAAATTATATCAGGCGCTTACACGCCCGTAAGGTGGTTTCGAACCCGGGACCTCTGAGTGATGAGCTGGGACGTTGTCCACTGAGCTAGTTCTACTTGTTAAATTGTTGAACTTTCGTATCGCCTGCATATCGTACAATACACAATATTAGTTTATTGAGAAATGCTTGGATTAACAAGAGTAACTAAAATTATCGGATCAATTACTTAATTGCGTTCGCATAGAGAGCGATAATCGAATAGAATTACATAACCTTCAATTTTTTTGTCCGATCATTTATTCCGGCTAGTGCAGCTAGGTCATCGCGAGATACCGACGTGAAGATGTTTTTCATTCGCAACGTCATCTGTCACTCAAGTTGCTTAACCAACCATCTTCAAAATATATAAAACATACATTCAGCTTGTATGTTTGATATATTTAAGATGTATCTTAAATGGATTTATATTTATATATCGCATAGGTTTTACTCTTACCCAAAAATATAATTGGCATATCCAACTTTTCGAACAAATTATATTTAATACATGTTTTATATATTTTTCGATATATTTTTTATATATTTTATTTTCATGTGGGTTGCCTTTTTCGACCATTTTTCGAGTAGAATTTTCCGGTAAACTAATTGAGATATCGGCATGAATCAAGCGGCATACTCTCGATGAAAATCCTCTTCAAAAGGATTTGAAGGACATTAAATTGATGTCGCTCAAATAAAAGCGTCGCTACTGCTGGTAAACATTTTCTGTTTTCAGCAATTCCGGAAAAGCAGCCAAAAGGGTCGGACAAAAAAAACTTTTGAACCATTCCAAGCCGAGAAAAGTATCACCGAGTTTTTCTCAAAAGCTCAACATTACACCGGCTAGACGCGAAAAATATTTTTTAACACACGTTTGACAGTTTAAAAAAAAATTAAAGGTCCTGAGGACATTTTATGGTGAATTCGTGTTCAGGGGATAAAAACACATCGACATAAACTTGGAAGCAAAATATTAGATATCCAATTTTTTTCCGCACTTTGTCCAAAAAAAGCGTTATTATTCAATCGCCTTACACGTACACAAATTGACCATTTGCTTCAAATAATTAATGATAGCAAAAAAAATACGAGGAGTACCGGAACAATTTAGCGAAAAATAATAATAACGAAACAAAATATTGGCACGATAAAAAAAAATTCAGACGCCAATTCGTGCGTAGTCTGAAAAATAGTTCGTCAGGGGTTTGAAGCTCGTCCCAGAAACTTTCCACCGGGTATCGAGTAGAACAGTAAAATTCAAGTCCGGCGTGTCGACGATCGAAATTTATTCTGACGTGGCACGAATACACCTAGTCTGTTCACCCCCCCCCCCCCCCCCCACTGAGGCTGGGGGGGGGGCACAGCCTCTCACCGAGGCGGACAGGACAAAAAGTACATTGAAATGACGCGAGTGAGTGACAAGAGAGATTTGGGTTATGCAATCGTAATTGAAGCGAGAGAGACTTTCGAGAGTGAACCTCGACGAACAAAAGCGCCGGAAGTATCGATGAGACAAAGCCCGCAGCCAATTCATCGAGATACTCGTGAGAAAGGGCCGAAAAGTTGCTCGGACAGAAAAAAAAAGACTGGGATGCGAAGACAAAAATATACGAAACAAGTCCTGTACGTACGATTTATTATCCCATTTTTGTCGAATTCTGCCGGGGAATAGGCGAAAATTGCTGGGCTGGACCGCACCGGCGATAAAGGCATTTTTATTGTCCCATTACGGGTTTTTGTCCGGCCTGCGGGCCTAGCAACCACGGAAGAAAAATAAACCAAGGTATCCGAAACCCTGATTTACGAATGACGCCTGGATAAATGTCGCACTGTCAATTATCATTATTGTTCTACGAAAATCTGCAGAAAGAATATCTGAAGTACAGGGGTACTTCGGATACTACGTAGTGGTAGAAAAACATCTAAGAAAATGTAAAAAGTTCAGGTACAAAGTTGCACCACCAGGGTAGCTCCAACACGTAAGGAGTAAAAAAATTGAATTCATATTTTTTTTTAATCCTGAAAATGTTTTTCCCAAGGTAGTTGCTGTAATATCGAAAACAGGAGCACGAAAATCGTAAGTATTTGAAAAAACATAATTCATAAACATCAAAGTTGTAAACAATTACCATGCTACCTTTTTTTAAATTCTAAACAATTGTGCATTGTACATATGCCGATAATGAAAGACACTAAAGAAGTATAACAAATTTCCATGATAAACACCTGGTTCGAAGTTTTGCTAAAAACACATTCATTACTTTTCAATTTTCTACACTCCTCATACTCAACATTATACCCATAATTAGCGTTGCATACTTTCGACGAGTATTGGAAACGCATAGCGGTGATGTTTCTGTCAAAATGGCATAGGCGTACCCCCATGGAAATTTATGTATGTAAATTGTATGTTATTGTATGTTATGCATGTAAATGTAAAGAAAATACCTGCTACATATATATATATATATATATATATATATATATATATATATATATATATATATATATATATATATATATATATATATCGGTCGCATATATAGTGACGAAAAATAGAATAATACGTATATATTCAGTATATATGCACCAAATATATGACGCATATATGACACGTATATTTTCGATATATTTTTCTGACCAAAAAAATATATGCTACGTATAAACACTATATATGATGCATATACGAGGCATATACGACGCATATATTTTCGATATATTTTCAATCTATTTTTTTGTCAGAAAAATATATCAAAAATGTATGCGTCATATATGACTCATATATGTGTCATTTATGCGTCATATATGACGCATACATTTTTGATACATATTCCCGACAAGAAATATATGCTGTGTATAAACACTATTAAGGGGGGATTGTCTTTTTTTTCGCAAAATTTACCGCTTTTTGGGATTTTTTTTGTGAAGAAAGTATACAACGGAAAACTTGTGAAACTTGGCATATAGTTTTATTGATCTGTTTACTACATACAAAAAAATTTTTAAACAATTTCATCAAAAAATCCGCCTCCCGCCCCCCTCGACGCGCGATGGTCCTTTTTTGATGGTGTGCACGATTTCTCAAAAACTATTCAACCGATTGCCTTCAAATTTGGACAGAATGCTCAGCTGACATCCTTTTATCGTTTGATGAAGCAAAAAAGCAATACGTTTAATAGTTTTTTATTTATAACAAAAAATCGATCAATTTTTTTCGAAAAATCGATACTTCAAGTTCAAAACGTCACCAAATCGTCAATTTTTTTTCCCTTCATCGAACGATAGCTATATGTGTCTAAAGTAAAATGCTTTTTGGGTTTTTGTTGCGGGATGAACGTGAAGGCTGTAATCGTGCACACCATCAAAAAAGGACCATCGCGCGTCGAGGGGGGTGGGAGGCGGATTTTTTGATGAAATTGTTTAAAAATTTTTTTGTATGTAGTAAACAGATCAATGAAACTATATGCCAAGTTTCACAAGTTTTCCGTTGTATACTTTCTTCACAAAAAAATTCCCAAAGAGCGGTAAATGTTGCGAAAAAAAAGACAATCCCCCCTTAAGGTAAACTTTAAAAAAAATAAAACTTAAACTTAAAAAAACTTAACTTTCGGTTAAAGTACGCCATTACATATATACCCTATATGCAGATATGCTACGCATATCTGTAGATATGTGGCATATATGTACCATTTATGCAGTATATAAGTGGTATGTGTGCTGTGTGTATGCAACATATATGCTAAATATATGGGGTATATATGCAGGATAAATGCTACATATATAATTGATGTATGATACATCGATATACAGTAATACCACGCATATACATCTCATATATAAAAACGTTACGAAACTTAGAATTTGGCACATATATGCAACATATATTTTCAATATATGGCATACATTTCACATATATCACAATTATTAATCAAATAAATTTGCAGTATATTTTTGCGTATATACATTTCCATGGGGGGGTATATACAGCACATGGGACGCGATCTACCCCAGCGCCGCTCGATTAGATTTTTGACAACCTTCCAAACGCTCCAACGTATTTTGGACCTCCGAACTTTGACCTCTACCATGATAAAGTTCCGTTGAGCTTTCTGCGACAATATTCGCGCTAACTTGCATTGTCTTCCAATCGGGCTCACGTATTGGGACATAAAAGTCCAAATTTTGTAAGAACAATCAAGGATATGCGCCTTCATTGGGGACCTGAAAACTTTATTGCGTATCGTGTATGCCTGTTGGTTGGCCTGGCCGTCATTCCTCGAGACGGCCCTAGCGCCCTAAGCGTGGGCACATGCGCATTCCAAGCTCAACTGACAACACCAGGCCTCCAGTCATATTCACTGGGGTGATATTGAATTCGAGAGTGGAAATGACGCGCGGCACCTCCCCGCAACTGTATTCGAAGGTAATTAACGTGAAATCCTGCGTATTCGATGCGCAACTGTACGTGAGCGGGGCGCCACGCATCGAATTTCGCGCCAACTTACCGAGGCAACTTGAGCCAACGCCACACTGTGTACGTATATCGAATTATAAAGACCTCGGGATGCTTCAGCAATCCCGCAATTCGATATATGTTTCGGTGGTTTATTTATGAAACAGCACGCGACGATACCCGACGATACCCAACATCGCTTCGAGGGTTTCATCCTGACAAACGTTGAACACGTTTGCATTTGTTTGGGTTTTCGTGTGTTTCGAGACAGAGTTCAACACGTTTTCGTTTGGGGCTCGAGGTAGAGATATGTGCAACACGTTTAGGTTCCTTTGGGTTTCGCGGCAGGAAGAAGTTCAACACGTTTTCGATTGTTTTCGTTTCGAGGTGGAGATGCGTTCAACACGTTTCAGTTTGTTTTGGTTTCAAGGTAGGAGAAACGTTCAACATGTTTGAGTTTGATTGGGTTTCGAGCTAAGAGAAACGTTTATGTTTGGCTCTGAAGGTTAGAGGATACGATGAACAATTTTTGGGCTTTGAGACAGAGAAACAGTCAACACGTTTGGATTTGTTTGGGCTTTGCGGTGGAGAAACGTTCTACACGTTTGGGCTTGGGGATCGTCCATTAATCGCGTGAGGTTTTTTGGCCACCTTTTGAGGCCTTCCGTCCCCCATGGTGATATGTGGTATCCAAATCCTCACCTCCTCCCCTATTTGAGCCTCACGTAAATTATGGACGACCCCACATCACCATGGGGGAGGGGGGGGGGGCTCACAAAGTGGCCAAAAAACCTCACGTGATTAATGTACGATCCCTTGTTGGAGTTTCGAGAGTCGACACGCGGGGAAAAGGAATAGTGAGTTTATGTTGCCTCTTTGAGCAGGCGGGCCTTCAGATCTCCAATCCCAAGCTGTCCTTTGAATTGCGGAGACGCTGGTATCGAGTATCCTGTGCTATTCGATATAATCGTGGATTCGCATGGTCCGCTGCAGTAAGGTGAAACCTATTCGAGATAAGCTCGCCGTCTTGTTTCGAAACGAGTAGTGATGCTCGCGTGGAACTGTGCCGAGTTTGCCGTCCTCAGCTCGTCAAGATGGTACAGCGAGCGGGAGGGAATTCGATTTTTCACATCGACAGAATTCTCGCTTCATTTCATGAATGACTGTAAAATCTAATTGGTTCGGCCTGACAACGTCATACGGCGTTGGTAGAGCTCTACGGATCAATACGACACGGATATAGGCTTTGTAGGTTGGTCACCCATGAGAGACATCCTACGAGTTCCCTCATCGTTCCACTTCCGCTACAGCTGCACCTTTGCCCCATTCAAATGGACACCAACAGCGATTCTGGGTAATGGCTTCAATGTGCCGTCACACGTGACGAATGTGGCTGGCAACTTGGACCTGCTGCAGCGGTTCACCGGCTGATGGCATCCATCCTTGATTCGAGAAAGATTCACCGCATGTGACTTCTAGTTAGCCAAAGTTGGACGTGTCCCAGTCTGGACTCGGTCGTGGATGGCGCCATGTTTCATGCTGGTCGGCTCCAATGGCAAACATTCCCGCAAGAGGATATTTTCAAGTAGCGAGGCCATCTAAATAATCCAGCAGAGTCGTCAAATAGCACGAGCGAGAACGGGACGACTGAGATTCATCCGAGTGAGAGGATGCCAAGGTGTTCCCCACGTCTTATCCTCCTAAAGTCGTCACGTTTCGGGCTGACTTATTACGGTTGGGCTTATCTCGTGGGAGCTTCCATCCCCGAGTGCTATCTCGGATGGGCCATGGGGCGCACACCTGGAGTGAAGGCGGAAACGCACTCAACGAATTGCCGGATGCTTGCGGACCGTCTCCGGCTCTGAGTTCATCCGAATCCTGAGGAATCATCAGGACACCCCACCGGAACGTACGTCCCTTCCTCACCAAAGTGCCAGCATTGATGTGCCTCGAGTAAGAAGACACGTAGCCAAAGACTCGTCAACCTCGATCACTATGGAGGGACGATGCGAGCGTGGGATATTTTTTTTATTCGCAAGGACGAACGTCTAGTGTTGCCTGGGGGTCCCCGTATCATTCTTCTATGAGGAAACATCTCCCGATTAATTAATAGCCTCGCGGAAAGGGTAAACTAACGCGTGACAACGCATTCCCTAAAAAAAAAAGTGACCTCTTATATACCACAGGGCCGTCGGTTTCGCTTTCGAGAAAACCTCCTTCCATGCGTCATCTAGCGGTAGTCTCGTGAACTAGATGCTAAAATTAGAGGACCCCATGGGCAACATTTGTTTCCTACTTGCTGCTTGATGCTCTTGCACCTTTTCGTGTGCCCTTTCGACCTCTCGCTATTAATTAAAGTTAATTATGTGCTGTCTGTTGAGTTACCACCCGTTTATAGACTTAGCCGAAGAGTGCTTCGTCGCTTATATCGACCGTACTTCGATGTTTGTGTACAGTATAATATTTGGAAAAGCTATGGTTGGCAATATATTGTGTCGTGCAGTGTAGATTAGACAAACAATGTTTCCAGGAATATCGAATCTACATTGCAAATGTAATTCACTGCGAGTCGCGTGGTGAACTCTGGGTGTTCGGCGGGTTATGGTTACGCCCCAGATTTCATTTTCGCATCGATGCGCTCGCATGCAAACTAATTTGGACGAAAAAAACATTACGCGCTCTTAGGTTCGTTGCTTTTGTTGGGTTTTTGTTTCGTGATTGTTTTCACGAGTAACGCGACGGACTTACGATCTCGGGAAAGTTACACCACTTCGTCTACCATTTGCCGGTGAATTTGGCAATGAATTTTGTTTTCCACGAATTTTTGTCCGCGCTCGCGGCAGAATTTTCATCGAACTTTTACGGCACGAGCTCGTATCCCGGAGTATAAATTATCGACTCTGATGTACCCTGAAACTTTGAGGTTATGGTTGGCAAGATACTTGGGAAGAAAAAACCAACGATCCCGTTCAGTTACGTAATGCGGAGTGATGAAGATTTACGAGAGATACGGAGTATCCGTCGGCCACGTTGGGTATGTGGGAGAGCGAGAGGGAGGCGAAAGGGTAAGCAAGGGAAGAAAAGGTACAGATGAGGATTCTCCCACAGCGACAGCTCCTTCGCTTCGATACACACGTATCCTCGCGCGACAAGGAAAACGACAGAACTTCGAAATGAGGTCGTGACTCATTAAAAGACCATTCTGTGCACTTTTTCCCACCTCCCAGCTTGAAGATCATCCATACACCCCTGTCGGTCCCTGCTGTTTTGTATGTACTGGAGCTGTCTTTGTCATTATTATTCCTCAGAAGTTTCCTTAGTCCGCAAGAGTGTATTTTACATGCATTTTTTTTTGCAAAGGGCCATCTGATCCCATGATTCGAATGGGAAACACCTTCGGTAGAGTAGTTCCGTAGGGTGCGATGAACAAATTGACATTCCTGGTGCTGCCGTCCAAGTTGCCGGATGACCAGACCTGCCCTTTTCGTTCGCGTTCGCAATTCGATCCCTCCACCCCTAGTTTCTGCTGGATATTTAATAACCTGTGGAGTGTGTTCAACACCCTCCACATCCTATAGGGGAATGAACCGGTTGCTTTGGAATGTCAGCGTGGCGGGTGTCACCCCCAAGTGTTCAGGCTGATCCTCTCTAATGGAATCCGTGGTTCGTCCCCCATGTTAGGTGACCAGCTTGATTCGAACCATTCACAGGGTTGAGGCCGTTTCGCACGATTGCCAGTAGAGTGCTTTGTTATCAACGTGCCGCAGGATGCATGGAGTGTTAACCATGATGGTTATGAGTTGGAGGCTGACTTGATGGACTTCGCGGGCCTCTTGTATCCAGAGGGCACATTTGTCCAGTTCATCTTGGGGCAACTAAGCTCCAGTTCATGTCGGAAGCCATCTGAGTCCGACACAGTTGGTTTGGGTTACCATGAGTGCCCATTGGCGGACCACCAATCGAGGTAGACCATCGTGAGCCCATGGAGGGGCCATGGAAGGTCATGGAGGAATTACAAAGAGCTGCACATGGATGAATTACGGAGGATACAGAATCATGGAGGACTTGGTAATTGAACGGCTGTTGGTGCGTTGACGGAATAACATGAATGACCACGCGGTTATCCGGGACCTGGACAACACCCAAGCTTCGACGCGGCAATAGAAGCGAACTTTGTACGAAAATTCATAGGAGATCCCGATAAAAACTTCGAACAGCAAAAGTTACGAAGACAGTCATGAAATCTTTCAGCTTCACTGCGAGCAGACTTTTATCCGGAGGTAGGTATATAGGGTCCTGTTCCAATAGCAAACTTCGATGTTCGCACACTCCTATGTACTATGCAACATCGACATTATTTCCGGAAGCTCTCGACGCGAGCTGCCTATCGATGAATTTCAACATCCACACCCGGAGGGAATATACACGAACCGGAGGAAACAATTACGAGGCAACGGGCAACATTTGTCTTGTCAAACATCCTTTAGCGCTACGAAGGTAAACTCAAACATTCTTTTTCGAAACATTTTCGACTCTGAGATCAATTCGAAGTTTTAAATATGATGAAAAATCATCGAAGAGATAATAATTGTACAGAAATAGTTAAAACGAATATTTTATTGATCTGCCACGAACTTTCGAACCGGTTCAAGGAATAAAAATAATTTTACCAATGGTCCGTCACACGGGACTTTATTGATACTGTTTCAATGACGCCTCCAGGGAGGGCGCTGTAAATCCCGCAATTTCGAGGTTAAAGCTCAGCGGCGATGAGTCACGTGATCTCGCAAGTGTAATGTCGCTCGTAAAACTTTGAGCCACCGTGACATCAGGAGCAAAAGTTCACTGCAGAATTTCTCGTCGAATCGTGAAAATTGCGATGTTATTGTGGGAAGATCGTGTGTTTGTGAATAAACGCCAGCGTGCGCTGCCGTAAACGCGAGAGGACTTTGTAACTGCGCGACTCACGGAAAGAGTTTGTGCATTTAATGTCGCTGGCAATCGTGAAACCGCACGTTTTATCGGACCGGAAGTCTAGCTATGAAAATACTTCGAGAAAAGTGTTTAAACGTTCTGGAATTCAGTAAAAGAGAATCCAGAAATTTGCTTTCGTGATTGAATTGGATATTAATAATCAAAATAAAAGGCACTAATTGAATAAACGTTTTATCCTCAAATTAGTAATAAATAAATCATTTGATTAAGCTTTAGTTAAATCAAACGTTAAAATTCAATTTACAAATCGATGATTAAATCAAATGATTTATTTACCCTGTGGAAATCTTCTGAAAAAATATGTTTGTATTAAAACATTAATTATTCATATTATTAATATTAATTATAGTTAATAATTGACACATTAATATTATAACGATTATTAATTGTATTCAGTATATTATTAGTTATTTTTTTGAAGCACGTACTCAGTACGAACTAAGCAAATAACAATTTTTTAAAACCTGATGAGAACCCCAAAAATCTGTAAACAAATTCTCAAAAATAAAATTAAAAATAAAGACAGAAAAAAACGGAAAATAACCAAAAAAAATGTTGCAAGCTACATTAGAATGATTTACGTACCACGATACTGAGGCGAAACGAGAAAAAAACTTTCTTTTTTTGTTTCAACACATTTTTCCGATTTTAAAATCACTTTCCGATATTACGAGGCAACAGGTATGGGAGTCTTCGCGAGTGGCTTTTCGGAACGCGAAGCTCGAGCAACGTGCAACGATGTTACGATCGTACTGACGAAAATTTTGTCCGCCGCGTCTCTCGGCGGAGAATTCCTCTTAGCCAGTTATGCGCGCTTCTTCCCTCACACAGATCGTCGCAAAAGACCTGCGCGCGATCTGTGGATTCTCCTCGTATCGAGATGAAATAGAGAATTTCTTTTCTACGTTGTACACGGATTTTCACGCTATTCGCTATTATTTATTATTTGTATTAAGGCGTTACCCCCACTGGTAGCGCAAAAAAAGGCCTTTTTCATGATTTTTTTTAAAGAAAACTACAAAACTTTTTTAATCGATCAATATACCATCTTAAAGAACACATCTTGAAGAACTTTCAGTAATTTTTTTATTGAAAAATATTACATTGTTTAGTGGCAAATGGCCGTGAATGAAATAATGTTTTTATATACACGGTTTGCGGTGACCAACATTGCGGCGAAGTGGATCACCTGAAAAAAAATGCGGCTGGATTTAGTCAAATATAAGTATAAACTAGTCTTTAATCGAAGGATTTTAAAAAATATTCATTTTTCACAAAATGGCGGACAGTCAAAGTTAATGGTTCGATTTTAACGAAAAAAAAACGGCCGTTTTTTGGCTATAAAACGGCCATTTTTTTTTCGAAAAAAAAATCGAACGATTAAAGACTACATTTTTATGTATTAAATAAGCCCGCAAAATTTCAAGAAGATCGGTTCATTAGTGTTCGAGTAATCTTGGTCACCGACTTCAGAAATGCCATTTTGAGAAAAACGCGTTTAAAGTTTCTCTTTCGACGCTCTTTCAACGCGGATTCTTCTCTTTCAACGCTCATATCTCAGTGAATTTTGTTCGGATCGACTTGAAATTTTCAGGACATATTCTCAGATACTTATACTCCAAAAAAATGCAATAAACATTTTTTTTTTCAAAATCGCAATTGGGGGTAACCCCTTAATAATAGTCATTCTTAATAATTACTATTATTTATTATTATAATTTTTGGTAATATATTTTTGTCATTATTATGTTTATGATTGTTGCTATTGTCGTTACAATCATTTATTAAATATAACAGTGATAATAATAATAACTGTTATCTCAATACTGTTATTGTTATCATTATCAAACACAGCTTATCTTCTTGGGCAATGAGTTATTGTTCTTATTCTTGTAAATATTGTTATATGGTGAACCAAAAAAATCGGTGTACGAATTTTGCGTAAAAGTAATTTTTTCCAAAAGAAAACCTCAATTTGTGTCTCGTGTAAGAGGGTATAGGGTGTAAAAAAAAAGTCGCCCGTGTTCGACGTGAAGGGCGGAGCTGTGAATTGTACCCTCATAATTTTCCGATAGCAAAAATTGGAGTTTCTCTCCCTCCACGTCCTCGTAACATCGATTAAAATTCGTGCGGCAACGACTGCGGTTCGAACTTATCGGGAGGATTACGGTCGTTGCTGAGTGTCCCGAGGCGTTTTTCAAAATTGAGCCTTTTATTGGGGCTATTTTTCGTCAACGACAGTCGTCCGCACACATCGAAGTTTGTTTCTTTTTTCTCTGCTTCTCTTTTCTTTTTTTTTTCCTTTTTATTCTTCTTCATCGTCGAGATAAGCGAAAATCGGGATTAAAATTTTCGGGGCTCGAGAATCTCGTAGCTTGTTAAAATTGTAAAGAAATTATATACGATTGAAGGGACGAAAAAAATACGATGAAAAAATAGGCAAAATAAAAGCGGTTCGGCGGCACTGAAAAGTATCGTACTGGATCACTCTGGATAAAAAATTCCAACAATAATTCGTCACGTGGGCGACGTTTCTAAGGAAGCGATACAAATTGCGGATAAGTTTCCATATTTTCCATTGCTATTATTATTATTATCACAACTATAGAACTGTTTTTGTAAAAAACTTGTAAAGCAAGTTATGGAAATTAAACTCGATTATTATTATTAATACTACTATAGAACTGTATTATTCGCCGGTAGTGAGGGGATAATTTCAGCGTCGTGTTTATCCGCGCTGCACTTCTGTCTCTCCCTCTCGTCGACTCACGGTAGCCAGAAATGATTTCGTCAATTAATTAAAGTGTTGCTGCACTTTGTACGACTGATTATTTGATGAAGTACGATACATCGCACTGTATTTATATTTTTTCAACAGTTCATTTTTATAAAATGAAAAGTAGCACACTGCAATATTATTATTGTTATTGCTGTTATTATTACTATTATCATTATGGACAAATGACAACGACAAGAATAATAATCATAATATCCACAAGAAAATAACAATAAAAATATTAGTAACAAAACAAAATATAGCAATAATTTTAACCCTTCGTTGTCCTAATTACCTGGAGAAATATGCTTGTCTCACTGCGTCAATTTCAACCAGTGTGGCAAGCCTATCAGCCGAATGAACATTAAAAAAATCATGAAAATACTTTAAATATTGCCCAATATGAGACTAAAATTATTATATATAGAACAAGATGGCAGCATGCAAAAAAATTGTAAAAGGAAAAAAAAAACTTGGCGTTTAAGGGGGGATTGTCTTTTTTTTCGCAAAATTTACCGCTTTTTGGGAATTTTTTTGTGAAGAAAGTATACAACGGAAAACTTGTGAAACTTGGCATATAGTTTTATTGATCTGTTTACTACATACAAAAAAATTTTTAAACAATTTCATCAAAAAATCCGCCTCCCACCCCCCTCGACGCGCGATGGTCCTTTTTTGATGGTGTGCACGATTACAGCCTTCACGTTCATCCTGCAACAAAAACCCAAAAAGCATTTTACTTTAGACACATATAGCTATCGTTCGATGAAGGGGAAAAAAAAATTGACGATTTGGTGACGTTTTGAACTTGAAGTATCGATTTTTCGAAAAAAATTGATCGATTTTTTGTTATAAATAAAAAACTATTGAACGTATTGCTTTTTTGCTTCATCAAACGATAAAAGGATGTCAGCTGAGCATTCTGTCCAAATTTAAAGGCAATCGGTTGAATAGTTTTTGAGAAATCGTGCACACCATCAAAAAAGGACCATCGCGCGTCGAGGGGGGTGGGAGGCGGATTTTTTGATGAAATTGTTTAAAAAATTTTTTGTATGTAGTAAACAGATCAATAAAACTATATGCCAAGTTTCACAAGTTTTCCGTTGTATAATTTCTTCACAAAAAAATTCCCAAAAAGCGGTAAATTTTGCAAAAAAAAAAGACAATCCCCCCTTAAGTTGAGCGCTGGGTCGTTCAGACCCACAATGACAACGAAGGGTTAAGACCATCCAGCAATGTTAATTTAACAGTTATAACGGTAATAATAGTAATTTTTTGGGCGTTGTGGAAAATCTTCGAAAAGCTGTTCGGAAGGGTTCGCACTTGCCGAACGTGTGGGATTTTTATCGTGTTAATTTCGTAGTTACGACAGTAATAATAGTAAATAGTAATAGTCAGAATGATGTTGCGACTCCGCGGAAAAGACGGGACGGAGGGGGTTTTTCAGTCGATGCACCATAAGTGAGGAGTCCTGTGCTGGAGCCTGAATTGGAAGGTCCGAAAAATCGTTTTTTTTTTCTTGCTTAAAGCGGTCCTCTAGTGTCTCGGATCGAAAAAATCGATTTTTTTTTCATAAATCACATCTTCAACATGTGTAGAAAATGTGTGCCAAAGGATTTTTCGATATTCGAAGTGGTTCACAAGTGACAGCCCTGGAACGGAGTAGGTATACGGAGCAGGAATACCTTCAAACACGTTTTTCTCGAAACACCATTTTTCGAAACGGTGACCACGATATTTCAGAAACTACTGCACCGATCTTGTTCAAATTTATACAGCATCTTTAATATGTTATAAGCCAGCGATTAAACTAGGATTATCATGATTGCTTCGATAGTTTTTTTTGTACGAGCGAAAAACTTAAGAAAAAATGAGTAAAAAATAAAATTTATTTTTCAAAAGTGTATAAAAAAGTCAATTTTTGTAATTTAGAATTCACTCTAGTTCAATCGCTAGTCTTAAATATGAAGATTAAAATGCCGTTTGGTTTTTTGATTTCAGATAAGCAGAACAGCCGCAATCTTGGTCACCGTCAAGCACCTCTTTTACTTGATGTCTTCCTGTCGGCCACTATAACGTTTATTCTATTATATATTTTGACTTAAAAAAATTTGTAAAGCTTATTTAAATGTTAATAAAGATTATGCAAAAACAATGAGATTGATTATTTCGATGCTTTGCCCGTAAAAGATTATTGAAAAAGCCGTAAAAAAACAGCCGAGAAACTAGAGGACCGCGTTAATTTAAAAAGTCGTTGAACAAGTATTTTAAAATAATTTTGATAGCACGGTAAAGTGTGTTTTTTTTTTAAACACATTTCGTTTTCAAACCCGAGAAAAGTAATAATTTCACGGGTTTTTCAGTTTTTTCTTAATTCACCCAGAAGAAAAATATATGACAATGAAAATTTTATTGGTTTTTTTTTTCAGTCAAGAATTACAAGCTGCATCTTTCTCGCCGATTGGGGACTGCAGTGGCAAGACGCACATGGAATAGGCTGATAAATCTGCAGTCATTTATTGTTTCGTGTTGAATTTTTTTAAACACATTTTCAATTTAGGTGAAAAGATACCTCAATGTTCACTGGGATCACTTACTTTTTTCCCTCCTAAAAAAATCCCGAAAAAACGCTTTTCTGGACCTTCTATTTCAGGCTCCCTTAAGGCGCTTGAATCATTTTTACCTCCCATATAGAAAAAAAAATAATAATAACACGTGTTGCCACCCCGCGGGTAGACAGTGGAGGGGGATTGTTTAGTCGGTATATCACCATTCCGACATACGAGATCACCGGCATGTGTGAGAGTCCGACACACGAGAGGGTCCTTTGGACTCTCTTACGGTGCGTAATTTGCATTTTAACACGCGCCTTAAAAAAAAAATAATGATCAAAGCGACAACATTAGTAATGATAAGTTAATAATAACATTTACTGATGATAATATCATTAATAATACCAATAATATTGATACTAACGAAATGAGATAATGATAATAATCATAATAAAATCAACCATCGATATTATCGTAATAATAACAACAGTAATAATAAAATAAATAATAGTGACAACAATAGGAGAAACTCCGTCCTTTTTTCCCGTCGCGTTCTTCTTCGGCAGGACCAGCGTGAAAAAAAAATGTGCAATGCTTTTTCCAGTCTTTGTCCCCCACCCTCACCCCCTGCTGGCACGTCGTTCTCACTCCTACTGTCCACCCCCACCGCATACCAGCTCTCCCGTTCATTTTGTATCGAAAACCTCACAATCCTTGCTTTTTTTCTCACCCCTGCGTTCGATGTAAAAATGCCTTTGGACGAGCCCCCCCCCCCCCCCCCTGTACGCATCTTCCCGCGTACGGGCTTCATTGTTCTCCCTTATCCTTTGCCTTTTCGTCCTTTATTCGGGTTCGTTCACATCCACCGTAGCGACGCGTCCCCAGCGAGAATCCTTCGGGATTACTCACCCTTGGGTACTTCCTCGTCGTCCTGACCAACGACAAGCATATCAACTTGTTTCTTATATTTCCACCCCGGTTACGCGATACAACCCCAAACTGGATCTGCCGAGCTGTGATCATGATCCTCGTCCGCCTCATGGTGACATTTGCTCCTGTCATAAATTAAATCCCCCCTTTCTCTCACACCCCGGCGAATACGCAGCATCGTCGCCTGTTTCATCGTCAGGTGTTTACATTTTATTTTTTTTAGAGGAAACGAGTAAAGGTTTTTGAGTGCGGTTTTTTCTTGCTTTTATTCATGATATACAGAACGTTGAAAAAAAATTTTTTGAAAAAAAAAACCAAAATGGCGTCCGTTGCAGCTCCGCGAAAACAGGTCCTCAAATCGCGGGAGGTAAACGGCTGACATCACTGCCCCCTTTTTGTTGATCTGAAACACAAATTCAAAGCCTAGTATCAATCTGTGACCCTTTGGTCATGGAATGACGGATGGGTTTTTCGTTTAGTACAAATTTCGGAAAATGGTGGCAATTGAAAAAAAATCGAATTTTCGCGTTTTTTTTTCGCATAAAAAGATAAATAATAAATGCAAAAATGTATCTATCGAAAAAACGATCCGTCATTCCGCGAAGACATATTTTCTGAGTATGCTCTCCAAATTTCAGGCCGATATGTTAATTACAGCGGTCAGGAGAATGTCAGCCATTTTTAAAAACGTGTTTTCGAGAAAAACGCGTTTAAAGTTTTGTAATGCGTTTACACAAATGTGTTTATAATTACCGCTAATCGGCAATGCCTGGTCCATAGAGGCATCCCTCCCCTTCTTCTAGCTGCTCATGTTGAGCCGCTAACATCTCCCGCTGCATTTCAAGGACAAAGTCTCCCTTAAATCCTTAGATATCTTTGAAACAAAAATGGCTTGTTTTTTTAATGCGATCAAATGATTTATAAGAATTCCAAGAATGATATGATCCGAAGAAAAATGGTTTTGAAACTCTAAGGAGGGAGATATCTTTAGGGGAGGAAGAAATGGCTGATTTTCATGATTTTTTTTTAAGGAAAGATTTTTTCACCGTTATTGAGCCTTAAGGCAGGATATACATGTACAACGATCAAAAAATCGATTTTTTTCTTCTTTAAACGATAGAATTATATATGTAGAATATTTTCCTAAAGTTTCAAAACGAAATTTGAAAAACTTCAAAGGTTACAGCCCGTCATCGGTGTGCCTCACCGCTCGGTTTCGGAGCAGGCGTGAACTTCAAATGCGTTTTTCTCAAAACTGCATTATCGCAATTGGCGTGCAGGATTGCTCAAAAACTATTGCGCCTTAACTATCATATTGGTGCATTTTACTTGACGATAATTGTTTTTGAAAAATTGGAAAAAAAGTACTTTTTTCATCCACGTTTTACAGAAATGTTGCGTGAAATGATGACTTTTTTTTGTAAATGCGTGCCATTTTCTCAAATTTGCATTTTCTTGATTTTAATTGCCGTCACATAGAAACTATAGATTAAAAAAAATTGTCTTGTATACTTCAATATACGATTGAAGTATACCTAAAGTTTGATCATTGTGGAATAATTATTTCTTAGTTTAAAAAATTCCTCAAAATTGCTTATTTTTTCTCATCTAAATTTATATCCCGCCTTAAGGGGGGATTGTCTTTTTTTTCGCAAAATTTACCGCTTTTTGGAAATTTTTTTGTGAAGAAAGTATACAACGGAAAACTTGTGAAACTTGGCATATAGTTTTATTGATCTGTTTACTACATACAAAAAATTTTTTAAACAATTTCATAAAAAAATCCGCCTCCCACCCCCCTCGACGCGCGATGGTCCTTTTTTGATGGTGTGCACGATTTCTCAAAAACTATTCAACCGATTGCCTTCAAATTTGGACAGAATGCTCAGCTGACATCCTTTTATCGTTTGATGAAGCAAAAAAGCAATACGTTTAATAGTTTTTTATTTATAACAAAAAATTGATCAATTTTTTTCGAAAAATCGATACTTCAAGTTCAAAACGTCACCAAATCGTCAATTTTTTTTTCCCTTCATCGAACGATAGCTATATGTGTCTAAAGTAAAATGCTTTTTGGGTTTTTGTTGCAGGATGAACGTGAAGGCTGTAATCGTGCACACCATCAAAAAAGGACCATCGCGCGTCGAGGGGGGTGGGAGGCGGATTTTTTTATGAAATTGTTTAAAAAATTTTTTGTATGTAGTAAACAGATCAATAAAACTATATGCCAAGTTTCACAAGTTTTCCGTTGTATACTTTCTTCACAAAAAAATTCCCAAAAAGCGGTAAATTTTGCGAAAAAAAAAGACAATCCCCCCTTAAGGAAAGGTTGAGAGGTCGATTTCTCAGATGTCGATTAAATTTAGCATGCTTGTAGAATGGGTAAAAATAGGCGACACGTATCTTTGTATATGTGCGGAACCCGATTTTTAAGGGGTGAAACGCACCCTCGAAAATAGGGGTGTTTTTCGTTTTTCGTCGATAACGTTATCGTTCTCATCTCCAATGTATAGTGCACGAGAACCCAAACATTTTCTGCAATTTGAATTTTTTCATATCACCTAAAACGTTATCGACGAAAAACGAAAAACACCGCAGTTTTCGACGGTGCGTTTCAACCCTTAAAATTCGGGTTCCGCATATATGAAATAAAATACGTTTCGCCTATTTTTACCCATTCTGGTAAAACGAATCCGCCCGTAGAGGGCCTAAAAAAGTCGTGTCCTTTCTTCCGCCCACTGGGCCGCCATTACGTATTTTTTCGAAAAATAGAAAATTAGTTTGAGTACCTACAGATATGTAACATAAGCCCTCCAAATCCTCATTCCGATTGCTTCATTAGTATTTCAAAAAGAAATCCCAAATCCGACCATCCAAAGGTATTATAAGGCCTTAAATAGACGATCCTTCGAAAGGGCTCTCCCTTACCAAAGGAGCACGCAGCGTACCGGACATGGTATATATTTTTCCATTCGTTTTTTCCTTTGTGACTTTTTTTTTCGTGTATTAATCAATTCGATTTTTTATTAAATTTTTCGTTACGCTCGAGCGCGGGATCGGCTTTCGGAGAATTTAAGCCTCGCGGGCGTTTTCTTTATTGCCAATAACGTCCAGACCCGTGGACGTGCAACTCCTCACGTATCGCCTGCGAAGGCTCTGTCGCGGTATGTCTGGATTAGAACATTGTTGCGTCTGCATCGACCAGCACACGTGAGAGGACATCAAAGGGATGAAAATTAATAACGAAAAAACGAAAAACAAAAAACGCTGGTCGAGTCGTCAATTTTTGAGTACGATTACGTCGAGGCTTCTGGTATTACAGACGCGACGAAAATTTCGAGCCGTCTCGACGACTACACTCATACAGCATCCCCCCTCGCCGCATGTTCCGCCGACGTGATTAATTTTTTTTTCTCATCGATCGATCCGATACATACATGTGTACATACTGACCGTAATAATGTATTATCCATTTTGGAATTACGATACACGTTCGCATAGACCGTGGGGTAATTGTTAAGTAACTTTAGTATTGTGATTAAATTATTATTATTATTTTAATTTCTTTATATCGTAATTGTTTATAATAATTATATCAAGTTTTATAATTGTATAATTATTTATATAATTGATAATAGTTATATTATTATTAATCAAATGAACAATTGTACTATTATAAATACTTATTATCATAGTTATAAACAATTATCAATATTAATTGGCTAGTATAATACAGTATACATGATTGAATAACGATTTATATAATTAATAATCATTTTATTATAATTATTGATCATGTAAATCATTATACAATTATGAATACCTATTACAATCATTATGAACAATTACTGATATTAATTATTAATAGTGACAATGAGGCAATCGTTTATATTAACGCCAGAATATTTGAGAACATCTCTCTACCAATTTGTCTACCGATCCGTCAAAAGAACAAAAGATCAAATTTATAAAAAAATACTGAATATTCTTCTTCTACCCCCCCCCCCCTATTTCCATTCGCGGACGTACTTAAGGCGTTACCCCCACTTGTAGCGCAAAAAAAAGGCCTTTTTCATGAATTTTTTCAAAGAAAACTACAAAACTTTTTTAATCGATCAATATACCATGTTAAAGAACACATCTTGAAGAACCTTCAGTAATTTTTTTTATTGAAAAATATTACATTGTTTAGTGGCAAATGGCCGTCAATGAAATAATGTTTTTATATACACGGTTTGCGGTGACCAACATTGCGGCGAAGTGGATCATCTGAAAAAAAAAATGCGGATGGATTTAGTCAAATATAAGTATAAACTAGTCTTTAATCGAAGGATTTTAAAAAATATTCATTTTTCACAAAATGGCGGACAGTCAAAGTTAATGGTTCGATTTTAACGAAAAAAAACGGCCGTTTTTTGGCTATAAAACGGCCATTTTTTTTTCGAAAAAAAAAATCGAACGATTAAAGACTACATTTTTATGTATTAAATAAGCGTGCAAAATTTCAAGAAGATCGGTTCATTAGTGTTCGAGTAATCTTGGTCACCGACTTCAGAAATGCCATTTTGAGAAAAACGCGTTCAAAGTTTCTTTTTCAACGCTCTTTCAACGCGGATTCTTCTCTTTCAACGCTCATATCTCAGTCAATTTTGTTCGGATCGACTTGAAATTTTCAGGACATATTCTCAGATACTTATACTTCAAAAAAATGCAATAAAAAAAATCGATTTTTTCAAAATCGCAAGTGGGGGTAACCCCTTAAGTATACACTAATTGACTGTTGGTGGAGGGGGAGGGAGTTGCTTAGAAGATTTAGTGGACTTATAGTTGAAGATGACGTATCGGAGTGAAGGGGGGGGGTATTATCGGTGATAACGCTTGTCAATTCGACCAGGAACGCAAATAGATAGTGACGTGTTAAGTTGCTAAGCCAAGACGCACTTGCCCACGGGTCTGTATATATTTGTAAATAGAGTAAAGCGAACTCACCCTCCCATGTCAAAACTCTCGCAGGCCCGGGTGTGCGAAACTTTTCTTTGCGGATTTTCGGTAATCCCTGATCGTTAAGACTTCTGTCAGATATCTCTGAACTTTTCCGCCATCGAAATCCCACGTATACCGAGCAAAAAGGTGCGTTCAAAATGATTGATCAAATTAACAACCAAGTAGACCCTTTTTACCCAGATTATCGCAAGTTACAAGGTTTTGAAAAAAAACAGCCGTGTGCTTTGAGTCTTCAATCAACGAAAAAGGTGAAGGTTAATCGAAATTTTATAATTTACGAAAAAGTCGATATAAAAAATAGTGGGGTTTGTTTGGGTTGAATTAAAAGTGTAAAAAAAATGTATACCGATTAATCGTTAAATTAAAATCGTCGATTTAATTACGTAATCGGTATTTTTTTACATAAATCGTTCATTTTATTACGTAATTATTGATATATTACGTCAATGGTTAAATTGAAATAAACAAAATGTATGCCTCGTATTTTCGTTATCGCTTTCAATCCCCTCGATCGGACAATTCACATAGTGTGGATAAAAATCGAATTGCAAATATCTCTGATCCTTATTGTGCTCGTACCGAGAGGTGTATTTAAAAAAAAGCTCGTGGAGGTATTCACGCTCGCTCAACTCTCGATCAGTTCTCCCATTGGATAGGCGCGCAATCTCGAGGCTCTGCCGAGCGGCGTTTACAGGACGGATCAGAAGGGGTCGTAGTGGTGACGGGCGTACGTGCCTTATGGGGTTACGTGGGTATCGAAGCGAAAAACGCATACGTTCAAAAAATATATAATATATACATTATTTTATTCAAAATGTTAAGCACATAAAAGAGCAACATTTCAACTTTTTTTAAAAATTTTATCCAAAAATTTGGGAAATTCAGCCGGTGGGACCTGGTTTACGAAGACCCCTAAAAAAGTGTCCTCCTGATGGTCAGGATAACTCATGATAGCTTCATCTGAAATTAGAAAACAATTTTTTCTCTGTTAGTAGATATATATAGCTCGTGATTCAACGAAGAATTTTTAAAAAATTGAAATTTGAGTTTTTGGCAGAGTTGTATGCAAAATAGTTCAATTTTTGGTACAATTCACACTACGTATAGTGTTATAAAATTAGGTGTAATCGAAAAAAAAAACCTTCATTCAATCACTAGTCAATGCTATTTTGAAGAAGTGTGCTAAATTTCAATAAGATGGATGCAATAGTTTTTGAGAAATCGTGTCCACCGTCTTAAAAACTAGTGTTTTGAGAAAAATGCGATACGTCTGCATCGCTCCCAGTCTTTCTTTCCAAACGGAGGGAATTCCCAAAGGCTCTCTCTCCTAGACTTTTGCTCCGATTGACTTAAAACATTGGGAGAATATACTAGACATATTGTACTATTAGATAACAAAATTTGAAAATAATTGATTTTTCGAAATGTTCAAGCCCACGTAACCCCTTATAAGCGTGGGAATAGCAGTCGCCTTGTCGGGAAAGAGCACGGCCTGCTAGCCACCTAGCGGAGCGCCGGCGAAGCTGCATCTAGCAGACGATGGAGAGTTTCACCGGCACGCCGCTAGGTGGCACGGAAGGAAGGCGTCCCGCGCGCGATAACCTCTGTCGGGGAGCCACCTAGCGGCGTGACGGTGAAACTCGCCGTCGACTGCTAGAGGCAGCGTCACCGGCGCGTCGCTAGGTGGCCGCCCGGCAAAGTTTGTCTCGCGCAATGTGCTTCTTCTCCTACGCCTCCAAGGCACGTCACCGAGCGCGCACACGGCTGCCCCAATTTCGAGCAGGTTTACGTTACTTTTGATCAAGTCGAAAACTTGAGGGATAAACAATCGTTGAACACTGGATATCGAAATCTCAGTTCACGAGAATATCGACAATATTTGTCCGTCTGTTGAATACCACAAAAAAAAAGGTATGAAAGTCTGGAAGACGAGATGGAGAAACACAACGGGAATACGACTATTGTCTGGCAGCATCGAATCCAGCCTCGCGAGTGTCCTTTTACGTCAACTTGATTAATCTTTCACCAGTTCTTTTCTTCCAACATTTTTTTGTGGCCCTCTATCGCGCTTGCCCGTTCACCGATGGAGAAGCCTCTCGATCAATTTTCGAGACAATGCAATCATAAACGGACATGTCTCGGTTATACGACACGCGAGGCGGTAAATCGACCGTTTTGTGGAACTTCTCGCACGATTTCGCAAATACGTTTCGGTTCTATGGACAAACGATGCGTTTACTCGCTCAGGCCAATATGAACATGTCAAAGATGACATCACATCACACTAAAAATCGCGGTACTTCCGCATTAAGGGGGGATTGTCCTTTTTTTTCGCAAAATTTACCGCTTTTTGGGAATTTTTTTGTGAAGAAAGTATACAACGGAAAACTTGTGAAACTTGGCATATAGTTTTATTGATCTGTTTACTACATACAAAAATTTTTTTTAACAATTTCATCAAAAAATCCGCCTCCCACCCCCCTCGACGCGCGATGGTCCTTTTTTGATGGTGTGCACGATTACAGCCTTCACGTTCATCCTGCAACAAAAACCCAAAAAGCATTTTACTTTAGACACATATAGCTATCGTTCGATGAAGGGAAAAAAAATTGACGATTTGGTGACGTTTTGAACTTGAAGTATCGATTTTTCGAAAAAAATTGATCGATTTTTTGTTATAAATAAAAAACTATTAAACGTATTGCTTTTTTGCTTCATCAAACGATAAAAGGATGTCAGCTGAGCATTCTGTCCAAATTTGAAGGCAATCGGTTGAATAGTTTTTGAGAAATCGTGCACACCATCAAAAAAGGACCATCGCGCGTCGAGGGGGGTGGAAGGCGGATTTTTTTATGAAATTGTTTAAAAAATTTTTTGTATGTAGTAAACAGATCAATAAAACTATATGCCGAGTTTCACAAGTTTTCCGTTGTATACTTTCTTCACAAAAAAATTCCCAAAAAGCGGTAAATTTTGCGAAAAAAAAAGACAATCCCCCCTTAAAAATTTGTCTTGGGTTTATTGATGAAGACGATTTTAGGGGAGCTTGTCATTATCGAAAAGTCGCAGCTGCTCCATAAAGAGGAGCGGTGAAGCCCACGGCTGACTTCAGATCAGATCTGCCCAGGGCCATCAAAAGACACTAAAATCTTCCTTGTACTAATTACGATTTATTATTATTTTTTTTTCATCACATAATTCACGCGTTTTCCCCAAACCCCCAATAACACTTGTTTTCTCATTTTATAAATAATTACAATACAGCAATACCGATAATCTGATAAAACACTAATTATCCCTATATAATATAATAATAATATTTTTACTATAAAATTATTAAATAAAAAACATGATTGACCGACCGAAGCGAGGTCTCACAATCTACTGGAACAAATCGGCGTTCGTATGTTTGCATGTTTGTTCAACGATAACTTTCGTACCGTTGATCCGATCTTCTTGAAATTTTGTACGCAAGTAGTTCAGGCTAATAGAATTTTTACGTTAGATTATTAGCGAAATCGGTCAAGGGGTTGTAAACATTTAAGGGTTTAAAAGTATCAGTTCGGGGCATTGAGACCGAGCGAAGTGAAAAGTAGTCACTTTTGCTTTTATAATAGTAGTGTATTATAAAACCGGTGCGGTGGTCTAGTGGTTAGCGTGCTCGCCACTAAACCAGCGGACCGGGAGATCCCGGGTTCGAATCCCTGTCGCGTACATTTCGTCGTGAAATGTTTTTCTTCAGCATTTCGCGGCGAAATAAGACTAGTTCCACGATTGGGGAGCAAACTCGATAACCGGCTGTATTGGTGTAGGTTTTCCGCAGTTTCCCTATACCCATGTCATAAAAGGTCGTGATGAATATAATACAGAGGGGGAGGTCGGCTGCGGCCACAAGAGGGGGAACAGGGAGAAAGATGGAGAAAAAAGGAGTTAAACAGTAGAGGAAAGAAACGGGCACAATGAGGAGAAAGGAAAAAACCAATAAAAAAAATAGTAGTGTATTATAATATAGTATTATAATATGAATAACTTTGTAGGCAAGTAATTCACGCATCTACAACTGTTAAGTTCGGATAATGAGCCTCATCGGCCAAGGGGTTTATACGGTGATGTTTAGAGGTGCTTAAAAGTGAAAGTCTTGCAGTCGAGACGACATTGTGCCATCCTGCAAGTGTAATAGTGAGAAGAAGATAAAACAAAAAGATAATGAAAACATAGTTTGAGGTTGCCGGGCATAATTACCGAATACCGATAAGATAGGAAGCATTTGCGCCATCTGCAACATTGCCATGATTGCACAGTCTAAGATTTTGTGTGCTTGATTTTCGAACAAATTCGCTATCAAAAACATTAATAATTTTATAACGGTACTCGCAATCTACATTTTCACGGTACCAAGGTACCTAATCTGATAATTAGGTTTCCATAAGCGTAATGTAATTAGCCTACGAAATACGTCGAGTGGCCGATACAAAAAAAATGGTACTGTAGATCGTATTGAACTGCATAGGATGGCCAGCAAAGAGGTTATAAAGGTCCAAAAAAATCCAGCTCGGTGGTAACATGTTGACTTAACCCCATAACAACCTTAAATCGAAACTCACAGAATTCCAGACCTTTTATATTTCACATTCCACTTTATCGGTTAGCCCAATATCACGCCTGATTTGCGTTACTAGTGTCCGTTGTGGGCGGATTTATTTTAGAGAGACGTGTATCTTGTTGAGTGAGTAATGGCGGAATGAACGAGGCTACCGGTCATGGAAACTATACTAAAGGAGTCCGAACTATGTACTACAGAAATGATATGCAAATCTGTTGAAAACAGTTCCCATTGCGGTTGAGCGAAAATGAAAAGGAACATAACCAAAAACTCAATATTCAAATGCCCCATACTCATGCACACGCAAACTAGACGATAGTAATTACTGCTAATTGTTCATAACAATACACAATCTCGTTTCATCTCTCACACACGTGGCTACCGTCATTATGGTGGCTCAATCAAGCGGTTTGTTCGCGCTAGCTACACTTTCTACACTTTTTTGCGGAGTGTACACTTTCGCGTTCGTTTTAACGGAAATGACGTCACGCGCCGCTGTTCGCGTTACCAGTGTAGCTACACTTTCGTGCCACTAACCCTAGACTTTATACACTCGATCTTGACGAGGTGTAAAAGTACACGAAAAGTGTAATCGTGATATTACTAGAATAACCCCATAACCAGCGAAACTGTCAGTGAGTGTATACAGAGGTCAGTACGACATAACCTAAAATATTTAAGGCAATCGCAAACAAATTCTCATTTATTACGAAAAACAATCAATAATAAAGGTTCAAAATAACAAACTATTATAATTATCAATCTCTATCGATCAAGGTGATTAAAAAATTGACATGACCTACAATGTATAAGGCAATCACAAACAAATTCTCATTTATTAGGAAAAACAATCAATAATAAAGGTTCAAAATAACAAAGTATTATAATTATCAATTTCTATTGATCAAGGTGATAACAAAATTGACAAGATATAATGACAAGTGTTTATTATAAATTCGCAGTATCACAATACGTTCCAATCGACTATCAACGCAAACGGAAGCTAACATGGGACAGGAGCAAAAAATTAAGTCAGCAGTGCTGTTCCGAGATTCAGAAGGCGGCTTAGTCGTTGATGCTGACAACAACGTGTGCATTTGTGAAGGTTTTGGATTTCTACAATCGTATCACTAACACTTCATTCTATGTAAAACTGGTATCAATACATCCATTCTGAGCGCAATTACAAGTACAAGTTAGCCATTTCAATAACACCGTCCATTGTAATCAGTTTACGAGATCAACAAACTTGAGGTTACACGGTATATCTCTTTAACGGTTAGATGAGACTCCGTAATCTCATGTGTTGTTTGAGGTTAAGGTGTGGTCCACTAGGTCGCCGCCATGTTTTCTGTACACTATCGCGTTCGCGCTAGAGTTGCTTACCCGCGAAGAAATAACCTGCACTCCCTAGACACTGCCCTAGTTCCGTTTACACTGCCGAGTGTAGAGTGCAGCTAGCGCGAACAAACCTAAGTACTACTTAAATCCAACAGATTCGCGTACCACTTTTCCCCTATCCCTCCCATTAAAGTTCGGACTCCTTTAGTATAGTCTCCTTGCCACCGGTCTCGTCGATCTTCTTCACCGCTCACCACGACCTCTACATTCTCTGCTAGCGAACTCTCTCACTCCCTCTATTTCCGGTTTTACCCCCTTTGCCATCTGGGTTTTAGCGCGAAATTTCAAACATGCAATACGTGGTCGACCGTGGATAGTATCGATCCTTACAGTATTATTATTACATAATACTAACTAGTAGTTCGCCCCGAATTGAGACCTCGCGATGTTCCGTTTTTAACCAACTACCAAGAAAGCAGGGAGGATGTATATGTATTTTACGTACGTTCATGTGTTTCCTTCATATCTCATAAACTACTCAACGTACTTTGAGAAGGAAGGTGTAAGCCGATGCGTCTTCACTCCGAGTGCCATCTATCTATCTATATCTACAAAAGGACATGTTCTGACTGACTGACGGTTCAACGCACAGCCCAGACACCACTGAAGATAGAAACGTAACATTCTAACAGTAGTTTCCTTTTACGATGTAAACACCCACTAAGGAAGGAATCTGTGATATTCAACCCCTAGAAGGGTAAAAAAAACTCTAAAAGGGTAGTAAAATACTACAAAAAAAAAGGGAGGATGTATGTGTATTTTACGTACGTTCATGTGTTTCCCTCATATGTCATAAACTACTCAAGTTTTTATTATCTATTATTATTATTATTATTATAAACTACTACACTAGGCAAAATAATTAAAGGATATTGAAAAAGTCCGCCAATTTTAGGGTCATTTTCAAATAGCTGTAACTCCTCGAAAAATGGTCGTACAGCAAAATAAAAAAAAAGCAGATTGAAGGTGTGAATCTCTAGTTCTGAGATCTTGGGCTCAAACATTTTTCGCATCAGCCAATTTTTAGTAGCCATAAAAAAACGAAAGTAAAAAAAAAATTTCAAAATTTTTGCTCATCTTTCACAGATTGCACGGGCTTTAATAAATTTTTTTGAATGATCGGATTAAAAGGATCGTCTAGCTAGATTCTTCCCCTTTAATTTGAGTGGTGGGAGAGCACTGTACGATTTTTTCTCGCTGAGTTATCGATGTTCAAAGCAAAAAATGACACTTTTGACTTTAATGACTGATTACTCGGAGACTGATGGTCGCACAGAAAAAAAAACCAGAGGGTTTTGGAAGCTTTGAAGTATTCTCTATAAGATGCTTTTATGATTTTTTTATCAAGATTTTTTGTTTTGCGGGAAAATGGATTTGAAAAAACGTGAAAATGGCATATTTACCATTCTGGCATAGTTAATATTCTTTTAACTAAGGATTATTTTGCCAATATCGAATAGATATTGGCAAAATTCTATTCTGAAAAAGATTGGAATTTTTTTTATCTATTCGATATTGGCAAAATAATCCTTAGTTAAAAGAATATTCGTAAATATGCCATTTTTCACGTTTTTTTAAAATCCATTTTCCCGCATAAAAAAAATCTTGATAAAAGCATCTTACAGAGAATACTTCAAAGTTTCCAAAACCCTCTGGATTTTTTCTGTGGGACCATTAGTCTCCGAGTAAACAGTCATCAAAGTCAAAAGTGTCATTTTTGCTTTGAACATCGATAACTCAGCGAGAAAAAATCGTAAAGAGCTCTCCCACCGCTCAACTCAAAGGGGAAGAATCCAGCTAGACGATGCTTTTAATCCGATCATTAAAAAAAATGTATTAAAGTCCGTGCAATCTGTGAAACACGAGCAAAAACTTTGAAATTTTTTTTAACTTTGGTTTTTTGATGGCTACTAAAAATTGGCTGATGCGAAAAATGTTTGAGCTCAAGTTATCAAAACTAGAGATTCACACCTTCAATTTGCTTTTTTTTATTTTGCTGTACGACCATTTTTCGAGGAGTTACAGCTATTTGAAAATGACCCTAAAATTGGCGGACTTTTTCAATATCCTTTAATTCTTTTGCCTAGTGTATGTTTTCATTATCTTTTTTTTTCTTCACACAATTACACTCGCAGGATGGCCCAATCTTCCCTCTTCATAGATTCTCAACTGCAAGACTTTCATTTTTAAGCACATCTAAACATCACCGTATAAACCCCTTGGCCGATTAGGCCTATTATCTGAACTTAACAATTGTAGTTGCATGAATTACTTGCCTAAAATATTATTCATATAATAATACTATACAATAATACACTAGTATTATAAAAGCGAAAGTGACTGTATCTTTCTGTCTGTCTCTTACATTTTCAGTTCACGGAAACCTCGCTTCGCTCGGTCCATAGTAATCAAATTCTAATAATAAATAGAACAATAAAATACATTTAAGCATCAATCACGACCCGAAAGGCAAATGAAAACGGGCAATGAAAATTAATTTTAAAATAACCTTTCTCGTGTTTTGACGCATACAAGCCTCGTGTATTAATCTGATAAAAATTTCGTTTTATCCACTTTCAGTAGAAGGATGTTTTTTTTTTGCTCTGGATCCACCGTCAAATCGATAGAGGTATAGCTCTCGAGGCTGGGGAGCAGGCACGTGTGTAACACAATGCGAAAGCTCTCAGGACGACGGGAGGACACATTAACGTCGAGTTACGTGCGGGCCGAGAACAATCGTATCACGGTAGAAGAATTTCGGGCAAATAAATTGTGGACGGGGTAAGGTCGGAAGAACGACATTTTCTCGAGGATATATCTCGAGGTTGAGAACTACCTTAAGGCGAACATACTAGTGTCTGGGGATACGCTCGTGACGTTTCGAGCGAGCTTCGGAGTGTCACCGTGAGGTGGCGAACTGCGGAAGGTTTTCTCGCAAGAGAAACGGTGCACCCTAAAGTATATGAGCAGCCACAGGTTCGTTAAAATTCGACTTTAATCGTTAAGTATTTTCTAACTTTCTTTAATACGAGCAGATACCTCGAATAATAGCCGGACCTATAAAATACAAAATCATGATTTTCGGCTTCGATGAAAATGGTAAAAAAAAATGGATAGAGTGAAAAAACAATATTGGTGCGATGTCAAGCTCGTGTCAGCTTCGTCAGATTATTATGTGACTCGTAAATTCGTGAATAAACCGAGTAGGCCCTCGGCTGAGTGACCGGCCGCGTTCGACAGGTGGCCCTATCAGTTAGATGCTTACCGTTACTGGCGTTACTGCTTTTTTTTCCTTCTTTCACGCGCGGGCGAGTTGCTCTCGATAGAAAATAATATCCACGAAATAAACGCGAGGCGCAGAGACAATATCGATCCTTCGGAAAAATGACCTTGAGATCCCGCGGGAACAAAAGGCGAAGAAGAGCGATATAAAAGCACGCGACAGTCGAAATCCCCCGAAGGAAAAACGACACTTGTGAACCTTATTTTGAACGCTCTCCGGATAATACGATTGTTATTGTTATATTAAAACATTATTTCATTGACGGCCATTTGCCACTAAACAATGTAATATTTTTCAATAAAAAAATTACTGAAAGTTCTTCAAGATGTGTTCTTTAAGATGGTATATTGATCGATTAAAAAAGTTTTGTAGTTTTCTTTAAAAAAAATTCATGAAAAAGGCCTTTTTTTTGCGCTACAAGTGGGGGTAACGCCTTAAACGCTTTTATGTTCATAGTACGTTTTCCACGTTGGTGAGCAAAATATTGAAAAAAACGAGCTGTTTTCGGCAGCTCCAACGGCATAACCCGTTAAGCAATGCTGTGCATGTCCAATACTCGGAGCGGTGACCGCTTAGCCATGCACCGGCTGGCGCGTCAACCGGAAGGCCAATGCCCACTTCTGAGACCTTGGGTGTAGATACTTGAGTAAAAGCCTGTGCACCAGACAATCAAAAGTATGAGGCCTTCCGTACCGGTAGAGGTTTTTGCACAGTTTCCCCGTACCCTCGGCAAATGCGGGTATAGTGTAGCTTAACCCTTAAGGGGTTAAGGTTTAATATACAGTTAAAATTTTCGAAAAATCGATTTTTTTTTTCGTAATGTACATATATTTAAGTACACACAGAAAATTTCTTGTCAATCCGGCCAATATTCTCGAAGTTAAACGCACATTTGTAATTTTTTTTTTACTAAATGTAAAGTGGTTTTGAAACTTTAAACGCATGTTTTTGAAGTCGGTAGGCAAGATTTCTCGGGAACGGCTGAACCGATCAGTCTCAAATTTTAACACAATCTTTTCGAGTATATTTCTTAGTGATCAATCGAAGATTTTTTTCTCACCGATAGATATTTTCCATTTTATAAACAATTTAAGGCCTACATTTTTGTTAAAAATCGATTTTTTGTTTGTTTGAGAAGCCGCCGTTTGTTAAAAAATATTATTTTGCTTATTCCCTCGATCAATTACAAGATAATCCATTATACAGGGTGCGCTAGAGAAACTTACTTATTTGAAAGGTCAATAAAAACAAAAGTACTTCAATTATTGTTTTAATTTTTTTTTTATTTGAGAATACAATATCCCAATTTTTTTTTCATGCAGTCTTGAAAATGACATCGGATAAATGGCGACCCCCATTGCGCATACACTGATGAAGTCGATTTTTGAAATTCGTATCCACTCTTTGCAGCATATCAATCGGTATGTTGGCAATGGCGTCGCGAATGTTGTTCTTGAGATGTGCTATGGTCCGTGGTCGATCGACATAAATCAGAGATTTCAAATAACCCCATAAAAAGAAATCGCATGGAGTCAAATCTGGAGAGCGTGCCGGCCATTGGAGATCGCCTCTGAGAGAGATGAGGCGGTCGGGGAAATGTTGTCGCAACAAATTCATTGAGTCTCGTGCTGTGTGTGCTGTGGCTCCATCTTGCTGAAACCACACGTTCCTAACGTTCATTTCTTCGAGTCTTCGTCGAACAGTGGTGTCAGAAATTCCCATAGCAGCTGCGTGTTTGCGAGCCGAACGCCGGGGAGAACGCACAACTGACTGCCTCACTCTTTCGACATTTTCCGGAGTTCTGATGGTCCGTTGAAGTCCATTTCTGGGTTTAGCGACACTTCCACACTCCCGAAATGAGTTAACCCACGACAGAATCGAATTACGGCCAGGAACGAGTCTGTGAGGAGGAATTTCAAAGCGAGCGCGGAAGGCACGTTGCGCAGCAACAAGTGAGCGACCGTTAGAAAAGAAGCTCTCGACTGCGAAGGCCCGCTGCTCTCTAGACCAGAGCATGATGGCAACTGACTGGAGGGAGAAACAAACTTGGGAACTTCCCCCTCCAGATGCGCCCCCTCTCGCCCCTCTACCCGCCCAACTCACCACGCGGGAATTTTTTCAAATAAGTAAGTTTCTCTGGCGCACCCTGTATTAACGGAGACTTTGTCCTTGGAGTGCCATATTTCAGGTGTTTACATTTTATTTTTTTTAAAGGAAACGAGTAAAGCTTTTTGAGTGCGGTTTTTTTCTTGCTTTTATTCATGATATACAGAACGTTTAAAAAATTTTGTTTTGAAAAAAAAAAACCAAAATGGCGGCTGTTGCAGCTCCGCGAAAACAGGTCCTCAAATCGCGGGAGGTAAACGGCTGACATCACTGCCCCCTGTTTGTTGATCTGAAACACAAATCCAAAGCATATTATCAATCTGTGACCCTTTGGTCATGGAATAACGGATGGGTTTTTCATTTAGTACAAATTTCGGAAAATGGCGGCAATTTAAAAAAAATCGAATTTTCGCGTTTTTTTCGCATAAAAAGATAAATAATAAATGCAAAAATGTATCTATCGAAAAAGCGATCCGTCATTCCGTGAAGACATATTTTCTGAGTATGCTCTCCAAATTTCAGGTCGATATGTTAATTACAGCGGTCAGGAGAATGTCAGCCATTTTTAAAAACGTGTTTTCGAGAAAAACGCGTTTAAAGTTTTGTAATGTATTTACACAAATGTGTTTATAATTACCGCTAATCGGCAATGCCCGGTCCATAGACGCATCCCTCCTCTTCTTCTAGCTGCTCATGTTGAGCCGCTGACATCTCCCGCTAACTTCAAGGACAAAGTCTCCCTTAACGAAATATTTTTGGTTTTTTTTCATTTTAGATGATCCAGTCCAGAGATATCGTGCTCGTCGCAAGACGCCTTTTTTTAGAGGTGCTCCCGGAAATCTTCTATAGCAGCTTTCAAAATGATTATTTTTACAAATAAAAAATGTTAAAATACAGTTAAAAGTTACCATAATGTGTGTACAAATTTTTACGTTAATAGATTCAAAGGTCTTCTTAAGAAAAATTCTTGAAAAATTGATCTTTTTGGGCCTGCTGACTCCATATAACCCCTTAAAGGTTAAGACGGCTGTGGACGCAACGGAAGTTACATTTGATTAACGAAGTGCGGACAGGGAGTATGATACGAAAGAGTTCGATTGAGAAGGGTAATACGTTAAAGTCCCCAAGGGTATACGTTGAAACTGACACTGACAAATTCTATTCGTATGAACTAATCGCGTCTATTTGATTTTTGTTTATTTGAATTAATTAGATTTTTCGTGGAATCAATTTTTTCCTATTGCTTTTATTTATTGAAATTATTTACTTTAAATATATTTATTTATTCAAATAAAAATATATTCAATATCGTCCAATAACTAAATATTTTATTTGATCCTAATAAATCTGTGATTCGGTTTCATTTGCTCAAAAAACAATTTAGTTGAATCCACTAAAAGGATCCATTTGATTTTTAAAAACTTAAATTAAATTGAATTTTCGTACAGTCAACGATTTTTCTATTAGATTAAATGGTCTGTTTTCAATTAGATTGAATATATATATATATATATATATATATATATATATATATATATATATATATATATATATATATATATTATGTTAGAAAAATATATAACATGTTATTCGATAAGACTCTCAAATTATCACAATGATATTGACTAATTGATATAGTTTATGTGATACAGCAAATAATTATAGGAATTCATTTGGTCTATTAGCCATATCTGCTACTAAGATGATACAAGCACTCGGTAGCATAGGGGCAGCGTGCGTGGCTATGAGTGGGTAGGTTCTAGGTTCGATAATATTTTATTTGTTAGAAATCATCTCAAAAGGCCAGCGAATAGCGAATCACGATACGAAATCGTTGTCGTAAAACTCTCAATGAAGTATTTCATTTTATTTTGGATTTACGAAACATTCTATGTATATAGCACACTTAGATTTACAGTGTACATTGTAAGCAAATAGAGATTTAGTTGAATCGAATATTTATTTATTCAATTTAACTATATTCAATATTTAGAAGGAATAGCTGAAACGAAAAAAAAATATTTTTGAAACAAACAAGATCGTAGTAGCCCGTGAGCCAAGGAAAAAACCTATTTGATTTAAATAGATCGTATTGAAATCAATTTTTTTTTTGCGGTGCAGGAAATTAGTAGTACGAAAAAAAAGTTCACAGCTTCAAAATTTCGAGTAAAAAATTAAGAAAGAGTGACAAAAGAAGAAGAAAAACTGTCCTTTTAACACATCACCGGAATAAAAAAGTAGCAACTGGGGCTCTGTCTTAAAGAAAAGCTCATTCGTTAGCAAGTTCGTAGAAAAATTGCAAAACACAAACAATCCGCATTTCCTCGGACTTTTTTGTTCTCCCGTACCCTCTCGTCCAAGACTCGAAAATGATACGCTCCTTTTTTGCCTAATTCCGCTGAATACCGAGTTAAATTCTATTTAGCGATGTGACGTGACTCGTGAAATGAAGTACGTGCCCGGACTCCTCACGAGCCTCGCTCCTTTTTCTTCTTCTCCTTCTTTCTTCGTGTGCTTTTTTTCTCTTGCGCTGCGTTTTTTTCTTTGCTCCGTCTTTTTCGTTCTCAACCATCCTGCGTTTGATGCTTTTTCTTTATATAGCACGGGGAGCTTCGTCGTGAAGCAGAAAATGAGAGAAAACATGGCGCAAACAAAGACCCGAACGATTATTGATATATATATATATATATATATATATATATGGGTGTGTGTGTGTGAGAGGAAAAAAGAAGTCCAGACGGTGTCCTGGATTTTGTGACACAACTTGCCTGGCCACCCATTTCATCCAGACCACCAGGCAATTTTTCATTTCGTTGTTTCTCTATTGCAATTGTATCATTCCCATTTTTCCCCAACGACGCTTTTTTTCGTAATTTTTTGTGTTCGCGAAAAAAATAATAAAAAATGTTTCCCCAAGTGATTTTAATAATTGCAGATTCGTACAATATTTGATAACAATAATAACCATCATCGCTGTTCATAATAAAATTCAATTTAATCCTCCGACAATTATTAGGATGGCTTTTAATGAGAGGGAGTTTGGCTGAATTGGAACAATCGAAAGGAATCGTAGGACATGTGATTTAATTAAGTTTTTTGATATTTGACAGTTTCGTGCAGGTTCAATGCTTCGGCTGCTTTATTAAAAATTCTGAATGAACCTCCTCCCCCGCCCCATCGATCGCATATTTAATGTATATTGCAATCCGAGGACGGGGGAAGTACGAGAAAAATTCTGGTTCCGAGCTTTTTTCCCAAAAGTCGGGTATTACCTGCAATTTTTTTTTCATCTAGATGCTTCAATATTTGTGTGGCCCTAAAAATATAGAGCTTTTTCAGAATTTTTAACGTTTCCAAAAAACTAGTTTGAGAGAGAATTTTTTTTACGTTTCCCGCATAACGACACGAGAATCGGGGAGGTATACTGGACTGTTTGGATTCAGACGTAGCGAGAGGGAAATTGTTGGGACGACGAGCGTTCGGCAGGGACGTGAATGCGTGAATAAAAATGTTATTCATACGGTTGAAAGGAACAGCGTCCTTTCTTCGAGATCGTCGCCGAAAGGCAAAATAGTTTTACCCGTCTGCTTCGAATTTACCTATCTCGGGGGCGATCTTGTCCTTTTTTTCCACGTTACACGATCTTTCGAGAAGCGAAATTCTCGACATTGTTCGGCATGTGTAGCATTCTTTACGGATGGTAAGGCAGCAACGCGCAGAGACGGGAACGGCGTATATCCTCCGGATTAAGGCGTTACCCCCACTTGTAGCGCAAAAAAAGGCCTTTTTCATGAATTTTTTTAAAGAAAACTACAAAACTTTTTTAATCGATCAATATATCATCTTAAAGAACACATCTTGAAGAACTTTCAGTAATTTTTTTTTATTGAAAAATATTACATTGTTTAGTGGCAAATGGCCGTCAATGAAATAATGTTTTTATATACACGGTTTGCGGTGACCAACATTGCGGCGAAGTGGATCATCTGAAGAAAAAAATGCGGATGGATTTAGTCAAATATAAGTATAAGCTAGTCTTTAATCGAAGGATTTTAAAGAATATTCATTTTTCACAAAATGGCGCACAGTCAAAGTTAATGGTTCGATTTTAACGAAAAAAACGGCCGTTTTTTGGCTGAAAACGGCCATTTTTTTTCGAAAAAAAAATCGAACGATTAAAGACTACATTTTTATGTATTAAATAAGCCTGCAAAATTTCAAGAAGATCGGTTCATTGGTGTTCGAGTAATCTTGGTCACCGACTTCAGAAATGCCATTTTGAGAAAAACGCGTTTAAAGTTTCTCTTTCAACGCTCTTTCAACGCGGATTCTTCTCTTTCAACGCTCATATCTCAGTCAATTTTGTTCGGATCGACTTGAAATTTTCAGGACATATTCTCAGATACTTATACTTCAAAAAAATGCAATAAAAAAAAATCGATTTTTTCCAAATCGCAGGTGGGGGTAACCCCTTAAGTCCCGATGCAGTGGTAAGCGGAATTGCGTGATGTTTTGAAATGCGGAAGTTTCGTACGTAGCTCTTTTTTAATGACTATATTGCGCTGCGTCAATTGTAACCTTTACGATTTGTAGAAAATTTCGGAAATTTGTGAATTTTATGAAATATATGAAATTTCGAAAATGTATGAAATTCATGGAATTCCGGAAATTTATGGAATTCTGTAATTTAATTAAGCTCGGGAGATTCATGAAATTTAGGAAATGCATGAAATTCGTGTTATTTGTAACATTTATTAAATCAATGCGATTCATGAGATCCATATAATTTTTGACATTTATGAAATTGGTGAAATCCCAACGAATATTATAAATCTGAAAGTCTGTATGTATGTCTGTTTGTTACTGAATCACCCCAAAACGGCTGGACAGATTTAAACGAAATTCAACATGTAGATAGCTTATGACCTGGCTTAACACATTGGATAACTTTCATTCTAATTTCTAATTATAATATCACACTCAAATCTAATATAATGAAAATACAATATAATATAATATCAAATATTAAACTAGTATCTAATTTAACATATTATATTTTTCTAATTATAATATTATACTCAAATCTCATGTAATGATGAAATTGAAATTCGTATAACGTACTAATTAAATACTACTAGTTCGCCCCAAACTGAGACCTCGCGATGTTCCGTTTTTACCCGACTACCAAGGCAGAAGGGAGGATGTTGTGTATTTTACATACGTTCATGTGTTTCCCTCATATCTCATAAACTACTTATATTTTTTTATTATGTATCATTATATTTATTGTATAAACTACTATTTCATGAAGATCGGATCAACGGTACGCAAGTTATCGTTGAACAAGCATGCAAACATACGAAAGCCGATTTGTTCCAGTAGATTGTGAGACCTCGCTTCTCTTGCTCAGTAAATAGAAAATAGTTAATATCATTCTTATTTAACAGAATCAAAAATATGACATTTTGAATTTTCGGTTTGGAGATTTTTCATTTTAGAACATCAAATAGTAGCTATAAGGATGCATTCATAATTCATATTCCACAGCATACTCCACCTATCTGCGTGAGGTCTCGTGACAGATGACGAAACATACAAAATTAAGATGTGAAAGTAGCTGCATAGCTCCCTTCATAGTTCGATTTTTGACGTTTGGTCTCGACTGGACCACGGTCGTACATGCAGGTCTTGAAACTCTGGTGGTGGGGGTATGTCCTCGGATTGAAGCACCGGCCGTTTCGCCTAGTGACCACGAGTGTCGCTGCGATAGAGTGATGCAGGCTGTGCGAGAGAGATCGAAATCGATTGTTGACGCATAGGAACCGAACCTAGCTGTACTGGCTGGTGTAGGCAAATTATGATATTCAATGTCAAAAATGCATGATGGACCTAAATACAATTAAAAATAACTTTATCGTAAACCTGACAAAAACCAAAAGACTAGTTATCCAAGTGGGTACAATGAATATGAATGTTTTTTATATAGGTGTCAATGTGAGCTCATGCCGGTCGAGGGGTTCGGTGCAAGCTTCGTAATGCTGCTTTCAGGGATTCGAACCCTGTGCGCTCGATTTTTTAAAAACATGTTTGAGCTTTTATAAAAAAAATAGGCTTTACGCGTTGTTCTAATTGAGCGGAAAATAAGTGGCAACTATTCCAGACCAAAGTGGAATCCAGACCGAAACACTTGCAGGATGTATTTCTTGAAAATGAAACAAATACTTAAGAAACAATGCTTCTTTCGCAATTCTTTATTTCCTCTTCGAAAAATTGTAATGCATGTCCCAAGAAACATTTTCAATAATCTCTACTTTGCAGTTTCCGAAACGGTTTGCGTTGGTAAATTTAAAAAAGCACCTCTTTTCCGACCTTCATGCGAAGGACTCTCGAGTAGGATAAATGAAAATAATTCACTAACTTTGTTTTATGTTTTCCAGCCTGGAAAGTATTTATTGTAATGATCCCAATAGTTTTTCATTTTTTTCCGGTTCCCGGCTCCAACGCCCGTTTCGCCCATTCTCGATGAATATATTTCGGTTCGAAATGATTTTCGCACACAACGTGTCTTGGCTCTAATTTCCCAACTCCCGGCATCGCGGCCGCGCATTTTTTTTAATTGCGCCAAGTCCCTCGGCACCCTAAACACTGAGCGTTTCGATTTTTCACTCCGAGAGCCTGTTTTACACGTTGGCACAATACACCACTCAGTCATTTTTCAATATCACCGTTTTTACAAGTTTACAAGTAGAGCATGTCGCGTGTGGTCGCGTGAATCAGCGGTTATGTTTGGGTTTTGTTTACTTTTGAAATCTATTTCCGTCTCTCTCACACAGCCTGCATCACTCTATAGCAGCGATCCTCGTGGTCACGAGTTGAAACAGTCGGTGCTTCAATAAGAGGCCATCCCCCACCACTGAAATTTTGAGCGAGTTTCAAGACCTGTATGTAAGACCGTGAACTGGACATCAAACATAGTTCCGAAGGTATCACTGAACGAGAGAGAAATTTCACCAATCAATGAACCATAGTTTTTTGATTAATTGAAAAACGAAGTAATATCGATTGGATTTGACGGACAATTCGGCAAAGGATTTAACGAAGGAGGGTATGTCTCCCCTACAGTGGGCAACGCATTTCCCCTCGGCATAGAAAAAAAAATTGGTGAAAATTAAAAACGACGTGTTCAGCGTTTTTTGGAAAATAAATTTGTTATTTATTGTTACGTGCCTATTGTATAGTTTTTTAAAATACCTGGAAAACGGAAGTCAAATCTTTCTCAGAGTTCGAGTAAATCTCGAGCTATGAAGGTTGCTAGACGGGAGAAAACGTCTTCTCAAGCGGAATTCAGACGACTTGTGCAAGCTGAGCGTTGGCGAAGCCGCAGGTAAAAGCTAGTTTATCACGTTTGTGAACTGGTGAAATTTATGACATTGATCAATTAACGAAATTCTTAAAATTTATGCATTTCCAAAATATTTTGAAACTTCATGATGCTCGAAAAAGAATAAATTCTCGATTGTGCGACTGTGTGTTGAGCTTGCTCGGATTGCGCAATTTGTGAATTGCGTGGAGATCTAAAAATTCCCCATAAACGATCAATTCTTTATTTGCCCGAGGGTGTCTGGATTCGTTGGATTACGGAGCGACGCGATGTCGGCCATTTTGCGTACACGCAGCCTCCAAAGATGAAAATTGAAGTTAGGATGGCCGAGCGGCTAACCTCGCAGTGGCCGATCTAAATCTCGCTGCGAGATAAATTTCACCAAAACACAAGAGAGTGCTGAAAAAAAGGCCGATCCCAAGGCCGAGGAAGGCCAATGAGAGATGGGCCAAGGTCAACTTGACGCGTTTACCCCGCAGCCTCATTTTGTTCTTGTTCACTGTTAGTTTCGCGGTTTGCAGCATGTCGTCGTACCACTTGCTGATGAGGCCCGATTGCCGCATCCTCAATAAGAGATGATCGATCCTCTGGAGATAGGGCGAATTTTTTTTCAAGACGTACGCTACGTCATACTTAGCCGGGCACTCCTTGACACGGTGCAATAATAGTCTGTTGTTCTCCGGGTCGTAGTACCGAGTCAGATTCTCCAATTCAAACGAGGACGAGCGTGACAACGCTATCATGTCCCTGGCAAGCGAAAAAAAACAGGCAAAAACTTCTTTATCGATAGAAATAATCCGATTTCCTATTTGTTGCACATTTGAATAACAATAGGGCCAAGGAAAACTGTTTTCAATGTTATTTCAAAAATGCAATCTGGTCGAAATTAGTGCTGGGATGGGCGCGCGAGTTTTCGGGATTCAAATGGGCGCGTGAAATTGGTAGTTGCGCTCGTTGCCACCAGGTGGCGATCGGCCGCGACGCTTCGCGCTAATGACGCAGCGCGGTCGAGTGTATAAGGCAGGGCTATAGGGAGAGTCTCTCCTGCCGTGAATTCTCGTCACGGATTGTTTCGCCGTACTTTTCACGCGTTATAGACGTTTATACGGGTGATCAAGCTCGTAATGAGTGTACAATAAATACAATTCAAAAAACTATCCTATGTAGAGTATCTGACTTACAAAAAGGACTAATAGACGCATAAAATTACCTGAAAGCCACAATATCGTTCGTAGGTTCGCTCGAGTTCAACACACGGATTTTGCTGCGCCATTTTTCGACTTCCGGTGACCCGTCGGTGGGCACGTTGCGCATAAGGTTTTCATACTTGGTGAATAGCGTTCGATTGGAGTTGGCGACGTCGCGGAGGGTCCGAAGTTGCGGATAGTACATCGGTTTGCTGAGGCTCGAGATTAGATTACTATGATAGAGACCGACGATTATGAGACTGAAGAAAAGCGTGCCGAAGAGGAAGGCTCTCTCGGCGTTGGTTTTTCCACCTTGCAGGGGCGAGCACGCGAGTATGGAAAAATCAAAGAAGCCAATCCAAGCACGATTTATTCTGGGTGGCTCGTGAAAAATTTCCATTCGATGCGACGGCGCGTCAATTTCTGCTGGAGGCGAGACTCTTACCGAGGATCGGTAAGTCGCGAAATTCAGGGATCGGCAATTTCGACGGGCAAGATCGCGCCTAGTTTTTATCGACAGCTCGATCGCCATTATGGCGCGGGTTTGATAAGTTTGGCGCTTGACTGCGATCTCGAGACGTCGTATCGAGAGCCACAAAAGGACAACGAGAAAATTGTAGGTTAGGATCAAGAGCCAAACGTGACGGGAGAACGGCATCAGGGGCATGAACAATTTCGGCACCGCTTTCGAAGATGGTGCTACCAGGCACAACTTGTCCTGAAATATACTCGTGGTAAAGCTGTAAGAGCCGTTGTAAAGTTTTTGAAAATAGCTGGTAAAGACGCACTCGGATGTACCGTTGGTGTCTAGTTGTCGCAGGACTGACTCGAAAGGATCGGCACGGCCGATCATACCGTGAACGTTCACCGTGAAATTAGCGTGCAGATGCTTCTCGATAACTTTCATGACGTTCGCGTCGAGCAGGTCGTAGGTCGTGCGATTGTTCTGATCCCGGGAAATCTGCATCATAAGGGACGGAAAAACCGTTACGCGAATCGGATAACCGTTAAAATTGCCGAAGTCTTCGAAAATCGGTCGCGAATTTTTCACGTCCCAAGGACATCCGCGCCCGACCGTCTCGTCCACGTCACAGTTCCTCCGCCGCGCAAGATCCAGTCGATGGACCCGACCGTATTCCCCGCCGATCTTTCCGAACGGCGCATATCGGTAAACGTAACGGAATCCCTCGTCGATCATGGAGATCGCTACCTTAGCGACTCTTCTCTCGTCCCACAAAAAACGGAAGAGGAAAAGCGCCCAATCGGCCGATCCTTGCCGATCGTCGAGGCTAAAAACAATGAATCGTTTCGCCGATTCCCAAAGATCCGCGATCTCGCGGATTCTCGCTGCGAAAACGTCCCGATCGTCTATTAGTATTATCCAGGTGATACCGATCGGCAAAACGGACCATGCGTCGTGACCGGTCTCCACATTGAATTGATAAACATCGAGCGATCGATCGCGAAAGTATTTCGTCGCGATCTCGTGAATCTCGCTACGCTCGGGCCCTAATGACGATCGGTAACGACCGATCGATATCACGAGGGGCTGGAAATCCGAGTGATTCAGTAACGTGTCCAGAACGCGATCGAAATTTTTTGCATTCTTGATCGGGCCTTTCTGCCTCGGCGGAAGACCAAACGTATCTAATCTTTTCAGCAGATCGCTCGACCCAGCCGATTTATTGTTGGCTTCGCTGACTTCCATCGTTGATCCCGAGAACAATGTCAGGAACATCAAAACCGACACTTTGAGTAACGCCATTTTTTTTTCTAGTTTCGATTTAGAGATGTCAAATTAATTTATACTTAGTTAAAAATTTAGTGATAATTAATTTAACGTTTCTTAATGACGTTAAATATTATTTTTCAGCTGATTTTATTTTCGTTTCCGCATTGACAAACCTTTTTGAAAAAAAATTTCGTCGCACATCCTTTTTCGAATTGATTAATTTGCTCGTATTCATTTGAATCTTTTTAACATTCCTTTACAATTTCGAAGCATCAAATAATCGTCGATTTTTTTTATCGTCATGACTTTATTATTCGCACATTTAAATTTTAGTAGCCTTTTTTTTATTGAGTTTGAGACAAATTGGAGGGAGGAAGAGTGGGAGAACATTGATCACTCAATCCGAAACCGAAATCAATCGAGTGCAATTTCGAAGATACGCGTATACGTCTGAATAGTTTATTTCCCACGTAGATTAAGCGTCCTTTTCCATGGGGCTCGCAATCCATCAAGGTAAGGATTTGCAGCGAGGATAATTCGGGGACTATTCCGGACCGTCTGCCCTCAAAAGAACGATCTCGTTTTCTTTAGTCCCGTGACAATTCGAGACAAAAATGTTTTGCTTGCGACTAAATTAACCCAAATTTAGTGTAAAACTGGGCTTCAATTCAGGATTAAAAAATTAGTAGAGTTCGAGCTAAAATAAGGGAAATGAAGCTTAAGTTTAAAACTGTTTTAAATTCGTACTAAAAATATTCAAGCGTTTTTTTGTCAATATTTTTTTTGTGTACCGCGATATTTTATTTTGAGAAGGTCGCGAAGTAGCGTTGAACTCAATTGAAGTTGAACTGAGTTGAAGAGGGTATCGAGTTGCGGGACCAGCAAGTGAAAATATTACGAAAATAATGACGTCGTGTCATGACTTGGTTCTACAAAATAATTACTGTATTTATTTCTTTCGAAAATTACCTCGACTCAGACACTCTCCCGCGATACCGTATAATTATTTTTTTCCTCACGACATTTCCGTCTATTTGTATTTAATTATTAAACTATTTCAACTTCTCGCCTTCTCGTCCGTTTCGTTTTGTTTCCTTTAATATTTATAACTTTGCTGGAAAAAATGACGTAGCGGCTTATTTGCTGCGAAAAACACGTGCGTGTGTGGGTCATGTGGCTCGAAGGTGAGGCTGAAGCACCGCACACGTTAAAAAGTCATATTATTTAGGGAGAAAGAGGAAAGCACCTGCCTATCGCTTCGGCGTAATCTCGACCCTATCGCTTGCATCTTGTTCATGAGCTTCCGGTCGATATCTCACTCGTATGTATTACGGTTACGAAAGTATTTTTTTATCTAGGTATTCGTGCTTCGGTCAAAATTAGAATCGAAATTTTCGTGCCAAAGTTTCGCTTAAATGCAATAATTAAAAAAAAATAATGATAATTTTTTTTAAGTCAAAATTCGACCAAGATTATGAGCTTCGTGGCAATGTGTTTCGACCTCTTCAAGAGCTATGACGAGTGAACTCGAGAAAATTAAAAAATGACGACATTGAGCCGCGTTCTATAGTTATGTATCCGTAAATTCTGCAAATATTGTCGAGAAAGCTGCCCAAATCTAGAATTAATCATTTTTTTCACTAAGTAATTTATGCAATTTCTCCGAGGCTAAACATCCTTTCGGTTTAGTTAGTTGATTAGAAATATTTTTCGGAAGCATGGTTCGGATGCTCTTGAGAAAAGGACCAAAGATGGTGTCCCGTGCCATACTAGATTTCGGTATGCCTAACCTAAAGTAATTCGAAAGCTCGTTTACGATTGAGATTATTCGAAAACCGTTTACGGTTGAACAGTTTTGGAGCGATTATCGAACCAATTCAGTCCTGTATTCATAGCGACACGTGCCTGGGGGGGCGAGGGACAAAATGTCATCAGGTGATTTTCTCACGGTATGGCGTTTAGCCGCGGGGCTGCCTTTGCCTTTCCTCTGGTCACGAGGTACACGCGCTCGTATGTCATTAGGAGCGAAGTTCCCCAATCCATATAATCCACGAAAAAGCTTAGCGTCCGAGGAATAAGGTCAGCGAAGGTCAACGGTGTTTATCGGACTCTGACATCCCACGACATGAGCCACGTCGCGGTGACAGCGGTAACTTTGTTTAAGTACTGTTGTCGTTCTGACGTCTCCTCGTCCTTAGTGTTTACCAAACGCAAGGATAAGCAAGGGTTTGCGCATCATCTAATATGGTAATTGCATAGAATACTGGGTCTTACGTATCAACCAATCGAGAGATAAACTTCGCCACGAGTTACGTTGACTTCGGTTTCAACATTGGACAGTGGCGTTATCCCAAATGACAAAAAAATTAATAGTTTTTTAAATAATTCAAAACAAAATAATAATACCGCCAGTGTTAATAATAGTCATCATTTTGGTAGTTTTTCAATCCCTTCAATGGTATCAACAATATTAATAATATTAAGAAATTATATTTATAAAAATTACACTTATTTCGTCATATTTTTTTACTATTTATTTACTGTGGACAAGCTCTGTTGCTTTGTACTTTATAAAGTCAATTTTGTAAATTAATATCCCGTTTCGATACTGAGAACATAACCTAGAAATTGAAGGAAAAAAATCTTAGGCATACACCGCGTGAAGTGATCGGCAGATGGTCAGCTGCGATATTTCGATAATTTCAAACTTGGCGCGGTATCGCCAAAATCGTGGAATACGTTCAACGAGCATTACAATGCTTCGCGAGCTGTGAACCTTATATTTTGTGGTATTCATGTGAATGGGACACTGTATTATTAATACGAGAGCGAATATTAAAAGAAAACCGTGGGAAACTGGCGCAGGTGATAAAAATGTCCGGTAAAATATAAATGAGGATGAAGTGCTCGATTACATGAGCACTCGAACGCTCGTGCGAACCGCGGCAGTCTTACTTGGAAAAAATCAATTCGATCGGACAGTTTAGTGATTTCGGTGAATCGGACCAAACAACACCTCGATAACATTGAAGAAATCACTTTGCCGTGAGTTTTATATGCGAGTGCGCCTCATTTGCGTGATCTTATGCAAAACTCTGTTCAGCCACGCTTTTTGCAACTTCGGGGTAACCGGTAAACGGCAATCGAATGCGGATAATCATTATTACAACATGGAGCCGAATAATAAATCATGGGTGAACTCGAGCGATGAGTTTTTTATTCAAACTTCCTCCCCATCGCGGTTGCGGTTGGTATGACCAGCGATATAGGGGGGGGGGGGGGCTGTGAAGAATACACCTGTGATCTTGGTATAGGTGTTCATTTTTCACTGCTTCTGCTTAATGGACTCGATGCACTGCGCACGCGTAGCCATATTTTCTCAGGTTTCTCGTAAAATATGAATTACGAGAGTTAACTATGACTACTAGCCGGTCGGTCGCGATCCCTGTACAAATTTATAACACCTGGTGTAATTGGCTCGTTGCCGCTAATTTTTTTCACTTACACAGCGCGTTCGAGCAGTCTGAAATACAACGATTATTTAGTGGTGACCGGTATTTGACCAGAGTTTCCAAAAGTCCCAAAGTACTTGGTGTATCCGATTAGTGCTACTTCTTCAACAAATTTGTGAGCCCTAGTACCGGTTGCCCCGAGTTTGCTTATTTTTCCACCTTTTGCCGTGTCCAAGTGGGAGGCGAAAGTCTCGCGATTGGTCGGACCCCTCTGCTGGTCCCCTCGACTACTCCCGGTCCCCGTTCCGGCCTAGGGAGCAGCTGATACATTGTTTGGGATTGATATACGATTAGGGGATAAGGTCCTTCCGCCGTGAATACATATTGTGAAAAAAAGTAACGAAACTGATATCTTGCCCGGACATTTTTGTTTCAAAGATGCGTACTACGATCCTATTTTGGACGCTGGGGACAATGGCGATGGGGGCGCTCGACAAAAAGCTGACAAGCCTTCGCTACGATGACGGATGGGACGAAGAGGTGACATTCTGGGGCAACATTGCTTGTCGTGCAGGCCGTCGAAGGATGTTCAGTCTCCACGAGATACCAAAGAGCGATCCGTCCAGACGGCTGCACGACTTCTTCAACGAGTTGGTGACCAACGTGCAATCCGAGTGCGGCGCAACGATGCGCACCAAGTCTTATGGAAGCGTCGAGTACACGTACAATCATAGCTACGTGAGTCTCTTCGGGGACCTAGATAACGACGGGATTAAGGAGAAATCACCGGTCATCGTGGAGAACTTTGAAAAGTCGGGTTGGTCGTCAGCCACCGAGACGCATATCTTCCCGCAGAGAGACGTAGAGGTGCTTCTGGTATTGATGGACGATTCTGTTAGGGTGTTGATGAACGGCAAAGTCTTCAAAAAATGGGACAACAGACGCCACGTGCTCGTGCTTATGTTGACGAAGACAAGCGTCACTCCGAGCGGGTCCAAGTTATTGGCCGACACCTTTGGCATACTGTTGCAACGATTGTGGCATGAGCATCGGGTACTGAACGTTTTCTTCGCTGCGCCGTTTTCATCCATGGGGCACCTGGTCTGGTTCTACGACCCCTACGTTAGGGACCCAACTACAGGCTTATGGGGGCGTATATTGGCACGCAAAGTATCACGTATACCGGAGGTCAACCGTTTCATGAATCTCCAGGGTTACAAATTGAACATTGGCATGTTCGAGGCAGATCCGGCCGCCATCAAGTACAGTCCCGCATCATCCTACGACTGGCCGTTCGCCAAAAAGTCCCAGGGATTCGTCGGTATCGACGGCCTCACGATGGCGACCATCGCCAAACACATGAATTTCACCTTCGACGTCGTATCGCCTACGGACGGTGTTGAGTTTGGTTACGTTCATCCTAACGGGACATTTTTCGGGACGATAGGTAGGTCTTGCCCTGACACCCGCAATCAGTCCACCGATTTCAGTGAAAAAGAAACGTAAATTTGTCCAATGCAAAATGATGAGAAATCCACTATGGGTACAGTGAAAGAAAAACACTTAAGAGGAAAAAAGAATCAAGAGATGACACCACCCCTTCATTTTTCTTTCTCTCATCGTACATGCAAACGGGGTGCATTTTGTTGAACGTATTTTTGCTGGATAGCAAGCTTAAGGGGGTAGACCACATTCTAGACATTTTCGACGTTTTTAAATGAAAACTGAGGGTTTGGGCGGAAATGAATGGCGAAATCATATTCAAGGGATAAAAATACACCGATATAGACTTGTAGACAAAGAAATTTATAATCTAAATCTTTTTTTCCATCTCACCCAATCAAGTGGCTTCACTGAATCGTCGATCATTTATTTTCGGTTCGGATTTGGAAGCCCGCTTTGTGCGCATTCTCTTGATTTCCTCTTAAAAATGCCATTGGATTCATGTTCGATGATTTTTCAGTTTTTGACAGAGAATCGAAGATGGAGCATCGGTTTTCACCCATTTTTCCATACATACTCTTTGTCCCTTTTTGGGCCATTTTTCGAGTGGATTTTCCGGGAAAACTAATTAAGATATCGGGATGAATAAAGCGGAGTTTTCTAAGTCCATCAAAATCCTTTTCCAACGCCCCTCCCCCCTCCCCATTAAAACGTGTAATTGAAATTTGTTCACTCGGCTTCCAAACGATTTCAATGGTCTATTCGATGGGAAATTTTCCGCCGATGACGAATATCACCGAGTTTTTGTCGCGGGCTAAACATTAAAGGGTGGTTTCTCTCCTTACACCAGTTTTCCCGTCGATAAAAAAAGATATCTAATATTTTTTCTTAGGCTACCATATACATGATCTTCAACCAAAACGAAGGCGGACACCAAAGTGATGTTCGTTCCGAGTGATAGCAAACTTTGTTTAGCTCCATTTGGGTACCCAAAGCTTATAGTCTTCCGTTTCCAAACTTTTGTTGGGTTCGTTTGTATACCCAAAGCACGTGATCTTCCTTTTCCAAAGTTTCGACAGCTTTTCTTCAGCGTAAAGTCGCTTCTTCTTTGATGGCGACGCGCAAACGATATTTGCAGGTGACGCCGCGTACCACAAAATCGACATTGGCTTCAACTCGATGTACTGGAAGATTTACACGCAACAGGGCAACTACGTGAAGACAATCGAATTTACGACACCAATCGAATTCGATCGTCTCTGCGTGATAGTGCCCCGTGCCCAGAAGATACCACGTTGGTTGCGCACTTTGTACTACTTCCATCCAGCCATATGGGTGTGTCTGGTGATGACTCACGTAATCGTGGCTCTGGTGTGGTATCTGGTGCGTGTTCTACGGGTCTTGCCACCCGAGCAAACGAACACCGAGAATACCGACTACCGATATTTGCTTCTCGCGACGTTTTATCTCTTCATCGGCGCGCCGATCGTCATCAAGCCGCGCCAAATCGAGAGGATCATACTGGCGGCACTATTGCTCTTCGGGATCACCGTCATGGGAACGTTCACGGGTACACTCTATCACAGCTTCACGACCGAGATGTATTACAGGGAGACCGGAAGCTTGCGAGAGCTCGACAATCTCGGCATTCCCATTGGCACAGCCTCGCCCAATCTAATGGACGTCTTTGGTCTCCACGAATCGCCCGACGATCCCGCGGAGATGAAGAGTTTGCGGCAAAAGCTCAAGGTCGTCAGCACGGACGACGGGGGCGTTTCGACCATCCAAAAAACGGCGTACAGACGCGACATTGCTTCGCTTTCGCGTGAGCATTCATTCGCCGTTAGCCAGTATCGTTACGTGGACGAAACTGGCGCAAGCCTTCTCCATCTAGTGCCCGAATGTCCCCGTGCCTATTACCTGTCGTACGTCGTGCCGAGTAATTCGCTCTACCTCAAACGCCTGAATGTCCTCATAAGCCGCTTGCTTCAGGCGGGCTTGCCGCCATTGTGGAACTCCGTGACGACCAATAGGCTCATTCACGTACAGCACACGATAGCACATTCACGTACTATCGGCAATCGGGGCCTCGCCAGCGGTAACCGCATGCCCTTCAATCTGCGCGACTTGCAAACCGCCTTTTTGTTACTCTCCCTTGGACACGGGATCGCCGCCTGCATCCTGATCGGCGAAATCATTTACGAGAAGAGACAGAGGGCTCGCGTTAGCGGCCACGAACTCGCGCGTGCCAACAGAACACTCGCACTTCTTGTCGCGCGGCAAAAACGTTTGGCCTGAAGAAGTACACGGGCGCCGGATTTTCTTGATTATTCAAATTTTCGGCTAACCGTTATTTGACGCATGCGCAGATGCGAAGTCGTTTGGAATTGCCGGTAGGGTAGGAAAGCCCCTATTGGCTCATTTTTCTCCCGACAAGCTTGTAGGAGCCAGGGGGCTGACGCTGGTAGATAAATGCTGTTCGCAAAATGTCCTTGCCGCACTGTGGCGCTGGTACAGTAAACTAACTCAACGCTCTCGGGACTGAATTTCCGGTACTAGAGAGAGCGGCCTTCTGGGGAGAGTACCCCGCCGCAAACTACTGAGCGACGTAGCGTGGCGGAATATAGTTAGGTTACGATAAATGTTCAAATGTCACATGTTATTCTTACTAGGTTATTTCAGATTGGAATACTTTATTAATGTTTGAGGGTGAATCATTTTTGGACGAAATCATAATGAAATATTGTTTTCCAAAAGTGCATTGAACTTCGAAGCTTGAGCACGCAAAACTAGACCGCTGAGAGGAACTCCAGCGTTTCTCGGTTGTGTAAATCAAATCCACACTGCATTATTCAGACTTTTTATTGACTGGATCGCGCATTCTAACCCTTTTTTCTCTTATATCGCAAACATCGTTGACTTTTTTGTCCATTTATTTGGAGCTACTTTCTGTTTTTTTTCCAGTGTCGAACCGTTGATTCTGCTACATCCACACTTTTGGCGATATCGAAAACTGATATTCCGTTCTCGATATTTTCTAATGCACCTTTTTAAATTGAAAGCGGTGCACATTTCGCTTTTATCTTTTCGTTCATCTTCTTTATGACTTTTGGAATCACGAAGTGGAAGGTTAATATTAATATTGAGGTTATGATTGCCCCCCTCGCGCCTTTCCGAAAATAAAGGAAAGTGCGGGTAACGCTTCTCCGCTCATTGCGTTACCACCAGAGAGAATTGAGGGGAAAAGGCCCACTACAGAGCGTTGAGTTAGAGAGAGTTTGGTGTAGTCGCGTGACAAGCAGGCATATACAGGGTGTCCAATAGGAAGTTGCTGCGACTAATCGACTGTCATTTTAAAACACGTGCACAGAATCAGAAAAACCAAATTGCTTTAAACAGAGGAAACTCTGTATAAAACTGCAGAGTTTTATGCAGTTATGCAAAACGCACATAAATGAAACCCAGTCAAATATGTTTTATGTCAATTTATTACATCTTGTAAAAATAACGAAAAAGTACAGTGATTAATGATAGATATTTTCGAAGTGCGAACCGTTAGATTGTGCACAAAAATCAGTTCTCTTTTGAAAACTGTGAAAAACTGTGTCCAACATATCGTTCGTAATGCCGCGAACCACGTCCTGGCTGGCCGCGATCAGTTCTTCTACTGTGCTGGGGTTTTTAGTGTAACAATGATCTTTAATGTAACCCCACAAGAAAAAATCACAAGGGTTCAGGTCCGGTGAGTACGGAGGCCATTCTAGTCCGCCTTGAGCAAATTTAGGGTACACCAGACCGATTACTCGAGTCCCATATACGCGATGAATAGCTTCAAACACCTCATGAGTCCGGTGCCGCGTCGCTCCATCTTGCATAAAGTAAACAAATTTTAACCAGTCCCCTCTTTTTGCATAAGGGAAGAATTTCGTTTCCAAAAGCTGTTTGTAACTCTCTCCCGTTACCGTAGATTCCAAGAATTGCAAATAAATTCCTTTGACTGAAATTGCAGCCCATGCCGTTACTTTCAGTGGATAAAGGGACTTCGGTAGCGATATGTTGGGATTTTCCGTTCCCCAAAACCGGTAATTTTGCTTGTTTACGTACCCATTCATCCAAAAATGTGCTTCATCGGAATAAATAATCAATTTCTCATTAAGTTCTTCGGATTCAAACATTCCCGTAATAGTGTTACAAAATTCGATGCGTTTCGTCATGGCATGTTCAGTTAACAATTGACGAGTGCTTATTTTATACGGATGAAACTTTAAAAAATATTTCAAAATGTTGTGTTAATGATGATTTGGTTATTTTTAATGCTTGAGCAGCTTTCCGAATCGAATCATTTGGATTTTGTTTGAAATAATTCTCAACTTCGTTGATCTTCTCTGGTGTAGTCACCGTAACAGATGGACCTGGCAACTCGTGTCTACGGTCCTGGAGTCTACCATACTTCACGAAGTTATCGATTATCCTACAAAAATTAACGTAAAATTACTTCAATGCAGTTCAATTGAAATTGAATCACAAGTTGTGTGATAGATGAATATGAATAAATATTCAATTCTTACCGTTTCAGAGTGTTTTCGCTGGCAACTCTATGAGTTCCAAACTTGGTACGAAACCCTCTATACGCATTACTATAAATGTTTCCCCTCGAGAAGAAGCACTCAATAAGATATACTTTTTCTTCCGTGGTGAGCTCACTCATATTGACGCGCGCGTACTTGCTTCAACCACGGCTGGAATAAAACTGCGGGGCCTCAGTTATGCGCCTTAGAAAAAGGGACCTCTATTGAATTCATGGAGGGAAGAGACACTTATTTAGTTTTAGCAACTTCCTATTATTCACCCTGTATATGTATGTTGCATCGGTGTTTCGAATATTTTACACCAATAAAAGTCTATTGTACATAACTCTATAAAAACCATTATTCGCGTGTATGATGGATTTGAATCATAATTTAATTGTTCAGCTAAGCATTATCAACTTAGAATATTTCCGTATATAATAATATATATGAGGGTGATATTGATTTTGGGTGTTTTCGAAATTTTGTCGAGTTGCGCATGCGTATTTAGAGCCGAAGGTTGTCATGTAACGGCCAACGCTAGGCAGTGACGATTACAATAATTATAAAGCCGGGACAAAATGCATTTTTGTTTATCGTATAGGAATAGTAGGCCAGTGTCAGGGGGCAGGTAGGAGCTAACAACTTTTGAAGATATTTTATTTGTCAAACGCACAGTGTAAGGAAGAAAACTATATATTCACGATCTGTGTTACCGACCGAGCAACGCACATTGACGTTACACACGTTCCGGATTCCTATAAAGTCGCGCGCTATCGTTCCGATCCGCCGATCAACGTGCACACCCGTCTTAGCGACAGAACAAAAAATTACACTTCCCTTCCTTACCCGCGTACGATAATAAAGTTTTCCTCCTTAGAACTTATCGACCGAGCAAATTCACTAAAAACCATCACTAGAAACCGCAAGCACGTATCTTTATTTACCCACGGAAGCTGTTCACACCTATCGATCAAACTCGATTTTGGGAAAACAAAGCCCAAAGGTATTCTCGGCCACGTCGAATCACTTAACCCAAACTCCTCCAATTACAATATTTTCTTCTTTTATTGCCATTTCACCATATTTTTTCCACCAAACGTTTTATCGATAAACGAATCTTCGCAATTTCACCGAGCCCACGAATTCGCAACTTTCGTTCTTCTCTTTCCTTTTAGTTACCGCTACGTATATTTCACCATTTTCGCCCCCCGATGGCGCACTGCATTTTTTGCGAGTATATCATCGCGACTTCGAATCTAACGAAAGCTTCGACGTGACATTTAGTTTCTGTTTTTTTCATGAAAATGCCATTTATATTAAAACTATATCCGGTTTTTCAATCAGTCGATTAAACTTGCATCCGCCGTAGCCAATTACGAATCGTGTTCGGCTATCGTCACTTTACATTGAGAACTTTCATACAGTATGTATATATTTATTTATCTATTTATAATATATCATTTGGATCAATTATGCATAAACATGTATATGTATAAATGTGTATATATATATGTATATATATATACACACATAAATACAGACGTATATTTGAAATTGTCGTTCTTCCGTATTTTTACACCCAACAAATGTACAATCTACATAAAACGTGGAGGGCACAAACTGTAAATTCAAGACAATTCCACAGTCGGTATCTTCATTACTGTTTTCTTTTTCTTTCACTTTCTTCCAACAATCCTACTAATAATAACAATTATTAGTATCGTAAAAACAATACTAGTGAACAATGATAGTTACGATGATGATGATGATAATAATATAAATAATGCCGAGCCTAGTAAATAATAACAATGTTATATGTTAGGATCAAATTTGTGAAGTTCTCGACCCCAACGACTTGTTTTTTCTATATAGATGTGAGTTTTGACGAACGGAGATCAAAGATTCAAAAAAATACGCTAAAAATTGCGCTCTTTAATGAATGCGAAGAGTGGAAGAAAAATTATTTTCGAAAAGAAGCAGCAAAGATAAGAAATCGGCGCGAGAAAGAAAAGTATATTCGATGACGAGATCGCGTCCACCCGCAAAGGCACGTCTGGCATACCGTGAAAAGTCCAAAAATAAAATACCAATCAAATGACCAATAATCGTTTCGACTGAAGGAAAAAATGACGCTGGATGTCGTCGAGTCTACTTGTGTATTGTCCAGTCAAGCCCTCTGTGTACAATGATGATTGAGCGTTCTTCTTTCAATTGTTTTTTTGTTTGTTCTCGCTTCTTTGGATATCTTCGTCGTTTTTTTTTTCTTACGCCCCGTTTGACACGTTCAACGTCTCTTTGGATATCGACTCGATAAAAATGAATAAAAGTGAAGATCGAGAAGGAAAAAAAAATGAAGATTAAAAAAAGTGCTACAACTGGAAAATCTCGTCTTGCTGTTGTTGTAACTTTTGAAGGGAGGTTTTCACCCGTTTTCCCTGGGTCATGACGACCGCGGTCGGCAGCTGGCCGTGAGGCGCGTCGTTCGCCGATAGCGGCCTCAGCGATTGTTCGGAGGGGCTCGTCGCCTCGTGCAGAATCGCCGTCGACGATGAGGTGATGGGATGCGAGTTACGCAAACGGGCGGTCGGCTTGTTGCGACGTTGCACCCGGGTGGTAACCTCGTCGTCGCGGTCGTAGTAGCCACGATCGTTCTCGTTGTTATCGTAGCAAAATCTATAAATGGCATTTTTTTGATTATTCCCTTTCTCGTTGTTGCTCGGCGTTTCACAGAAACCTACCACTGACGATTTGCTTTAGTTTGGGTTTTGAGAAAACAAAAAATTCCTCAAGTTTTTCCACCCCCCCCCCCCCCCCCCCCCAGGTACCAGGATCGTACGCCTGGCCCCCGCCTCTATTCCGTTACGTAACGGGTGCCTTGTCGTCAATAATGGCGATTTTTTTTTTCATGGACATAACTAATGATGGAAGGACCGGGTTTATACTTATTTTATGAATTATCTATTCACCTAGTTTTATACGAATTTTTATGAAAAAATCTTTATAATTAACCGACATTTATGGCTTGATTTGACGGCGAAAAAAAATTCTCTTCATTGTCCCATCAATATATTTATGAAAGGTTATCTGCAAATAAAAAGTCACGAATTTATCGACATCTATACAAATGTAGCTATCGTTATGCGTAGCCGTTTTTTTATTTTCTTTTCTTTTTTTAAATAAAATGCCGACAGTTTGCACATTTTTCTTCTATTTTCAAGACCCTTTTTTGTATACAAGCAGTCTTGAAAAGTAGTAATTATCGAAATTTAAAAAATCGGCTACGTACCACTTTAGTCGCTGCGATTACAAAAATGTTTTTAAAAAATTGACAATCCGTTGATAAGTTTTTGAGTATTCGCTGGTGTCGAAAAAAGTAGTTTCGAGAAAAACGCGTTCGAAGTTTTTCGTTGCGTTTTTCTTGATATAAAGTTATGTTTTTTCTACAATATTGATACTTACATTAAAGTATCTAGGCGCGGGCGATATGACGGTTCTTCATCTTCATTATATTTCACAAAATAATAAGAGCCTGCACTTAATCTATTGCGAGCGATGCCACACCTGTAGGGACTGAGGGCACTAACCAGTCGCGCTACCTGTTCCCACTAAAGTGACTGTAATTCCGTCAATTTTCAGACTTGTGAATGAAAATGTTGCCGACATATTTTTTAATATATGTACTTTCAAGAATAATAAAAAAAACAATTTTTTCAATGTTGTTTGACGAAAATGGGAAAGCTACTGTGCAAATTCTTGCACAGTGATTTCCCCCCTTAACTGACATTTCGTATGGAAAGCCGTCAACTTTCCGCGGTAAAATTGCGCGCGACTTTTAAAATAAAAACTTGAGCATGCAGAAATTTTGCTTTTTCTGCCAGTTCTAAATCGTGACGTAACGCAACTGTTTCCGTTTGTTTGGGTTTCTGCAAGACCGGGAAGTGCACATTTTTCTGTTTGGTTTTTTGGGCAAAATCGACAAGGGCCGATCATTTCTTGCTGTTTGTCATCGCTTGTTTGCCCATGAGGGAGAGAGAAAGAGAGCGGGAAGGAAACGAAAATTCACTCACTCGCTACTGCTTTGGACTCGCTTGACTTGATTCTTAACGGTCGCTATCGAAGAATCCATTTTCGCCAGGAAGTTCGTTATCGACGTGCCATCGTCGATGCTGTCGCTCTCGCCTCCGTCGCCCGCAACGGAGTCGATGTCGGGCGACGTCACCGGCGTTGCCGCAGCAAATGCCTTGAATATTTTAATATAATAACAATATTATCATTACAATCGCAACAATAATAAACAAATATAATATAATAATCACAATAATACTAAAATTACAATAATAATAATATTACGAGTAAAATGAGACTCACGTTCAACAATGCCGTGCTCGTGTCAATGCTGGAGCCTGGCGAATCGACACTACCGAGGGATGTGGCGGTTTCCGCTGGTACGGGAACTAGTAAATGCTCACGCAAGAATAAACTGTCCGATGCCCACAATCGGTTGATTCTCCTAATTTGTTCGGTCTGACGAAAGAAAAAAAAATTGCTTTATAGTGTTTCAGCAAACTTCATATGTATGCATATATACACGCACGCGCGACACACACACACAATATTAATATATATGAATATTTATTTATATATGTTAATGTATAAACTAATAATAATTGATTAAGAATTATGAGGATTAGGGGCTGAGGATAAGGATGAACTTATGAAAATTGATATAACGATTAATTAACATATTTAAATTAATATGGAAAACGTATACGTGATTTTCATACAAAAATAATATTGCACATAAAAGGATTATTAGAAACCTTTCTTTTATAAGGAATTTACGGAAGTTTGTATTGATAATTGATTTGAGTCGGAGAAAATGTGTAAAAATGGCCATGGGACCAGCCCAAGCGCACTGAACGATATTTGGAGAATGGAATCAGGGTGCGCAGGGTGAAAATAGAGGCCTGGAAAAAGCGGGAAAATATCAGGTAGAAATAATAAACATGGAATTGACTATATACTGCAAAGAGCAGGAATAGAAAAGGAAACGCGGAAATGGAAGAATACTGGGAGGTAAAGGAGCACACAGGAAAAACAAAAGAATCATGAACAAGAATAAGGTAAAAAAGAGTAATAAGGGATATAGAGACAATAGCCGCCAGATATGCAGGGAAAGGGTGGAGAGTTTAAAACACATTTGTGGCTGCAAGGCGGTGAAGTCAAAAATCAAAGCGGAAGTAGTGGAAGGGATAGAAGAAGTGCCGACTTGCAAAAGCAGAGAAGACGTATGGCGAAAAATAAAGGCACTGCTTAGAAATAATCCCATCAAAGAGCTATTGGCGCACGTAAGAGAATTTGTGGTATCGACAAAACATTCGATACCACAAAGGGAAGGAAATCCCAGTATATAAAGTGTTACGATAACGAAAGATCATGTGCATAATTTGTAAGAAGAAAAGTGAAGGGGGACTATGTTTAAATAAAATATAAGCTACTATGTACACACACACACATACATATATGTATATATGAATACATATACGCTAATTCTTTAGATAAGTGACTTTCCCGGAAAATGAGCCTAACATCTTTTTGCGCTATTTTCTTATTTATTAGGTTATAAATGATGATATTCAGTCGGGGGAAGCTGAAATTCACCTCCCCCCCCATGAAAAGTTATAGGGTTTTGAAGCTCGCGGAAACAAGTGATAAAATAGGGAGTTGACCATTTTGATGCCTATATTGGGTTTGTTTGGGATTTTGAAAAATTCTAAATTATTACGTTTTTTTGCTGGGAAAAAATTGCTCGGAAAATTAGTTAATGAAACGAAGTCAATATGGGCGTCGAAATTTTCAAAAATGCTTTATTTTATCATGTGTTTCCCCAAACTTTAAAACCCCATAACTTTTTATGGGTGAGAGGGTTAATTTCAGCTTCCCCCGACTGAATATAATCATTTATAATCCAATAAATAAATAAATCATTTAAGGCACATTTTTCGGAAAAGTGACTTATCTAAAGCATTACTGCATATACAAATATGCATATATATATATATATATATATATATATATATATATATATATATATGTATATATATATATAGCACGTACGCACGTGTGCGCGTGTGTGTGTACATATACATATATATATATATATATATGTGTGTGTGTGTGTGTGTGTGTGTGTGTGTGTGTGTGTGTGTGTGTGTGTGTGTGTGTGTGTGATTCAGTGCAATATGTATACACACATAGAGCTTAGGATTAGGATGAGCTTATGTGGATTAATATATTGATTCATTAATTTACATTAACTAATTTACTCATCTAAACTAACATGTAAATATATCATTGTAACACAAAAGTTGCAAACTAAAGAACTATTACATGGCCTATAATTTGATGGTCATTGGAATGCAACGAAAATCCTCTTTTATGCTTTTATTTCTTTACATCCATTATCATCGAAGATATTTTCTTGTCAGTTTATGTTGTAGATTTCCAATGAGGATCCTGAATGAGGTTCGACTGATTTTCGTGGCCCGAATTCGCCAGCTAAATATATTGGCAGCAAAAAATCGTTGCTTTCCAACGATGCTTCAATATCATACAACGAGCATAATCAATAAATACACGTACTGTACGCCTACACCGGGCACCGATAAACTTCGAAAAACTAACCTACAAGGCAAACAAATGCCCACGAGACTCCCGTAGAATCATTTTTCGCCTCATTCATTATCCCACGGTGCTAAAAGAATTCCTTCGAACATCGTTACATTATCGTTTTGCCCACGAACTTATGTTTCGAACGAGCGTCACGTGATTTTTTTTTCTCTCCACACGTAACTTAAATCTCCCTGCGGCCCCGAAACTTTCGATATTCCTCGATTTCCTTATCGCGCGATACGTTATCTTTTCAACGTGACTTTCGTACTCGAAAGAAAAAAATGTCAAAAATAAATTGTTCGCATGCTATTGTCGAATGGAGACGGGTGATGAAAAATTTGTCGAATCGATCGTTTCGATAAAAAGGGTGGGAATTTTGCGTGCGTACGGAACGAAGTTGCCGCCAGATGAGTGCACGAGCGAAAAACTTTCGAGTGAACGACGGATGGAGAAACAAAAAGGACGATCACGAGGTGCGAGTGACCGAAGCGAAAAAAAAAAGAAAGTGTATCGCGAAACAACAATATACGCACCGTGACTCCGTACTTGAGGGCGATACCTTGAAGGGTGTCCGCCTTGTTGACTTTATGCTTGACGAGGTGTTGTTCGTTGCGCGTCACGTGTCTCGACGTGCTCCCGTACTTTTTGAGTTTTCTGCTAGAGTCCCGAATGGACCTGCGTTCCTCCATCTCACCGTCGCCATCACGGTCCATACTCACTTTTCGCTTGTTTAGACTGCATATCGCCCAAAGGACGTTCCTCTCTCCCCCTCTCGCTCTCTCTCTGTCTCTCGCGCGCGCGAGGACACGCGTGAAATCGTCTGTGCTGACGGCATGCCCGCGCCGGTTCTCAACTCTATCGTAGTTCGTTGCACATCGAGATCTCGAACGGCGTGAAAATCGATTTCGCGCGGACCAATGGGCTGTTCGGTGCGGGCGAGCGCGAATGGGCTCCGGCGATGAGTTGCCCGCGGCCAATCGGAGCGCCACGGCCGAGGGAACGGCTCGCGGCTAATTTCACGCTCGCGAAGCGAGAACTGGCAACAATCTCGCAGACACTCGCAGTACAAAACTTCAACCTGGAATCCAGTGAGTGGATGTTTCGCTCTCTCGTCCGGTGAGTTTTCAATTTTTCTCGATTGTCAATTTATAATACCCCAGCGTGCCCCGCTGGCTCGGCGAGGCGCGAGCGAACGGCGTGCAGCGAACGTTGCGAAATATCGCGGAATCTCCGAGTGTCCGTAAAACTCGCACCACCATTCGCGCTATGTCAATCGGGAAAGATCTTGAAAAAAAAAAAAATCGAACAAAGTTATGTCGTAGATCACTCGTTAAAATGCCTACGCGGAGTTTCGCAATCGTCGCGACTTGTTTCAAAACAAATGCGTTGCGTCAGTGTGCTCGCGCCCCTTCGGCCCCCGCGTCGTGACCTTATCGATGCGTTTCGCTTCTTCATCGTGCAATTCTTATCTCGCGTCCTGCGCTGCTGCTTCGGGATATGCATCTGTGGTGTGGCTTTTCACGCCTTTTCCACCAGCGGTGAAAGACTCGCGCGCGCTTAGGGCGTCACTTCGCCTCGATGCGTGCCCGACGATCTTCGTAAACAAAGCTTCACGAGAGGGACACTCGTCGTCCCCGTGAGGAAAGTCTAACCAGCAGGGGTTCCCATTTTGACGTGTAACACCAATCGACAATAATAAAGCATGCATTCTTTTTTTTCGTTGGCCCGATCGAACGTCTTGATATGAACCATTTTTTTTGTGACTAGAAAATAATGCATTCCATTGTAAAGTAGAGAAATTCTTGGAAATCTTTGCGTAGAGCAGTTTTGAAGCACAGTTGTATGGTTTAGTTTTCACGGTAATTTCGCTCAGTATCCCCGTACATATTTTGATTTTTGTTTCATCATATGTATCATTTTAATATTTGCATGAAAATGAAATGTAGCATTTTTCATTTTCATTATAACGTGCGTGTGTGTGTGTCCTGAGTTTCAATTACCCTTGCGGGTTAATAATTTTTTACAATAACATTTTTTTATTTTAACACATAATTTTATATTGTATATTTTTTTAAGTTATATACTTATTTATAATTAAATTTTTATATAATTTTAATATTATATATAAAATTTTCAATACATTTTTTATATAATGCTTTAGAGAAATTATTAATCTTCGCTTGAGTTCTAAATATTCACCTCTCTACAATGTTTTTCTTTATACTTTGGTTTTTTACATGCTTGTATACATATACACAAAGGTGGGCAAAGTTAATCCAAAAATTAAGTTCGCTAATCGTTGGAGCGTTAGTTTCTTGAAAACGTAACGCAAGTTAAAGTTATCCGTTAACGTTAACAATTTATATGAAATTGCAGGTCATTATTATTATGTTTTACATAACACTTATTTTTAGAATGAACCAGTCAACAAAGGATTTTACAGTCGGATTAATACATAAATACTCTTTTATAACAGCACGGGTATATAGTACTGCAGTAGGCAGATATAGAGTATAATAGGCTTGAGCAGGGTAGGTTAGATAAGGAACGTGAATAAAAAACTAACATAGAGAGGGTAAAGAGGCGATAGGATCTGACTGCACCAGACGAAGGTTACGTTCGGAAGTGTATCGTTCTCGTTGAACGCACTATTGGGTTCCTGCTTACACGCACACTATGCATAGCTACTCGTCTCACTCGCACTTAATTTGTTCGCCGCCACATGCGTGCGGCGCGCTTCGCAAAGACGAAGTAACGGACTTGAATTAGCGGAAGTTAATAAGACCGTTAATGGTTTTTGAATCCAAATTGAATGTTAAATCTTTAAGCAATATGTTAACTTTGTTAATCGGCGATTAACGTTTTTCTGCCCCGCTTTGCATATATATTATCGTGTGAATGAAAATAAAAAGAAATGCATTAATTTTAACAGGGATAAATTAGTATAATATAGTTATTTATTTCCAATTGGCTTTTTACACAGTTATCCCTCTGTACATTGATACCCGTTTACACGTTTCCTTATTTTTTTGTAAACACTTACCTTTCGTCCTTTTGCCACTTTAGACTTTCTTTCATTCCTTTATCAATTTTACCCTCTTTTTTTTCTACTCTCGTTGCATATACAGGAATAAATTAAAAACATTTATTTTTTACATATGATTGTTATCTTTTAAACGCTTTTTTTATTTATGAATATATTGATCGATGGATTTATTTACGTATACGCTTATTTACTGAAAAAAGCACATAAATCAATCAACACATAAACGAAGTTCGAGTTGAAAAGCGTGCATGGTCGGTGCTCAGAGCAGTGGCCGCTCAGCCGTGCACCGACTGGCGCATCAACCAGTCGACGATTGGCCAATACTTTTGAGACCTTGGTGTAGATACTTGAGTAAAAAGTCTTTGCACGCAGTTTTCCTGTTCCCTCGGCAAATGCGTTATAGTGTAGCTTAAGACAGCTGTGGACGCGACAGAAGTTAGATTAGGTTAGCGAAGCGCGTATCGGCAGTGATAGGAAAGGTTTCGATTTGGAAGGGAACGTAAAATCCTGCAAGGGTATACGGTAAAACTCATAAAATAAGTAAACCAAAAAAAATATAAATACAAATATTATTTGATAATAAATATTATAAAATTCACTATAAATATAAACTGTGTTATATTTATATTAAAATGATATGTGCAACTTTAATAATTTATATAATTTTCCACACTAAGATTATACGTACAGTTTCGATATTTATATTGAAACTATACATATATCTCTATAATTGTTTAGAGACATTATTTTTCATCTCTAACTAATTACTAACTATTAGTCTCTAACTTTTTTTCTCTATTTTTATTTTTGTAAATGCTTTTATGTGTGTGTGTGTGTGAAATAAAAACATGAAGGAAAAAATGACTTTATACACAAGGAATAAAATATAAAACGGACAATTTATACAATATTGCGAAAATTTTCAGATAGCGAAGGATGTCTCTGCGCGATTTGGTAGACGGCGACTGCGCCGGGCCGAGTTCCCTCATTCGCCTCACTTCGCATCTCATCCAGGACCATGGATTCCAGGAAGAAGGTCTGCAGCGCCAGCGCTCATTTCCCTCCGTCCAGGTCGCGGCGACGGCCGAACAATTCGTCGAGCAATTCCTCGAAGAGGCCAACAACGCGTCGCCGCGCACCTTTAAAATGGACAATATACTGAGGGAGATGCAGAAAATCGAGTACGATCCGGGCCCCGTCCGGCAGGCCAACCCTTCGGACTTTTCGGGATGCGACGCCGCCTGGGCCAGTCAGTATCTCGCCTCGGGCCGTCATTTCGACGTGAGTTCTTACGATCGTCATTTATCGTAGAAATATCATCATTATCACAACGACAATGATTCGCCGTGACGTGATTAACGGATGACAAAGTCGTTCGTTCAATGGCGACCGGAAATAAACGAAGCAAAAAATGTAGGTGAATCACACGGACGCGATTTGGAATTCGTCGTACGGTGAATTTGCGAAGCAAGAGCCAATAGCGACATTACGGAGAAACGACACGAATGAGCTCGGTCTGGGCCCGTTGTGGGCCGACGAGTATCTCGAGCACAGCGTGAGCCTGGAAAGCAACGCGATCGCGGGAGACGCGAGCTCTCGCGACGGCAAGCCCGTGGAGAGCTCGAAGCTGTTGAAATACATGAGTAAAGGGAGCGGCGATCGGATGGCCGTAGACCAGAAACCCGTGCAGAAGTCATCGTTGGGTGGTGATCCGTACGAGAAGTGGCTCGAGCGAGGCGAGACGCGGGACATAGTTCCCGAGGTGGCGAACGACGAGACGGCGAACGCATGGGCCGACGAGCTCGGGCGCCAGGAGAACGCAATCACCATGGGTAATCATTCGTATAATTCGTAGTCATTTCGGAATGTTCACTTGAGTTTTTTCAAGCGATTTTAACCGTGGCCTTGGAACAATCATGAAAAATTTCGAATTATGGTCAATCGCTTTTTTCAATCGTCAATCGTCAATTTTTTATTATACAAATTCCAATGTAATGGGTAATGGATTTTTTTTTACAACACAAAATGTAATTCAATGAGTAATGAACATTTGTTACATTACAAAATCCAATGTAATGAGTAACGGAGATTGTTTACATTACAAAATATAATGTAATGCGAAATGGAGATTTTTTTACATTACATTGTATTAGTAATGTGAAAAAATTCCAGTCATCATTACTTTATATTTTGTAATGTAAAAAATCCATTACTCATTACAATGTAATGGGTAATGAAAATATTTTTTATCGCAAAATGTAACGTAATGAGTAATGGACATTTTTCACGTTACAAATTCCAATGTAATGAGTAATGGAATTTTTTTTACAATACAAAATATTTAATGAGCAAAGAACATTTGTCACATTACAAAATCGGATGTAATGAGTAACGGAAATTGTTTACATTACAAAATATAATGTAATGAGTAATGGACATTTTTTTACATTACTGAATGTTATATAATGGGTAATGAAATATTTTTTCATTGTCCATTAAAAATGTTATAAATAATGCATTACTTTTTTATTACAAATTTCGCAACCCTGTTCTGTAATACCCCTGTGAGTACATTTCGGCGAAGTTTGAGTACAAAATTCCGGGGTCCCGGTCCAGTCGCGGGCCGCATTTTTCGCGGATTGTTTTCTCGAGTACGGTGATAATTTTTGGCCCATTATAAATCGTTTATTCAGACCCCGACAAATACGAGTCGATATTCTGGGCGCGTTTGCAAAGCGAATGGAACAAGATATCGACCCTGAACAATCTCGTCGACGCGCATCCCTGGCTACCGGAATACGAGAAATATTACGATCCCTTCACCGAGTACAAATTCCACTCGGACAACCCGATGAAGAGCGTGAACAACGCGTACGAGGAGGGAAAGAGGCGACTGGAGGCGGGCGACTTGCCGAGCGCGGTCTTGTGCTTCGAGGCCGCCGTACAGGAGGACCCGAAGAATTCGGAAGCCTGGCTCGCGTTGGGAAAAACACAGGCGGAAAACGAGCAAGATCCTCTCGCGATATGCGCACTGAAGAATTGCTTGCAGATCGATCCGACCAATTCGCTTGCCCTCATGACACTGGCGATCTCGTACACGAACGAGTCTTATCAGAATCAGGCTTGTCTCACCCTCAAAGAGTGGCTCTCGAAGCACGATAAGTACAAGCATCTCGTCGACAACTCGAGCGAGACGCATCGACGTACCAAATCGGACGTTTCGACGATACTCTTCAAGTAGGCTCATATTTGCATTATAATAATTTCCACTCTTGAAAACGGTTGCCCCCTTTATCTCGACGTAATGACGTCGGAGGATACATTTGTCTTTTTTTTTTCTTCTTTTTTTCGCGCTCTCGTCCAGCGACGTGCACACCGAGGTGAAAGATCTGTTCATCAATGCAGCGAGGATAAATCCTCGGGAAGGCATTGACCCTGACGTTCAGAGCGGCTTGGGAGTACTGTTCAATTTGTCTTGCGAGTACGACAAGGCAGCTGACTGTTTTCAAGCTGCATTGAACGTTCGACCGGACGTAAGTGTACATTTCTTGTGGCGAATTTGAGGTCGGTTCGTCCATTACCGAACGATGGTAACGGGTGGAATTTTTTAAAATTCGTTTCCAAAACTCAGGACTGCAGGTTATGGAATCGTTACGGGGCAACCCTCGCGAACGGCCAGAGATCCGAGGAGGCCGTAACAGCCTATCATCGTGCCTTAGAACTCTCGCCTGGATTTATACGGGCTCGTTACAATCTCGGAATATCCTGCATCAATCTGGGTGTTTACAAGTAGGCATTTTATTACGCGAGGGGCTTTGGTAGAGAGAGAGAGGGTGCGCATATTTTATCCTCGTCGAGCTCATGCCTCAAATTTTAATCAGGGAAGCTGCCGAACATCTTCTGACGGCTCTGAACCAACAGGCGGCCGGTCGAGGAGTTGAAGGTGACAAGGCTCGTCCAGGCGCTATGTCGGACACTATATGGTCGACGTTGAGGCTCGTTCTGTCCCTGATGCATAAATACAATCTCAACGAAGCCGCGGAAACAAGGTGGAGCGTCGTATTATTTCATTGTTTTTCTTCGTTTGCAGCCCCGGAGTTCCGGTGTTCTCGGGGAGACTTGGCGATATTGAATTTTCCGTAATTCGAACGATTTTTCAGAGATTTGGCGACCCTCAACAGGGAGTTCGAGATCGAATGATGGAACGACGCGGTGAAAAGTCGCGCGCGCGCGCGCGCGATCTATTTTTCTCGAAAAAGGCACTTGCGGCCGTACGACAAACGGTAGCTCGATTTTTTATATTCGCTACGTAACAAAAACATACGTGAGTTGTATAACCCCTTCACCCTGATGAGAAGACCACGTGGGGGGATTACAATGTGAAAACTAAATCTGAATTACCTACCCGCAATAAAGGTAACATTTAACGAACCGAAGGAAAAACCGGCGATAACTCGTTAATCCTGAACCTTCCCGCGCCTCCGTTCCATATCTCGTTAATCGCTGCTATTATCGCAAAGTGTGTTGTTTGAAAATTGCCAATTCATCTCGGAATTGCACTCGATCGTAACGGGCCATTTTCTCTTTATTGCAGCTTTATTGCAGCGTCAGCTTGGAATTATTGATTGAAGTAAGTATGGAAAGCACTCTATTGCTATTCATTTCTATGTAAACGTCAAAAATGTCATCACCTCGGCCAATCGAGATAGTTACCAATAAATATGGGATATCGGTTAGAAATGATGACCTACCACATCAAACTTCGAAAAATGTGACCTGCAGAAGAATTTTCGGGGCGGCGACTTTTCAGAGAAAATGTAAAAATGTGTCTATCAATAATTTTGGTGTTCGGTAAGCTTATTATTTGTTCATTTGGTTTTTGAAAATCGTATCCCCATCAAATATGCGGGGGTAAGGTCGACGGCGCATGCGCCTCCATCAGGAGAGAGAGAGAGACAGAAGCTATTTTGTCCTTGTCGCACCCTCCGACAGCAATGCCACGTAGTGGCAAAAATGTAAAGAAAAGTGAATCGGCCAAGCGTACCTACCGCATGGTGGCCGTTTCCAGACCTGTATATAAGATCGTAACGGAGACTAGAGTAAAGGTGCCCGAACGCAATGCTGGCGAAATGGTTGTGAAAGTGATGAACGATCCGCGGATTGTACGCGCCTGGCGGCGCTACCACTGCGGGCTCCGTCCGCGCGGTGATTTTGAACAGTCGATCCGCAATTGGTCGTATATTCGTTTCTTATTAGCGCAGCTTGTAGTACTGAAGAGTAATATTGATATGCTTTTGTTTAAATGATGAAATGATAATATTTCAGTAATTTTTTTACTTGGAGGTGATCTATACTGTAAATTTTGTATTTTTATACGGTGACATGTACGATTAAACAGCCATAATGTGAATATTGCATACTGGATTTCCAAGAAAAATATTATTTTTAAGTCGCTACAAAAAGAAATAAAAGAATATATCATTTACATCAAACCTCAAACCAACCAACAAACCAAACCAAATCTAAACCCCAGGCGGGGCAACAACTTAAATACTAGGAAACTCCCTATTCTTGTAGTAACTCCCTATTCTTGTGCCATGCGGGGTAAGCGCAATATTTACCCATGGCAAAGCTGAAAAAAAAATCCAATTAAATATTATAGGTAATACATTATAACGAAATGGAAGCGAGGGGTATTTATATTAAAGGATTCGCATATTTAACCTAAAAAACGTTTTTCGTCCAAGCATCGTGCATTACATTTTTGCTGTATCAAGGAAATCTCCAACAACATTAAAATTAATGGCAATTATAATTAAATTCGGCGACGATAGCATGCCATAAAAGAAAATACAAACGATTTGACAAAATGAATCAACATGTGGTTGCACATGCCGATGTCAATATTTGTCAATATTTTCTCTAATTCGCGAATTAATTGCATAAACATAATATTAAGGTTCAGTTCTTACCTTTATTGGATGGTCTTTTTCTGTTTTGATTTTATAAATACTTTTAATACCGAAATATCATCCAACGATGCGTAACAGCGTAAACTGTATGTAACTGACATATATGTAATACTTACATACATAGTAACTGACAGTAATACGTCACTGTATGTATGTCACAAACACTGCTAAGCCGGTCCTCACGCACCTATCCCATCCGCCTATCCTATCCACCGCCTATTCTATTCCGTACCAGGTGCTGGTATCGCTTGCGGATATTTTTCAAACTACAAGATCTTTCATCACTTTCACGATCCACTTTTCGTCTCTCTCTAGTCTCCATGAAGATCGTGGTCGCACATGACACCCCGACACTATGGGCGAATCTTGCGGCGTAAATCGGAATTTACGAACCGTGGACGCTAAGCGGGCCTACCCCCACCGCCGTCGTTTCAATACCTGTATGTAAGATCGTGGCAAAGGACCAGAAAGGAAATGAATACTCTTCGACAACCACTCCGCAATAACCTTTAATGTAACAAAATCGTGACCTCATGTTTTCGATATTTTGAGTACGTGTAGAATAACCTCGTCGACGGTTTGAGTGGTCAGGAGGGATTTTACGGTGTCGTCTTCAATGACCACGGTAAACAACAGCTTGACATTTTCGCGCAATCGTTCCTCGAAGACCAAATCGCTGTCGTCCACCGTTGTCGGCTGATGACCGCAGCGCCTTATCACCGCGTCCAGGACGTCCTGGATCGGCGCCTCGGGCCATCCGAATACCTATATCGTAGCGTGACGAAAAAAAAGTGACCACAAACCCAAAACGGTACAGGAGCTTTCGAGTTTATCGCGACAGAGCGTGGAAGAAGTTTAGGAACGCGTCCCCGACGCGTATCGCGGCGTTGCGTTACCTGAAGAGTTTCATCCTCAATGAGTATCTTGAGAAGATCGGCGATCGCTTTGAGTAGCTGTGACGATGAGAGGGCGCTCGACTCGCCGCTTTGTATCTTGTGGGCCGCCAGGGACGCGATGTCGAGTAGTTGGGTCTGCAATTGTCGCTTCTCAGCCTCGGCCATGACGTCCTCGAGGACGTCGCGATGCTTGGCCCTGATGTGTCGCATGAGGCAATCCTGGCGTATGAAGGCGCGTCCGCATTCGGTGCACGACTGCGGTGGCTCGCGTCTGTGAGTATTGAGGTGAGCTTGAAGGGACGATTTCGTAGCGAAAGCTTTCTGGCACTTGTCGCACTTGTGCGCTGCGAAACAACGGGCCAAACTTGAGTTTGGGTTTGTTTGGACGCGACGGGAATTCCTCGGGATGCTGGGGAACATTTACGTTTAACTCCTGTGTGAATGAGGGTGTGTTTGGTGAGGTCCTCCTTGCGAGTGAAGGACTTGCTGCAGATGTCGCATTGGAAGCCGACTGCACCCTCGTGGGCGAACTTGATGTGCAGGTTGAGGCGCGCTTTGCGATTGAACGCTTTGCCGCAGGTCTCGCAGGTGAATCCGTTCTCGCCCGTGTGGTGAAAAAGGTGCGCCTTCAGCTGGGCAGCCTGGATGAAGGATTTGCCGCAGTGCTGGCATACGTGAGGTCGCTCACCCGTGTGCGTCCTCTGATGACGATTCAGTGTTTCTCGGGCGGCGAACTTTCGCTGACACTGAGCATCAACAGTCCGGAGATTGCTTATTCGTCAGCGGCATCCCGATAAAAGTGTTCGGTGCCCAAAATTCTTTGAATCCCACTTACTTGAATTATACTCACGGCAATTCATCAAAACCCTCAACGCTAGCTTGCAATTAAATTGAATACGTGTAGTTAGTTGATGAGCTTGTTTGGGTTAGTCGAGGGAAGATGAAGGGGCGGTTTGATAGAAGGCTAGACATTTATCGTGACGCTGTCCCTGTGCTACCTTGTCCTTACAGGCATGTGCAACAGACTTTCATTCACCCGGTAGCGGTGCAGGGTCAAACATTTACTGCAAAGGTGCCCCGAACGTGGACGGACTATGCAATCTCGCCTAGCCAGGTATACGATACAACAGACTACTATACTACCTTCGACGAGAGAACGACACGTTTCCGAACATAAATTCGCCCGGTACAGTCGAAATTTACCCTCTTTACGTTGCCAAACGGGCTCTGGCAAGCCCCACTAACTCCACCCGACTCACCGGCCGCTCAAAGCTGCGCGGCCCTGTGTCGTTCTCGCATTGAACGCAGTATATCTACTCATTAGCGGTGAACCAGTCGTGACATCGGGTAATGGAAGAATCCTTCGACTATCGCTGGCGTGCTAGCGAAGAGAGCAGCTTAGCTACGCGGCGCCCCACAGTGGTTTCATTTCAGAAAAAGGTGGACGTAGGGTCTCAGCTATCCTAATAACTTTTATTCTGCGAATAAAACCTGCGAGATGCGTAGTTTTTGAGAAACAAAAATAATCAATTATTTGTGGTACGGAAAAAAACATACTTAATTATTTTCTCAAATTGGATCAACTTGTCGCGTGTTTCGTTGGTACTATGTGGGGGCCCTAGTGACATTATACCACCAAAAAAAACACGCAGGTTCACTTGCGGCCGCGCGAGAAATTTCACATTACAAAAGAAGTGGCTGCTTGTGCGAAGGGTTCTTATTTCTCCACATCTATTAATGCATTTTCGTGCACTGCAGTACATTCTAATCGACTTTGTGAAGAACAAAGTAATGGAAAATAACGGTTCAATGATTTTTTTCTGCCATATTAAAGATGTTTGCTATGGTAAAAGGTAAAATTTTTACACTTGAAAAGTTTTCAGTTGGTGTTGTTTGTTGATAACAGGGGCCGAGTACCCAAGATTACTTCATTCGTGCACCAACAATAAATTTGCAGATGGCTAAGGGATTATCTTATCTACTTATGTAGAGCCTAACATCAATCGTATGGAGGCCGCTCACTAAAAATGAGTCCTTTATTCATATCGTGTTTTGAAAATAAAGGAATAAGATTTACCCGTAATAATTTTAGTTTGCAACGTCATTTTAGATCTTCACTTAGAATTAAATACGTAGTGTGCCTTTTACCTTAGCAAAATTCTGTAAAATGGCAGAGAAAAATAATTAAAACGTAGTTCTTCATTCTTTGATCTTCACAAGGTCGATAAAAATATACTGCAGTGCACGAAAATCTACGAATAGATGTGGAGAAATAAGAACTCTTCGCCGAGCAAGCAAAACAATTTTTTTTTTTTTTGAAACGTCAAATTTCTCGCACGGCCGCAAGTTAACGCGCGTCTTATATTTTTTTCCACATAATATGACTAGGGCTACCATAGTATCAACAAAACACGCGACAAGTTGATCCAATTTGAGAAAAAATTAAGTATTTGTTTTTTTCATACAAAAAATAATTGATTATTTTTTTTCTCAAAAACTACGCATCCCACAGATTTTATTCATGAAATAACAGTTGGCAGGTTAGTAGAGACCGATTCTGTAGAAAAAAAAAATTACATCGGAATTCAGACTTTCGACCCTACGTCCATCTTTTTCCGAAATGGGACCACTGTGCGCCCTGGCGGTGTGAGGTCAGACATTCATCGCCAGCTCCCCACGCGATGCCACCCCTTGTCATACGCAACGGACTACTATCTACCCCGTAGCGGTGAACCGTCAAAAACAGCCGATAATACCCGAAGTCACAAGTATCGGATACAAGTGACGGAGTCGCGAGAGCCCGCAAATACGAACAATCATTAAAAACCACCGAAGTAAACATATAGATAGGTTGGATCCGTTGATCTTAAAACTCACGTGTTTGCACTGAAAGGGTTTTTCACCGGTGTGAACCCGCCGATGTTTCTTCACCGCGAGCGCCGATAGGAAAGTCTTGGGGCAAAGATCGCACTTGACCGGTCGCTCGCCGCTGTGCACGCGACTGTGTATCAGCAGCTGTTGCGGCGTGCTGAACTTCTTGTCGCACTGGTCGCAAGACTTTTGCTGCCTTTGGGGAACACCCGCGTGGGTTCTCAGGTGCTCGCGTAGATTGTCCTTGCGCGTGAACGACTTGTTGCACACCTGATTTCGGTAGATCGAACGTTAAGAATACGGGGCTCGTTCGTTGGAACGAGTCGCGGGGGGAGGGTAATGCATTCTTACTTGGCATTGGTAATAATTGCGCAGAGTCCCATGGCAACCGGACTGCAATTTGTGGCGATTCAGGTGGTAACGACGCGTGAAATATCGGTCGCAAGGTTCGCACCTGCAAGCGAAATTAATTAACTTGTTTTTCGCGTTTGATAAAAGTGAAGTTATGGCTTGATAACAAAAAAAAATCGATAAGACTAAGAGACTCGCTTGTAAATCTTGGCGTTGGAATGGCTCGTGTATCGATGCTTGTCGAGGGACTTTTTGTCGCGAAAGCTCGTGCCGCACTCGGTGCACGAGCAAGACTCGATCTCCCAGTGCACGACGATCGTGTGTCTCTCCAGGTGGGAGCGTTTTCTGAACGAGAGCTCGCAATTTGCGCACTTGTATTCGCCACCGGCGTGAGCAATCTTGAGATCCTCGCCGCAGCAGTGGCACTCGTTCTCGCCGACCGGTTGTATCGTACCGGCGGCCGTCGTCTCTGTGTCGCGATCCCCCGCATTCTGATTACCTGCGAATTCGCCCTCAATTATTGCCGAATTTATCGCACAGTGGGAACGAATAAGTAATAATTAAAAATGGTAAAATTCAGGAATTAACGAGACGTGGATATCAAACGAACCGGTGTCCGAATCGTCGAATTCTTCGGAGCTTTCCGAGTCGTAATCGCGGAAGGTCTTGAGCTCCAGTATGTCCGCGCTGTCGTCTTCCTCCCTGCAGACGTTCAGGTGATCGCTCAGTAGCTGTGATTCGGAAAAACAACGTTGCAGAGTTACGTCAAGAGTAATAATAATTATAATCATTTTGGTGAATAATTTTTAAAAATAATTCGGCTAACATGCGTAAAAGTGAAATAATTGGGACAATAATGATTCTAGTACTGTTGTTTATGATAACAATAGCAACAATAATTAGAGTCGCCAATCAAACGATAATAATCATTATAATTCTTAATTGATAATTATTATTACTGTACAATCAAAATAATGTACAGGAAATTAAACCTTTGTTAACTACTTATTGTTTAAATCTTATGGAACAATAAGTAGAGGCACAAATCGAACAACAATAAGTATTATTCTATATTCATTATCATCATATTGGTATTGCTATAATATGGAAGTAATGCAAATTATCATAATGATAACTATAATTAGTCGTCACTATAATTGGTCATCATAACTGGAATTATTTTCATATATGTATGTAACATCAATATAATAATAATGAATATGTAATAATAATTATTGCGCGATTTATGCCCCTACTTGGTACTATCCCTATTATTGTTACTGTAATTATTATTTTATTATATATGTAAAAGTAGTCCTTATTTCCAGGGTATGTCTTTGTATCCCTCATCACCTTTCTTCCCTACACTCCAGCACCACATCCTTGCCCATAATTCTTTTCTTTCCCCATAGAGCTTCTTTACTTCCCAACATTTTTCCATTCTCTTTTACGCTCCTATACTCTTTGCAGTATGTCGATATGTCAATTTTTTACTCTAATTGACAAACTTTTTGCTCTGTTCCTCCAAAATTCTTGCTTTGTACTTTTGAGCCGTACTTTCTTATTATCATATAAGAATATATATAAAATAATAATAATACCGCTGCTTTCATGCAGTAATATTTCTAAGCAGCAATTATTGCTATTCGTGTTTATTGCTCCGGGCTTCTTGTTCAGTTTGCACTTGGAAACATTCACCAGCCCTGCCGGTCCTTCCTCGAAAAATAAATCACGAACTACACTCATATACACGACATGCACCGATCCGTGTATGTAGCGACCATGGAAAACTGAAGCTACGTCACACTTGTATTTATTTTTCTCCGAAACTACGAGACTGGGATTCGGAAACCACGATCTCCTGATGTTCGGTTTAGCGGCAAGCACGCTAACCGCCAGACGGGCGCACCGGTTATTATGATTATTACTATTATTATAAGAAAAATGACAATAGTAGCAGAAAACTAATTCGAAAACTCGAAATAATTGTACGCGTCGACTTACGCTTTCATTTTGAAAAATTCGCTGACAGGTTACGCACTGATAATTGGTGGTCACCAAAATCCTGTCGGTCGTATTTTCTGTAGCGATGAGAGAAAAAAAAAAGCAATTAGACAATTTTGTTCGAGTAAGCTTGCTGATTAGTAACATCGGACGTTATCGAAGTATTTTTTTTGTTCCATCATTTTCACGATGTATTTGGGATGTGCAAAATCGGGACACCCTGTATACAGTTCGTAAACATTAAACGATGAAAGAAAAATACTTTTTGGCATTCGTTACAGATGAGTCGAATATTTGGTGGAAAATTGCGAGTAGTCACCTATGGTACTGGTCATTTTTCGTGCCTACTGGAATAACGGCAGTGGTAAAGGGTTATTGCGTTATAACCTCTTTTCTTCTGAAAAACGTAACACGTCCGCGGTGCGCTTGCTTAAAAAAAAAACACCCTCGATATCGACGATCGAGCTACTGGGAAACGAAGGATCCCGGATTCGGCTGAGATTTCCGTAATCGCAAAATAACCGTTACGCGCGACGTATCGTGAACGGAAATGGCTAAATCTTCGGAATGTTAATTATTATTTATTTTTCGTGCATGATTTTATCCGCGATATTGTCGCGTCACGTCGCGATTATTCGAAGGACGAATATCGATGTGTGACAAGGCGACAAGTTCGTGATCCGTGTCACTCGTAGGACGGCCATAATTTGACGGCTTGCGAGTCTTCGCGTTCGCAAAGTCGAACTCGGAAGGTTCCAGCGATCGCCGCCCGGCGGACGCGCTGCGAATATTTGTCCAATTGGGCGGATGAAAGCGTTCATAAAGCGCACCGGAAAACAATTTTCGAGCGGCATCGATACCGACCGGAAGTCGTACGATATTATTATTAACAACGGTAATGACAATGATTAATAATCATTCATGGTTATTAATAACTTATTATTTTTCCGAATGATAACTCATCATCTATAGCTTATTATTATGAATACCTTATTAAGGGGAGGGTAGGGGCTTGCACTTTTGAAAAATCGATTTTTTTGTCTTTTCTTATAGTTGAACATTTCAAGAATATAACCCCAAAATTTCAAGTCAATCGGAGCAAAACTCTCGAAGTTATTGACTATTTAGTCCCGCTCCTCTAACACTGTAGCTCCGACTAAACTTCAAACGCGTTTTTCTCGAAACCACTTTATCAAAGTCCGTGTTCACTGCCATTTGAAAACTACATGACCGATTTATTTCAAACTTGGTACACACTCTACATATAAAATACCCCCCCCCCCCCCAACGGTTAGTTTGAGATTTTTTTTTACATTGAGGGGATCTTCCACCCCCAAAATGGCGGAATTTTTCGTGAAAAACAGCACTTTTCACTTTACATGACGACCAAAAATTTAGAAATGAAAAAAAAAAATCTATCAAAGACCGTTGGGGGGAGGATTTGATGATACTTTGACTAAATTTTAATGGTACTTGGTTTCAGATAATTTCTAGCTGCGATACAGTGAACACCGCAAATCGTGTTTTTCCAAAGACGTTCTTGGAAAAGCTTTGCCACCGGCTTGTTTTTAAATATTTTCGCATACAAATTTCACGGAATGTTCTTGAAATGACACTTAACAATGTACAAAAGGTTTCAATAAATTTACTCTATCCATATAAATGAAAAAAAAAATCGCAGTCTTCTTTCACGCTGAAACCCCTACCCTCCCCTTAATAATAATTGCTTTGTATCGATGACATTAGGTTTGTTCGCGCTAGCTGCACTCTACACTCGGCAGTGTAAACGGAACTAGGGCAGTGTCTAGGGAGTGCAGTTTATTTCCTCGCGGGTAAGCAACTCTAGCGCGAACGCGACAGTGTACAGGAAACATGGCGGCGACCTAGTGGACCACACCATAACGTCAAACAACACATGAGATTACGGAGTCTCATCTAACCTTTAAAGAGATATACCGTGTAACCTCAAGTTTGTTGATCTCGTAAACTGATTACAATGGACGGTGTTATTGAAATTATCAACTTGTACTTGTAATTGCGCTCAGAATGGATGTATCGATACCAGTTTTACATAGAATGGAGTGTTGGTGATACCCCTAGCAGATTGGGTGCCTATCAATTTACTATAAGAATGCCCAAGGCACTTTGGTAGGCATATTAGTTCAAAAAGTGCCGGTAAATGCCGATGAATGACGAACGTTAAATTTTATGAGCGCACAGAGAATGCCTTTCGAGTGCCTGTTAAAATGTCTATGGCAATACTGATGCGAATGCCGGTCAGAATGTCTATGAAAATACTGGTGCGAGTGGCTGTTGAGTCTCGGCGAGAATGTTTTGCACTTACATTCCTAACCAAAATACATTTCGGTAAGATTTTTAAGTACTTCGTGTGGAGAAACACGTTTGGAAAAAACCAATCATATTCAAGATTATCATGATATCAATTTGTTTGATTTTTTTTCAAACAATTTTATTTCGTGACGAAGGCCTTAAGTTGTAACTGGAACTCAATTTTGGTTGGGATAGAATGAGCATACATTTTGGATACTACAACCAGTATATTACCATATGAAGTGCTCCTTCTTAGTTGGCTGGTTATTTATTCGTACTTTCGGCTTTGGGTATACTGCAGCTGTCAGAAGAAATTGTAATGCCGGTGAATATCGAAAAATGCCGGTGAATGCCTAAAAAAATGTAATGCCAGTGAGTGCCTAACAAAGCCGGTGAATGACCAAAAAAATGCCGGTACTTCGGATACAAAATTTTGGTTTGGTCACGCTTCAGCACTTACCGTCACTATTTGAACCAGAATGCCTGCCAAAGTAACTATAAATGCCTACAATAGGCACGGCATTCAGCCAGTCACTTCAATAGGCATATCAAACGACTTTCATTGGCATTTATCAAGGCACCCAATCTGCTAGGGACGATTGTAGAAATCCAAATCCTTCACAAATGCACGCGTTGTTGTCAACATCAACGACTAAGCCGCCTTCTGAATCTCGGAACAGCACTGCTGACTTAATTTTTTGCTCCTGTTCCATGTTAGCTTCTGTTTGCGTTGATAGTAGATTGGAACGTATTGTGATACTGCGAATTTATAATAAACACTTGTCATTATATCTTGTCAATTTTGTTATCACCTTGATCAATAGAAATTGATAATTATAATACTTTGTTATTTTGAACCTTTATTATTGATTGTTTTTCATAATAATTGAGGATTTGTTTGTGATTGCGTTATACATTTTAGGACATGTCAATTTTTTAATCACCTTGATCGATAGAGATTGATAAGCATAATAGTATGTTATTTTGAACCTTTATTATTGATTGTTTTTCGTAATAAGTGAGAATTTGTTTGTGATTACCTTAAATATTTTAGGTTATGTCGTACTTACCTCTGTATACACTCACTGACAGTTTCGCTGGTTATGGGGTTATTCTAGTAATATCACTGTTACACTTTTCGTGTACTTTTACACCTCGTCAAGATCGAGTGTAGAAAGTCTAGGGTTAGTGGCACGAAAGTGTAGCTACACTCGTACCGCGAACAGCGGCGCGTGACGTCATTTCCGTTAAAACGAACGCGAAAGTGTACACTCCCTAAAAAAGTGTAGAAAGTGTAGCTAGCGCGAACAAACCTATTATTATTGGCAAGTTATTATCGATGATGATAATAATAATAGCAAAAAGAGTACAAACAAAGCCGATTATGTTTTACTTTTGTTTTTAATTGTAAAAATCCGTTGTACAGCCGATCCGGAAGTGCCAGCGATGCGGTCCCGTGTCTCTCCGCGATGTATAAATATTTGTCGTACTTTCCCCTTCTTTTTGTCAATTTTTGCGTATTGAAAAATAGGCAGGTAGAGAGAGAGAGAGAGAGAGAGAGAGAGGCGGAGTTTAATCCTCGTCCGCGGTGCCTGGTTCCGCTTTTGGGTCATCCTCACCCTCGCCACCGCTGAAGTCGCCCATTCCCTCGACCTCTTCCTCGTCGTCGTCGCCGGCGACCTCCGCGTTCTCCATCTCGGCGCGTTCCATTTGTCGCGCGAGTTCGGCCTCGTCCGTGGCCGTTACGACCTTGGGCTATTTTTTAAATCAAATATTATATATAAAATTGAAAAATATCGATTATATCACTTTTTTCTTTTAATTCTCCTCAGGAGGCTTACGCAAATTACGTAACACAATTTGGGGGGAGGAAGGGTCCGACCAGGCGTTACGGTCCTACGTACATGGAGGGGGTCAAGGTCTCCAATTGAAAATTGGAGAATTTGGCGTTACGTAATTCGTGTACGCATCCTTACATAATATTTGCACCGTTATTATTAATGAACTTGTGAATTATTATTATTGTTTTGAGTAAAATAATCGTTAATGTTATTATTATCACGGTATACTGTAATCATTTATCATTGTGAAAGAATTATTATCGTTTTTTATCGTAAAAATAATCATCGCCATTATTATCATGACGGTATATTATCATTATTTGTTTTTATCATTACGAAATGCCAACAGAACCATTATAGGTGAAAATATTCAATGATATTAACTATTGCTATTATTATGCATATCTATCGCTATTGTTGTCATTGAATGCGCACTCACCGCCATTTGAACATTGAAAACTCCGCCGAGCGAGGTGATCTTCGATTCGACGACCTCAATCGCGTTATTGAGGGCCTTAAGGCCGTCTTGTTTCTCGGGCGTCGACGTGGTCATGACTGCCGGAGGAAACAAAATCTCGACGTAAAATATCGCTTGAATCGACGTCAAGTTCGAAACGAACATCGACGTAAAAGTAAATAATCCACTCACCGTAAAGAGGAGGAGCGATGAGATTAATTTTAATGGGAATTTCTTCGGTCGAGAGGGCTAGGCCGGCTTTTAGGGCCGTTTTCACCGCGTCTATTCCTTCGTAACCGTAACAGGCGACTTCGACGTCGGCCCTTATTTTCACCGCTTGAGACGTGAGCTTGCGCTTTATGTTGTTCAGGAGGACGTCCTTCGTCAGGTCATCCAGATCGCACTCCGCCAAGATCGAGGGATCCCTCGAATAATAATACTCATAAGCATACTTGACGATCATTTGTAAGAACATCAATGAGGAACTCGGCAAATGGAAACCCTTCCAGGTGGGCCAAATAAATGGAGAATGCGGGGGCAGTCGGCTAGAGGCTAAGCTAAAAACTGCATGTAAAATACCGAATGATCAATCGATTCAGGAAGACTGGTGCAGAATAGAAACCTCGAATTACCGTATAGAATATAAATACCGTATAAACAATGTAAGGATGCAAAAATATTCGGAACAGAAAAGCATAAACGTAGAAGATAAAGAAGAACGGGCCAGAATGAGGTGCGACAAAGTGGGGGGAATAAGGGTTTAAAAAAGTGTCGTGCAGGGTGTGCGGGAAGGGACTATCACAATTACCCATAATCGTACTCGTTTATAATAATAATTTTTATCATGTGCATTTAAGGGGTTACCCCCACTTGCGATTTTGAAAAAATCGATTTCTTTTTATTGCTTTTTTTTGAAGTATAAGTATCTGAGAATATGTCCTGAAAATTTCAAGTCGATCCGAACAAAATTGACCGAGATATGAGCGTTGAAAGAGAAGAATCCGCGTTCAAAGAGCGTCGAAAGAGAAACTTTAAGGGGGGATTGTCTTTTTTTTTCGCAAAATTTACCGCTTTTTGGGATTTTTTTTGTGAAGAAAGTATACAACGGAAAACTTGTGAAACTTGGCATATAGTTTTATTGATCTGTTTACTACATACAAAAAATTTTTTAAACAATTTCATCAAAAAATCCGCCTCCCACCCCCCTCGACGCGCGATGGTCCTTTTTTGATGGTGTGCACGATTTCTCAAAAACTATTCAACCGATTGCCTTCAAATTTGGACAGAATGCTCAGCTGACATCCTTTCATCGTTTGATGAAGCAAAAAAGCAATACGTTTAATAGTTTTTTATTTATAACAAAGAATCGATCAATTTTTTTCGAAAAATCGATACTTCAAGTTCAAAACGTCACCAAATCGTCGATTTTTTTTTCCCTTCATCGAACGATAGCTATATGTGTCTAAAGTAAAATGCTTTTTGGGTTTTTGTTGCAGGATGAACGTGAAGGCTGTAATCGTGCACACCATCAAAAAAGGACCATCGCGCGTCGAGGGGGGTGGGAGGCGGATTATTTGATGAAATTGTTTAAAAATTTTTTTGTATGTAGTAAACAGATCAATAAAACTATATGCCAAGTTTCACAAGTTTCCCGTTGTATACTTTCTTCACAAAAAAATTCCCAAAAAGCGGTAAATTTTGCGAAAAAAAAAGACAATCCCCCCTTAAACGCGTTTTTCTCAAAATGGCATTTCTGAAGTCGGTGACCAAGATTACTCGAACACTAGTGAACCGATATTCTTGAAATTTTGCAGGCTTATATAATACATAAAAATGTAGTCCTTAATCGTTCGATTTTGTTTTTCGAAAAAAAAAAAATAGCCGTTTTATAGCCAAAAAACGGCCGTTTTTTTTTCGTTAAAATCGAACCATTAACTTTGACTGTCCGCCATTTAGTGAAAAATGAATATTTTTTAAAATCCTTCGATTAAAGACTAGTTTATACTTATATTTGACTAAATCCATCCGCATTTTTTTTTCAGATGATCCACTTCGCCGCAATGTTGGTCACCGCAAACCGTGTATATAAAAACATTATTTCATTGACGGCCATTTGCCACTAAGCAATGTAATATTTTTCAATAAAAAAATTACTGAAAGTTCTTCAAGATGTGTTCTTTGAGATGGTATATTGATCGATTAAAAAAGTTTTGTAGTTTTCTTAAAAAAAAATTCATGAAAAAGGCCTTTTTTTTGCGCTACAAGTGGGGGTAACGCCTTAAGCTATTCATTATTATTATCGTGGTCATTAGTGAGGTATAAACGATGATTGAAAAATGATTTTGGAGGATCAGGGTTTATAAGGGTTTCTTACAATACTGATTGTTTGAAGAAGTCGTAAGCGGAAGCTTTGGGCTTCTTGTACTTCTCCTCGAAGTGCCAGGCGGTCTTCCGATACAACTCCTCGAGCTGATTGTCGTTGTAGTGCAACAATTCGGCGACGTGTCTAAGTATCGAGTTGACGGCTTTGGCCTTGGCGTAACGCTCGGTGCACTTTTCTATGTCCTCGGCGGAGACGCGCCGTTTGCTCAGATCGATGTAACCTGCGGATGGTAGTTTTTTTTTCATTTTTCCTCCGAGGGAATGGCAAAAGCCGCGACCTTGAGATGCGGCGGAGGTCGATCGGTGGGTAGAGGTGGGTGTTTTACCTTTTTCCTTGTCCACTCGGATGACGACGACGGGCTCGGTCTTTCCTACCCTGATGAGTTTGTTGATGGAGCGGATACGTCTCCTGGACAACTCGGAGAGCAATATCATGCCCTCTATGTTGTCGTACTCGAGGAGATGCACGTACGCCCCCATCTCCGCTATGCTGCGCACGTTTACCATCACCACGTCCTCCACTTCCGGATATTTCTCCTTGTAAAATCGACACGAGAGTACCATTTTTGCTGAGGAGGGGAAGAAAAAGTGAGGTTAGCCGGTGAGGTTAGCGGCGGCGCGGCGGGTTCTTGGGTGGCTTTTGGGCCGTTTCGGGAAACGTACCTCGGTGGTAGGGTCGAATGTGAATGCGGTTTCTAGGGTTATTTACACTGATTGGAATGAGCCGTGAGGAGAGACCGCGGTACGCGAATGTGTCAACAATCCATGTGGAGAAACTTGCCCCGCGTATCCGTACTCCGGCTGACGAAAGACCCGCGCCGGTTCTCAACTCCGCCGTTTCCGGCGAACCCGCGCTACGGGGGGAAGTCGAGTGAAGCTCCGAAGAGTTTGGGAGAAAAATGAGGGTTCCGCGGGAGCGGCGCTAGTGTCAGTCGCGACCGATGCGTTGGGGAAATACCTTTGGGCGAGGAAAACATTTGCTCATTTGTATGATTTTTTCTTTAACGGAGACTTTGTCCTTGGAGTGCAATATTTCAGGTGTTTACTTTTTATTTTTTTTTTAAAGGAAACGAGTAAAGCTTTTTGAGTGCGGTTTTTTTCTTGCTTTTATTCATGATATACAGAACGTTAAAAAAAAAAAAAAAATTTTTAAACCAAAATGGCAGCCGTTGCAGCTCCGCGAAAACAGGTCCTCAAATCGCGGGAGGTAAACGGCTGGCATCACTGCCCCCTCTTTGTTGATCTGAAACACAAATTCAAAGCATATTATCAATCCGTGACCCTTTGGTCATGAAATGACGGATGGGTTTTTCGTTTAGTACAAATTTCGGAAAATGGCGGCAATTAAAAAAAAATCGAATTTTCGCGTTCTTTTTCGCATAAAAAGATAAATAATAAATGCAAAAATGTATCTATCGAAAAAACAATCCGTCATTCCGTGAAGACATATTTTCTGAGTATGCTCTCCAAATTTCAGGTCGATATGTTAATTACAGCCATGGAGCCTAGATACCAGGAGGTTCAGCGAGGCCTTTCAACTCGTCCCCAAAACGAGAACAAGAAATGATGGCGCTGGGGTGCTCTGGCACCCATATGTATATAGATATACGCTAAACATGGGTGCGATCTAAGAGAAATCACAGATTATGTACCTAACCCTCATTAGTGTTAAGGGATAACACCACTCTAGGATTTTGGAAAGACGTTTTCTTTCCTAAAAATACTTTGGTGTCATAAAAAAAATATGCAATTGGTCATGTAGCAATTTTTTTTATTTAAAGGTTCAATTATCGATTTGGCTGTAGCGCCTTGGAGCGCGCTGAGTTGCTCGTACAACTTTAAACGCGTTTTTCTCGAAACCACTTTTTTCGATCTCGGAAGACGGATTACTCGACCACCTTTGCATGCATCGATTTAAAATTTTGCTAGCAGCTTCACAATTATATTCTTTATGGGAGTACATAGCCGTTTTTTGATTAAATGTAAAGTTCTTTTTATAAACAATTTACTGCTTTTTTGGCAAAAAATCGATTTATTTTCTTAAAATCGATATTATTGATAGCGCGCTACAAAGTGCGCTGTTTTTGCAAAATTTGAAAGCAAATTTCTAGGTAGTCCCATAGCTAATAATACATAAATTATCATTTTTTTGGTTTTTGTTTCAGGTCTTATATTTTACGAGAAAACCGTTCTCCCGTGAAGCTATATGTAAAAAAATCACGGTTTTCTAGATTGGCTGTATCGCCGCCATTTTGAGTTTGAGTTTGAAATCTTTTCTCGCTTTTGCGTTTTTTTCCGAACCGCCATGAGGAAATTATGAATCGGCGGATATTTCGACGTTTGATGTCACGATCAGTCTGTCGTGAGGTTAGAAACTCATCCGATCACTTTCACCTCGTTGACCAATATATTACTATATATGTAGGTGCCGCTGCACCCCAGCGCCATCACTTCGGGACATTTTCGGCGACGCTTTTTTCAGCGCCTTTGCATTGCCGCTGAACCTCCTGGTATCTAGGCTCCATGATTACAGCGGCCAGGAGAATGTCAGCCATTTTTAAAAACGTGTTTTCGAGAAAAACGCGTTTACACAAATGTGTTTATAATTACCGCTAATCGGCAATGCCTGGTCCATAGAGGCATCCCTCCTCTTCTTCTAGCTGCTCATGTTCAGCCGCTAACATCTCCCGCTGCTCTTTCAAGGACAAAGTCACCCTTAAAACGAAATATTTCTTCACCACTTTTGAAACTTAGGCTATGTTTTATTATTACTCTTGGCTGTTGCATGGTATTTTTTTTTATTAATTTTCAAAACTGGCGTGAGGCTAAAAACAAAAAAATCTAATCGACCAATTCCGATGAAATTTGGTATAAATCTTTCTAACCTATCTAATCTTTCTAACCTTATTGTCTAAAATGTGACCGTAAATGTTTTTAAAAAATAAAATAAAGTATTCTTTTATTGTAAAAATTATTTAAATACTTTTATTTTCAATGTACCCCGTCTTTGAAACGGACCAAGAAGCATAAAATAATTTCTCCTAGCCCCATACAGATTTATAACCCCATACAAATTCCTAGCCCCATACAGGTTGTCCTGAAAATTTGTGATCGTCAATTTTTATTAGCTATGAGAATACTTGTGAGATTTAAAACGAAAAAACGCGGGGCGCAAGCAATGGATAATAGTAAGGAGTGTACAGAGTACCTGTCGTTGAGAAAACTCACACAACAATTCAGATAAGATTTGCAGTGCAATAAAATTGTTAGTGACTTAGGTGAACTATTCATGCATCAATTATCTATTGCATGGGCCCTACGTTTTTCGTTCTAAATCTTAAAAATATTTTCATAGCTATTAAAAATTCACAACAAATTTTCAGGACAATCTGTATGGAACTAGGAGAAATTATTTTATACTTTTTCGTCCGTGTTAAAAACGCGGTATATTGGGAAAAAAATGTATTCAAATGATTTTATTTTTTCTCCTTCACTAATCTATATTTTATTTCTCTATTCAATTTTTTTCACAATTTTTCTCAATTCTTCCTGTCTCTCTCTCTCTCTTACACACTTCATTCTTCAATCTGAAAGCTCTTGCAAGCTGTTAAATATTGTATATATTATTTCAATATGTAAAATATCTTTTTGCATATGATATTTTTATATTATTATATAAATATATATTTTTAAATATATTCATATTTATCTTGTTGGTCTGTTTGTTTGTTTGCCATCCAGTTCTGAGCTATGTTTAAAGTTTCAAGTCTCTGGCTCATTCGGGAGTAAGTTTAAAATTGATTGCAAAATTTGTATCGAACAGGCAAACAATCATATAGACAAGACAGCGAGTTAATAAAAATGTGGTAATAAAATGTAGCCATTTTTCCGGAAAATTCAGTCTTTTTGTTTCAAAGCGTACCATTTTATCGATATTCACCATTTCTCACTTTTTCTTGGCTCACATTCTGCGTATGAATATTAATGAAAATAGTGGTCTGCCCGCTTAGCGTTCAAGGTTCGTAAATTCCGATTCACGCCGCAAAGTTCGCTCATTATTTCGGGGTGTCATGCGAAACAGAGGAGGAGTGTAGCAATTTCGTCTCTTTGTCCCGACCGTGACGCATGCGCCGTGGACTCTATAACCACATATTAAGGGCATTTACAAGGTCAACATAACCTCACAAATTTTTCAACCCTATTTTCTCATAGATGGTTGAATTTTCTAGGAAAAACAAAGCATTAGGCTCTGGAGAATTTCCTGACGCAGAGCTTGATGATTTCCTTTTGCCCTAAATATTATTCATCTCTGAGAAATCTCTGTTCGAAAATTTCAGCTATCTCTCTCGCACTCATATGTCACGTGGTACATCTTCTATTTCGCCTTAATCGTAATTTTGTACATGGTTGATACGAAAGAAAACGATAAAAATGTTTATTAAAAGCAGCGGCGGGTACTTAATAAAAAATTCAAAATCCAACCGACCTTGATAAATATAAACGACATTTATTACTTACAAACAAAATAGTTTGGCCGAATAGATCAGTTCCGAACTCGAGAACGCGATATTTTGCGTTGGATCCCCACTCAGCGACTTTTTTCTCTATACATCTCATGAGTGATTTAAATGTAGAAGAGATAATTTTTTTATTTTTTTAATATGTTTTATTCGGATAATTTCGATCCTCATAACGAGATCATGCAGCTAAATTATTTTTTTCAAATTGTCACAACATTCATTGATTATGGTAAGTGCCAATTATACGAATTAATTTTGGTCCAAATTAAATATTCGTTTTCTTTTAGATATTCTCGGTATCTCAATCTGGCATCATTCAGGTAAGTTTCTTTAGCTTTGGATTCATTGATGCGGTAAGGAACGATTATAGATTTCGAATACTTTTTTCCTTTCAATAACTACCTTTTCAGCTGTTCTCCGTTTTGCACGACGGCGTAAATAATTGTGGGTATTTAACCATCATATGTTGAGGGAGGGAACGACAAGGGCATTCCTTGCCCGGAATGATTAAAACTTTTTATTGATTCGTCATTTTTTATCAATTTGTTTTTCCCTCAAGGATTGTCGCAACAATTCTCCGCGTAACATCGCTCGATTTTTCAGCCGTCTTTCGCGGGAGCTTCTTTTCCGTAGCGCCAGTAGTTTTCTTTGGTCTATCGGATTAGAAGCTTGCAGTACACGTTCCGGTGTGCGATCCTCTTTCGATCTCTTTTCCCTCTTCAATAATCGTTGTCTCATTTTCCTGCACGGCTCGCATCTCTTCAGCTTCGACAGCATCATGCAGTCGGTCGGGCGCCATTGGTCGATGCAGTCTTTGAACGCAGCGTCGACGGACAAATAATGAATATTCACAGCGCCTAGGCCACTGCATACATTCGTATTTTTAAATGTTTCCAGAATGTTCGGCAGCCGGGCGGTGTCTTTCAAGACTCGAGGAAGCTCGCATCCCTCTGGATTTACGGCACGCCCGTAAACAGCATAGCGAAGTGCTCTATCGGCGTCAACCGTGACACTCTTTTCCATCACTGGTACTTGCGCTTCGTTGTCTTGCCTCATTACCGAGCGCGAAAATATTATCCTCTGTCCTTTTCCGCTGAACAACTCCTCGTAACGCCATGATTTTGGTAGAGTGACGGAACACTCCGATCGTGGATCGTAGATCGTGGTGAAAATGTCGAAATTTTTCTCAGGCACCATAGAAATTGGCTTTACTGCTGAACGATCGTGAATGCTCGGCGCGGTACTATCGACCTTCCTCGGTGGAAGTACTTTGTGCTTAGCAAACTTGTCTGACAACGTAATCTCTCCCTGGATCGATTCTTGCGGCGGAACGAATACACATTGGATCAACTTGGGTGGCGAAATAATGTTTGTCTCAACGAGCGAGTCTCGCACCGGAATATTGTCAGGCACGATGTACTGTTGCGCTTCGCTGCGAATCGATCCACTTGTATCGATACCATCCATCGTAGGAAGATCCCCAACCTTGACATCTGTACCGAAAGATAGAGACGTTATTGCAGTCTCTGGTGTTATTACCTTAATCTTAATTTTTTTTTTCTCTTCCCGATCGTACCCTGAGCAAAACAAAAATGAAAATGTTCTCAGATCTCACCCACGATCATCTCAAAATTCTAGTTCTAGTTTCTAGTGGTTTATCCATTATTTGGCATCAAGACACTAGTGAGTCCTTTGATCAAGGCGTCTCAATGAGAAGCAGTTGGTAAAAAATTATAATATACACATATAAATGCTTACCTGGGACTTCTGGAAACTTTAACGCGCCTTTATCAACAACAGAATCTGCGGACTCCTGCTTCACCTCGATGCTATTAAATATCGTTGGGACAGCGAACTCGTCTAGCTTAGGATGGTGGTACGGAGACTGAAATCGAAGGAACGCAAGTTCATGTGAAGTTCGTTAAAAGATACGAGCAGCGTCATGCACAAGGCGACATGCCACCAAAAATATTATCACAGGAACGAATAAAGTCGATAAACTTACTTGAGCAAGAATCCGACCATTCTCATCGCATTTTTGCCACAGCCTTATGATATATTTTTCCTCAAAGTGTTTCTCGCAAACGTACTGGGACTGCTTCAGCGCATTACCCGGAATCGCTGCTAGCCATTTTTCATATTGTTCGACTTTTTTAGGCACTCTGAACACGGAACACTTTTCTTTCATGCTTCTATACCCCGTTCTGCACTTGGGTACGGCGCACGCCTTAGGCATCTCGGAAGCTAAACTTTAGGACTACACGCGGACACGACGGATTAGAACAAAATGATCACTGAGTACTTTGCTTTCGCATCACATACAAACACGTTTTTTACTATAAAGTTTCGCTGTGTTGGGTAATAGGTTATGTTTAACAATCATAGAACGTGACGTTTGGGTGTCATGAACGCGGGAGATTGAGGGGCCCGGGGAAGAACACCCCGCGGCAGCAGCGCCTTGGACGCTAAGCGTGCCTATCCCCACCGCGGAAATTCGCCTTCGTGCCAAGACCTTTATGTAAGACCGTGGCATGACAATCTCCGTCTGAACCCGTTTAGAAGATCGAAGATTAATAAAAAAAATACCATGCAACAGCCAAAAGAAGTAATAAAACATACGCCCTATGTCTAAAAAATGCTGATGAAATCTTTCCTTTGAAAAAAAATCATGTACAATCAGCAATTCTTCCCTCGCCTAAGTTATCTCCCCGAGTAAAAATGAATATATATAAACATATATAATTCTATATTAATTGATCATATACAATTGTATACAAAAATTGGCCCGATAGAATTTTATATATTTTTATATAAACGTATACAATTGTATATACTAATATACTATCGTACATAACTGTATATTAGCATATACAATTGTATACGTTTATATACAAATATATAAAATTCTATCGGGCCAATTTTTGTATACAATTGTGTATGATCAATTAATATACAATTATGTATGTTTATATACATTCATTTTTACTCGGGTCCCCCCTTAGTGTAATCTTTTCACGAACCCGAGTAGTCAACAATTAACCGAATTTCGTATACAGTCAAATACAAATACATTCCAGTATACTGGAATATTTGAAGCCACGTTACCGAACTTTTAACGAAAAATGACAACTCTAAAAATCGTCTCATTTATACGGCACCTTATGAAGACGACGAGGTGGCCACAATTCTACCTTAAATGTATACACCAAATAACTCTAGATCCCTGAGATAATCTGCTGAACGCGTGTAAGAAAAATCCTAAAGATTCTTTAACGACAATAAAAACAAGAGGTCACCGGATGTTTGAAGAAAACATTAATGATCAAACTCAGAAAAATTTGACTAGCAAACGAATTTTCGTAGGCGCGACTTTTTAGAGCAAAAGTAAAAACGGCTAAACCTATTTAATTTGCGCGAAATGTTTTATTCCACTTTATGGCTGGATCTAATAGCTGATTGTGACCTATTTTTATTAAGGTAGATGGCCCAGTAATCGTCACCTTAAGCAGATCGCTTAACTTTGCAAATTTATATAGCTCAACCAGGAAAGTGAGTGAATGTTATTTCAAGTCGTTCTTAATCAGTTTTTTATTACGAAGAAGACGGTCGTTGTGAAATTCCCTGGTACAGTTTTCGAGAAAATATTTCGTAAAGGTTATAAGATGCTATTGTACGTGTCATCGTCATGTGGCCATGATAATTGGTCTGGTAATCGCCATGGGAACGTCCCACCAATCGTCACATGCGTTCCAACTGCTTTGAGGCCTTATATACCTTTGAAAAGAAAATTGATTTTTTGTATCGAATTAAATAATGTATAAACATGCCAAAAATGTCATGTAAAAGTTATTTCAGGTGGATTTTTTTAAAGATATGCAGAAAAATGTTTTTAAAAGTTTAAACACATTTTCCATGGTGAAATGATTTCAAAATCGGGCGGACTCGTAGGTCCTACATTTTTTGACCGATTGACTTCAAATTTCAACTATAACTTCTTAGATACAATTTATAGCGACGTACACACGATTTTCACAATCGATTAACATTTGCAGTTTTTGGAAAAGAACAAAGGCCGTTCTTTCAGTCGAAAATGCGACTTTCTTAAAAATGGGGCCAAATGTACAAAAATAAATGTTTTTTATACTTATTATTACGCACTCGGTCACAAACTTCATAATTTTTATTAAAACATTTGATAAAGGGTTTGAAACATAAATTTCTCTTCCATACAACTTTATTAATTTCTAAAACAAAACTAATTATTGCCTATTACGTCAGAATTATAATTTTTATTTATTTGTAGTCATTATAAACAATTATTTTCTCATAAAATAATTTTTAATATTATTTCGATCGAGTGGTGTTCACCTGTGTTCAAGACGTACCCAGTTATCGACATGGTCACGACCCTGAAATCGACAACATTTATTTATTCGGATATCTTTTTAATATCGCGAATATGTGTATGACGATTACTAGTCCGTGGATCCTTCAGACAGTGCTAATTACGGACCCAATATTTCTTTTCTAATTTTCTATAAACTAATATTCGATTCGTAAGGCTCTTTTTGTGCTAACATTGTCTCAGTGGTCGACAGCCATGGCGATTAATCGGCAGAGTGTTTATGTTGCTGAGCCGGTAATCGTCATATATGAAAACTCGTTGAAATTAACATAAAACTATAACTTTTTATGCTTAACGCAAAACTAAGATCCTTGTTAATCACTTGAAGGAAAACTTACTTCACGCAAGTCCACAGGCATTCCCAAAGCACCCGAGATGTGACATGAGGTTTGTTCGCGCTAGCTGCACTCCACACTCGCCAGTGTAAACGGAACTAGGGCAGTGTCTAGGGAGTGCAGTTTATTTCCTCGCGGGTAAGCAACTCTAGCGCGAACGCGATAGTGTACAAGAAACATGGCGGCGACCTAGTGGACCACACCTTAACCTCAAACAACACATGAGATTACGGAGTCTCATCTAACCGTTAAAGAGATATACCGTGTAACCTCAAGTTTGTTGATCTCGTAAACTGATTACAATGGACGGTGTTATTGAAATTATTAACTTGTACTTGTAATTGCGCTCAGAATGGATGTATTGATACCAGTTGTACATAGAATGGAGTGTTAGTGATACGATTGTAGAAATCCAAAACCTTCACAAATGCACACGTTGTCAGCATCAACGACTAAGCCGCCTTCTGAATCTCGGAACAGCACTGCTGACTTAATTTTTTGCTCCTGTTCCATGTTAGCTTCTGTTTGCGTTGATAGTAGATTGGAACGTATTGTGATACTGCGAATTTATAATAAACACTTATCATTATATCTTGTCAATTTTTTTATCACCTTGATCAATAGAAATTGATAATTATAATACTTTGTTATTTTGAACCTTTATTATTGATTGTTTTTCATAATAAATGAGAATTTGTTTGTGATTGCTTTATACATTGTAGGTCATGTCAATTTTTTAATCACCTTGATCGATAGAGATTGATAATTATAATAGTTTGTTATTTTGAACCTTTATTATTGATTGTTTTTCGTAATAAATGAGAATTTGTTTGTGATTACCTTAAATATTTAAGGTTATGTCGTACTTACCTCTGTATACACTCACTGACAGTTTCGCTGGTTATGGGGTTATTCTAGTAATATCACTGTTACACTTTTCGTGTACTTTTACACCTCGTCAAGATCGAGTGTAGAAAGTCTAGGGTTAGTGGCCCGAAAGTGTAGCTACACTCGTAACACGAACAGCGGCGCGTGACGTCATTCCCGTTAAAACAAACGCGAAAGTGTACACTCCTTAAAAAAGTGTAGAAAGTGTAGCTAGCGCGAACAAAGCTTATGTTGCTCGGTCCCTCGGTATCCGAGCGACCCTCGTGCTGAAATTTTGTACCTCAACATTTTACCCTATTGTGAACGCTTTTTCTTCTGTTTTCCCTATGGAGTTTTTACATCTGTACTTCTGCATGCCTCACACTGATCGGAAATAAAAACACTCTTTTTCTCGATACACGAATTTCATTTGCTGATTTAATCGCAATCCCCGATATCGAGCAGGCGTAGATCTGAGCAGTGGTTCCCAACTCCGTCGTTTTTTCGGACAAACCGGAAGTAAGAGTTTCCATGTAACAGACGGCAAGCACGGCGCTAGGTTTCAAGTCTTCTGATTGGTCGTCGCTGCATGCGATTTTTTTCTCTACTTTCACTCAAAATCCAATTATTCACGGCCGTGCAATATGTAAAAAAAAATAATTGTAATCGTGAATTTGCATGAAGAACGATCGGAAAAGCGTAAATACCAGGAGCTGAGTGAAAAATTCTTGAGACCGCGTTTCGGAAGCACACCGCAAGATAGCGCCATCCTGCGTCTCTCCCGCCGGTGGGATGTCATCCGGCTCGTTTTTTCCGCAAAAACAAAACAAAAGTCAATTAGGAGAAGAATTATTGTAAAATCGTCATCTTGAGCTGAAATAAATGAATCGGCGCGTTCGATATCGTTCAATTTCCATCGCGAGTCATGTTAGTCGGAAATTCGTGGGCGTTTCAACACGGGATTCCCTCTGAGTATACGACACGTAGTACGGTTAAACTGCCCCGATGGAAGATTCGTCCGAGAAACATTGCAACTCGCGTACGGACGAAGTGGCTCTTTTGTGCACGAATAATACGAGCGTGCCGGAAATCCCGTACGGCGAGTGCACTCCGCAAAATGCATCCGAGAATAAAATCATCGACAATTCAATATTCAATACCATCTCGAAGATCGTCAATCCTGCGGCCAAGGTACACTCTTGACACGATTTTCGTAGTTCGACCTTGAGACTATTCATGAAAAAAAAACCCAAGTAGCTTTTTGGAAAATAAATGAAAACCTGCCGTAAAAATCGAGCTTTGACAATCGTATTTTTTTTCCGAAATGTCCTAACCTCAAAATTCGGGACACTACGGAAAACATAACCTAAAAGTGTTTAAAACGCCGGATCGTTGCGCTATAGCTCACGCGTCGTACGATACGAATGTTTTGTTTATTTTTTCTTCAAATGGCGACTGAAAGTTTGCCATGATTTGACTAATTTTTCGAGCGTCCATTGGCGCAGATCAATTTTTAACCTGGTGAATAAAGTTTTATTAACGATTTGGTCGTTTTATAATTGTCACTTTTATTTTACATGTAGAATTTTTTTTTCAAATTCATAGTTACTAAATTCGATGTGAAAATTAAACAACAGTTTCCCATTCATGGTTTTTGTAAATTTCATTGAAAGGGTGCAAAAAATTCCATTTCCGTTTTACTAAATTTTATCAAAAAATTTAACAATTAACAAACGCATATTTTGATTAATTTTGACTTAAAATTCCGAATATCTCGTGATTAATAATCCTAATTCCCGAAGTTCAAAAAAAATCCTAAGCCCTTAATTGTTGGTTCAATTTAATTTATTCAATGTAAAAGAGAAAGGAATAGGTATGTGAATTGAGAATAGTTATTGACAAATGGACGAAGATTTTATTGGTGTCGCAGCTTGATTTCCAGTCCTAGTAGGGTAAAAATTAGATACTGGGTGTTCTAGTTAATTTTCCACCTCATGAGCTTTCGAACTCTTCTGTGCAAGTGAAAGAAATATTGTATTAAACAAAATAGTCTCCACCATCCGGATGACCTCTAAAACTATGGGGTCTGTTTTATTTATCCAAATCTTGGACTGTCATAGGGAAATTTTGAACTCAGAAAGACAGCAGGAAGTACACCCAACAAATGATTTTTTTAAAATTTTCTATGTTCCATTTCCGCTATTCAATATTAAGGATAATTTAATACTTACAATTTTATATTAAATATAAAATTATGAAGATTGTCACAATGCGTCTTTATTTTATTGTTAATGTTGATTTGTAAGCCTATTGCAGCTTTTGCGGTTTCCATACTTTTTATTTTTATGCCACACATGTCGCTGTAGTATATTAAATTCCTGAAAGATCCATCCAAAACCATGTCCATAGCACATCAGGTATATACAGGATGATAATTATAAAGCGGCTATATTTTTTTACATGTCTTGCACGGAGATTTTGCAACTCAGATAAATGTGATTTTTAATGGATTTTCAAGTTTTTCAAAGAAAGATATAGGGTCTCACGATCAGTCGTGTTCATCAGAAAAAATTGACCATTCCGGAAAGAAATCAAAATTCCATTCCAAATACAGCAAAGAAAGATAATTACATTTCGAATACTAAAAACTTCCGAAAAACTTTTTAGGTGCATCCCATGGTCGAGATAAAAAATTATCAAAGATGCATTTTAAAGTCGATAAGTGGAATTTTATTACATTTAGAAAAAGTTTTTGAGATTGTTGTATACTCGGAATTAAATTATCTTCATTCTGCTGAACTTAAAAAGGCCTTTCATTTTTATCCCAAACGCTCGATATTTTCAGGAAAATTTTTATCGTATAGGACTTGAAAAACTGTTGAGTATCATATTTTTCTCAATCACAAAATGTCTGCACCAAACCTTTAAAAAACATACCGCTGCCCCACGATGGTCACCCTGTTTTCGATTAAAACACGTTTGACCTATTAAAAACCCGTTCTGACTAAAGGCCTTCGTTACATCTAGTATTTCCTAGTCAAAGCTAGAATTATTGTTCACAAACATAAACAAAGCCAACCTTGCAGCCAGTTCAGTCGGTTTAGTTAAAACAGGCTTTATTAAAGAGCAACGTTTTTACTATAGAGAAAAGTGCCACATGCGAAAAATTAGTTTGGAAAATCTTGTTGCAGGTACCGGAGATCCACGATTTCAAGATAGTGAAGCCGATAAGCAGAGGCGCCTTTGGCAAAGTATTTCTCGGCTATAAGAAAACGAACCCCGAGCAGATATACGCGATAAAGGTGATGAAGAAGAACGAGATGATTCACAAAAACATGGCGTCTCAGGTGGTGATAGAGCGGAATGCTCTTGCCATAACCAGAAGTCCCTATTGCGTTCAGTTGTTTTATTCGCTGCAGTCGACGAGTTGCGTTTATCTGGTGATGGAATACATGGTGGGCGGGGATCTTAAGAGTTTGCTGGGCGTTTATGGTTACATGGAGGAGTCAATGGCGTCGTTCTATACGGCCGAGGTTTGTCTGGCGCTCGAATATCTACACTCGCACGGTATCGTTCATCGTGATATTAAGCCCGACAATATGTTGTTGTCGCGCGAGGGTCACGTGAAACTAACGGACTTCGGTCTGAGCAAAATCACGACGATGCATCGCGATCTGGAGATATCGGATTTGGTGAATTGCACGCCGAGTCTTTGCGCCCGTACACCGGGACAGTTGCTCTCGCTGACGTCCCACTTGTCCTTCGGCTCGGGACAGAAATCCTCAAGCGAGTCGAATCTCCAGGACTCGTGCGAATCGCGGAGCAATCCAGCTATCAATCTCCTGCCGGCGTTGCAATTGAATTCGAACACGCACAATCGTCGGCTTTCCTCGAGCTCGTTAGGGTCCACAGCGTCGCCCAATTATTCGCGGGTTTCGGGCGTGACGCCCTTCCAATCAGCCGAGGACCTACGCCTGGCGGTGTCCTCGGACGAGGAGACCACCACCGCCACCACCACCACCACCAACAACAACAACAACAGACATGGCAGTTTAGAGGCTAGCGACATTTGTGACAGTACCGACAGCTTTCACACCTGCGAGGCTTCCTCGTTGAAGGGCCTACTGACGGATAAAACCGAGGAGGAGGACGAGTCCACCCTGGAGGCTGACAACTCCCAGCAACAGATCTCTCACACGAGTCCCGTTAGCACATGCGCGAACTCCTTCGTACGCGGCACCAAGAGGAAGAGGGCAGCGATGACGGGCGCAACCGGATTGACGCAAGAGATCTCGATCATGGAGCTGGAGAGCGATTGGACACCGAAGCGCAAGAATCGGGGTACTATTTTCACGTCGAGGAGCTCCAGCGAGAAGAAGAAGAAAGGGGAGGAAGTGTCGCGGGTTGCGGACTTGGCGAACGGTACGCAGGAGTCCAGTTCGGGCGGACGCGTCGCTTTCAGTACTCCGGTCTCTTCTATGAAGCAGAGGAATCGCGACGATCCCAAAAAGCCCAAGGACGACAAGCGCCTGTTGATCAAATCGACGAGATTCGATCTACCCCTGAACATAACCTCCCATTCAGCCCCGGACGTTCATTCGGACACCTTGAACGGCGAACATCGCTCGCCCCAAGGTATATCGCCCATCAAAACGCCGGCAGCGTCATCCGCAAACGCTTACACACCTTACAGAAGCCAAAAATCCGTGAGGCGACGACCACCCCAGTCGGACGATCGTATACTCGGGACCCCCGATTATCTAGCGCCCGAACTGTTACTGCGTCAAGGTCACGGGCCCGCGGTCGACTGGTGGGCCCTCGGCGTTTGCCTGTACGAGTTCTGCACCGGAGTACCGCCCTTTAACGACGACACACCGCAGGCGGTGTTCGCAAACATTCTCGCCCGCGACGTGCCCTGGCCCGAGGGTGACGAGGTCATCTCCGAGGCCGCCACCAGTGCCATCGACTCGCTGCTCACCCTCGATCAGACTGTGAGACCTACCGCTAACGAGGTTCGCCAAATGAGCTTCTTCACTCATTTCCCATGGGACGAGCCGCTCAAGGCAACGCCACCGTTCATCCCTCAACCGGATGATAATTACGATACTTGTTACTTCCAAGGTAAGTGCTGGGTGACTGTCGACCACCGCAATCTTCCTCACCCCTTATATGACGACCCAAGAATCGGTGCAAATTCAGGGAGTTGTTACGGGAACACTTGTGCGATTTGATTTATTTTTGGTATATTATCAGCGTACATGTTGACGAAGAGATCCACGTAATATGACATGCCGTCTGCTTCCACCAGTTTCCGGGGTGTCAATGTAGGGTTTTTTGGGTTAGCGACTTGCGCACTGTGGCCCCTTAACGCTGATCACCCGCGCAGAATCGACAAACCGAACATGCGGCAAGCTTTTAGGGCTCGACCGCTCTTCCGTGATTTGCACAATTGACGTTACGGCGGAATACGTAGCGATACACTGAGAGCCCGGTCCTTAAATACTTGTATCTTTTTTCATTCCGATATCAGGCATAAGCGATCTCTGTACGGTTCTATGATTATACAGTGTTGTTTCTTTACGGGCCATTTTTCAAAGAGGTTGGGTACTTTGTTTCAGCAAGGAACATTCTACAACATCTCAATGTCAGCAATTGCGACACCTAGTCCTGATGAGCCCGAGACAAAAATAATGCAATTAACGTGTTCACCGTATCGGAGAGGGCTCTGCGTGTGGGTTTCCTGAAGTAAGTTGAATGCGCACGTGAAACATTGTCAATGTAGAATTTATTCGCGCTGTATCATATTTTTTTATATACGTCGGTATGTATAGTAATATAAAGATCAGTTTCTTACGTTTCGTAAAGCGAGGCTCTCTTTTTCCTCAAAATCCCCCGTTACATTTTTTCCTGCGTCGCTATCGTCGACGAGGCGACGGAGAGTGACTTAAAATTTACGTGGCTTGTTAGGATTACGGTAAGTGTATCTCACTCACTGAGCATCAACACTCCATCTCGTCTTAGATCGCTTAATCGTGCGACAATAATGTGAGATCCGATCGTACTTTTCGTTCTCCGAGGTAATTTACTTCAAATTTTTATTTATCCAGGGCAGAAAGTGGGTGACTCTGGTGTAGACTCCCGGATACTGACCCTTGCCGCATCCAATGCCCCAGCTGACGATACCAACCTGTGTCCACCGACCGTTGTTGACCATCAACGGACCACCACTATCACCCTGCACATCGTATTATCGTCAATAAACCATTGAATCATGAAAATAACAATGACATATTTTCTTTTTCCTTTCACAAATTCTCACCGAACAGGAGTCTTTTGCGGCGAGTCCGGCGCAGAGGAAACTGTCGACGATACCACCCGGGGCAGCTGATCCGTACTTGTATTTACATTCAGCATTTGACCAGATCGGAATGGAGACTTCTTGAAGAATAGCTGGTTGCGGGCCGCCTTCAAGAATTGATGAGAGCACATTAATTTACCGCAGGTACCGAGTCGATTTTTCAATTTTATTTTCTAGGCTTACTTTCTCTCAAGGATCCCCAGCCAATAACGGTTGCGGTCTTTCCGGAATAGAGTTGCGATCCGCCGGGCAAACAGATAGGTCTTATCGTTTCCGTAAACTCCACAGGTGCGCTCATTGTAAGTATGGCGACGTCGTTGTACAGAGTGCGCGGATCAAAACCTCGATGGCGCACGACCCGTTTTACTCTCCTCTCCACGTGCCGAACCTCGTTGTTCGTCTTGATATTGTAATCGCCCAGACGCACCGTAAGACGAGCCACGTCCCACGAGTTCATACTGAACAGATACAAAGAGAGGAAATAATCGAAAATCGCTATGTTTGTATAAGTGCATAAGTGATTCTAACATTCCTATACGCAACACGATTCGACTATCATTTATACATATTCAAAAATCTGCAACCAGATGCGTTATCCGTTGCGTCACAGGACATGTGAATTAAGGATACGAAAACCTTATTCGTACACGACTCGAAAATAATCTTGTTTTAAAAACGTTTGCAAGCGTTTTGGTCATACTGAAGCTGGATTTCTTAAGATTCAGATTTAACAAGGAGATTAACGAAATAGGATAGCTTCATCTTGATTAACTTTTAAAAGTCGTTAGAACCTTCCTCCCGTATTACGTAAAAGCAAAATTTCCAAATATTTGTCATTCCACAAATCATAAAGGTAAATTATATACATCAACTTCAATAATTATTAACACCTACTTTGCGACGCAATGAGCAGCGCTCAGTATGTGTCTGTCGTCGATAAGCGATCCACCGCATACTTGTCGACCGGCATTGAAGAGTGCAGCTATCCAAGGCCACTCGCCGAGATCAGCACTTTGACCTCCGACGATTCGCTCCTGATCTTGATTACCATTTTTCGCTCCGCATTCGGCGTTGCTTATCGGCGTAGTGGTCGTAGACTGTAATGGTTTTAGAGTCGTTGCACCTGGCCACCAGCCGGGTTTCTTCGTAGGCCACGTAGTGGCACCGGGTCGCTTGGAGGTCGCGGGTGATGTCGGTTTTGGTTTTCCGTCGATTGGTTTGTGAGATGGTCGTGGATGAGTCGGTAAAGGCGGTATCGTGTGATCGGCAGGGTGTGTCGGTAGTGGCGGTGGCCAGGAGGCAGGTTTTTGTGGTTTCATACCTAGTACATGGGGAGGTTCGTCGTTTTCAGTGTCTTCCCCGTTCTCCTGTGCCAATCCAATAAATTTGCCTCAATTCTTTGATGTGAGTGGATTATGCCACGTATTTTTAATCATAGCACATTTTATAGTTTACAATAGTCTATTCAGCAGTTTTTGTTACAAAGCGATAGGAGCATCCAAACTCATTTTACCTGGTCATCTTCAACTACCGCACCACTATCGGCCGGCGAGTTTGGCGGCGTTGTGAGGGGAGTACCCGAGCAACACACACCAAAGCCCATACGACCGTCTTCTCGTATGAAGCTACAAGTGTCGTAAACCCCGAGTACCCAACCGTCGAGGACTCCTAGATCGGGAATCTTGAAGTAAGGATAACACTCCTTGAAAGTTGTGCAGTATCCAACTTCACCTTTCGATGTCAAACAAGCGCCGCTTCCAATCTTTTCACTCCAGTGGATCCCTCGACTCTCCCTCTGTTGCACAATCGCACTCGCGGCAGCTATCAATTTAACATCAGTATATTTACAAATCAATTATTGCATATTTTTTGTGTAGATGAGTGTTATGACGTTTTTCACGAGAAGAGATAGAGCGAATGATAATTACCGATTCAAATATGAATACATGAGAAAAGTATGTGCCATGGATTTTCGCAAAATATCTGCCGAAGTAATGGCCGGCGAGAGAGGTGAATTACATGATATTATTTTACTGGTGTTGAATCAGGACGCGCCAGAGAGTCGTGCCACGCATACGTGAGATTGTTCGCATTATTTCGCGGGCCAGCAGCGAGACCAGCCCGTGTCTTAGCAATATCTCGCTGACAATGGGGCTCTTCTCATCCGGTTTAAAAATACATACTAATACGACCTTGAAATTCCTTTACACGCGGTTAGCAAGCTTTTTAAATGACTTCAATATAATTTTGAATGATGAATTAAAGTATACATGATCGTGTCACATAAAATTAGTTAAGCTAGCGCGAAGGACCGAGTTTCAATGAAAAAACATTTTTTTCGTCGATGAAAGATTTTTGGCTAGTTATATATTCCGTTCTTGGGTGAAAATCCGGAACCCACGGTTTACGCACTTTAAATATTTCAGATGTTCAAGGTTTGTTTAGAGTTAATAATTTTATTCATTCAATCTTATTGGGTGACTTTTTTTTAAAAACTACAATTTACCTTCGACGACCACGCTGTCATTTTCGGGGTTCTCAGCTGGAATTTGTACCACGACGTAACCAATAACAAGAAGATTCACAAGAAACTGCAACGGATTATTTATTCGCACGGCCATGGCCGTGCGTCGATTTCTTTATCAAAGCACTCGGTAAATAAAGCTACGAATCTCCACGCGAAACGGATATGTTACCACGAACTGAGCGCACGTTCGTCAAGGTCTTCTCAAGGTGGTATCCGAAAGGCCCGCACTAAGTCGTCGAACTGCCAGAGCTCGATCTTATAACGGGCTCGCCCTTCTCCAGACTCGCTTGCCCCCCAGCAGTTCGCCCGCGACGTTCTTGCCTCTTCTTCTTCATCGCACTTCTCCACGTATTCCGTCTTCGCAAGTAACTTTCGCTGTCGCGCTTTTCGCAGTGTTGAGATCGAGGGTCTAAATAAATAGAAAAATGATGAGAGACCTCTTTCTCGAATTTGTTTATTTTAGTAATCCGATTAACAGCAGCTAATCGTTTATATACCCAAATATGTATAAATGCTTCTACGATCGTGTTGTAGAGGTAGTTGTTAGCTTAGGGTTTGAAGCATTAATCAAGCTCCAATTACCCAAACGGTGAGCAATTAAATGAGGACGATGACCTCGCCGCAATATCATCGTTCAATATGCAAATCATCAGCCTTTAGGGCTTTTCAAACAGCTATGGAGTCGCTCAATCAGTACCGGTTCAACGAACCGCGATCTTAACTGATTGGATTTGGCGGAATTTGGCAATGACAGGTGCGAGAAGCATTGTGAGATGACTGTAGGAATCAAATAGTGGTTGACCAGGACCACTTGACGTGAGCTGGTTAAACCTACCGATGTTTAATAGACTTCACTACCAGCTGTCGTTGCTGGCCTTGGCAAAAGGCCTGAGGATATTGTGGATAAGGACGGCCATGAACTTGCTCTGCATGGCGTTCAAAGACCTGCTGAAGCTGCCTACACTTAATGCGATCGCTCTTACATACAATTTACTAAGGCGCAGGTTGCAAAATATCTCTCCTCACGGTACTTCGAGATACCGGAACGTTTCCCGAGGCCGAGATCACTTTTGGACACACCTAGGGTATTACTTTTTATCGGTAATCATTAGGGCCCAACTTTAGTGCTACATATTTTGTCGTTAACATTCATTACCACTCATCCTTTGGAAAACATAATGACTTGCAGCGAGGGTGCATGAGCAAACAACCAAGGGGAAAATGTGGAGAAAAATCAGTGCGATTCCCTAAAAAAGAGAAACATTTTGTAGATTTCGGTATTTTTTTCGCAAACAAGCGCGGATGTCAACGGCATTGTGAGCTGCTCCGGCGCTTGGAAGTATTCGGAGGGCAAGGTCCAAAAGGGTGGTTGGGAGCAGCAAATGTGTTGATGCGTTTAGTGCCCCGAAGGGACTACGTGGCGCGATATAAATGCCATATAATCGAAAAAAAGGGAACGAGAGCAACCCGTCAAACCGGATTAGCGACTAGAGGGTCCCGAAATACCCGAAAGAGCTGCGGGATGATTTTTCTCCCATTATATGGCTTCGCGATTCTCCCGGCGATATCCGCGCAGGGTGGAAGATCGTTTGAGAGTACGTTCTCGTTCTTTTGTAGCCGCGAAAAAAAGATCGAAGAGGGTTCCTTGCCCCCTTGGCATCAACGAACCCGAGAGTATGATCGCGCGATCAATGACGTCAACAAGTAGTCTCTGGATCACGCGATCAAACTCGTCCTGGCCGATCGATAATAATGGTATACCTCGCTAATTATATACACGTGTTTGAAGACCAAGCAGCAAAAAAGTCGAGCATGGGCGAAACGCCGGTATACCGATCAATGGACGTGTGGGTCTTAGCGTATCGAATGGGATGTAAGGCTCGCAATGTAGTATGTACTTGCCATTGCCACTCGGTCTCCTATAAACCTTAGCTTTTTTATTTCTTTTATTCATCCGAAGCATCGCCTCTTTGCGTAGCAAATACATCGCGAGTCCCGGAACAAAGGGACATTCCATTCGATCCTCAGCTATTTGTATAGATATATATATATACAAAGGTAAGCGTTAAAGTGAGGTGCGTCCGTAGCGCCAATGAGGTAACAGAGTGTACTACAGGCCTTTTTTGCGGCCATACAAGATCACCGATGGTCTTGTACGTATGCCTAGCTCTCATAAAGCAAAGAGTTCCTGCTACTGTTCCAACTCTCATAATGCTGTTCTTTCTTCAATAATTGTCGAGTGGATTGCAAACCTTTAAGCAGTTTGTAGTGAAGTACTCCTTGGTGGCTGAGGCTCATTTGGAATGCATCTCTGAGGGATAGGTCTTCCGTTTAAGTTATTTCTTAATTTTTAGAAAAATGAAGAAAGCATTGAGAGTCTCGAGGAACGCGCACTGTAGCTTCACAAGTCTAACCTTAGATGCTCAGTGATTGAATCTTATGAGTGATTTTTGAAACATGAGTGATGGATATCGAATGAGCGCCACACACTACTATAATCCCTTATAAGGCTGACACGGTCACTGGACATATATGGATTGTGGTATAAACGCGACACCACAGGACTCCGGGGCTGGAAGGCTTATGTATTGGTAAACGAAAAGTATATCCGTAGCGCGTATTTTGCGATTGGAGAGTGAGTTCGCAAAAGCGATTTGAATGAGCATACCGTGTTGAATGATCACATTGAACCCGCACGGTTCAATGAACTTCACGCTAAGTGACGAGATCAAATCTCCGTTGCGACAGCTTCTATTTTTGGCGCTATGCCTAGTAATAATACTTACGTTCCCTCGAGGAGTGATATTTATGAGAGGAAGTTGGCCTTGGAAGTACAAGGGATGAAGTTTGGTTTTTACTTTTGGGGAAATGTATTCGGGTTTTTCAATACTCATTTCGAATACTTCGAGGCCTTTTTCTTTGCTGATTGCATCTGGCAAAATCTTAGATAGTGGGCTGAACAACGAACGAGGCCAAGCGTGAACCATTAATATACGAACTTTAAAAAAAAATGATTTATGACAGACCAACGGATTCATTTCGCGGAAGGACCATTACGCGTAATTTGGGTGCCAGTGACCTCTTGTCAAGGTTAGCCATCCGGCGCAGAATCACAAAAGCCACTCACTCATCGCTACTATATCTCCGATATATACGCCCACGTTTATGACGCCGTTCTCACGTCACGTCACGTCATTCCGAATGTGCGGACGGCATTAATCGAGGAACGAATTTTCTCGGTTTTACGTCGAGTCTTGAACTTCGTGGACGGAAATACCGCGCTCACATTTTAAGCTTATAAATGAAGTGAGCGTGATATAAGTAGATTATAAAATATTTGTAATTTTAGGAGAAGTTATTGGTATCATTACTTACCTGCTTCAACGTTCTCGGGTTGTCGTATCGTTCGATTTCAAATACCATTCGAGTTTGTGCCTACCGCGCATGCGGGATCGATCCGACCGAGCGTTCCGCGCATGCGCCGTGGTAATTGTTCATGTTACTGGGCGCATGCGCGCCCCGCTTCATCACTTATTCAACTATTCCTGGGTTCTTAATTAACATTGGGTCGCGACTGAACGTGTGTTTACTTATTGTTAAAAAATTTTGCATTTTCTTCTAGAGTCGTACATTACATGAGATATGACTTAACACATATTAACATCGTGCCTATCTCTAACCTTTCTTATTAAGTTCATAAAGCAATCGTTTCAGGTACTTATTCATATGGAAAACAGATCAATCGACTTATCGCCGTCATTCTTGTACAGTGATTTTTTTGTCTCGCAATTTTCTCTCATCGTCTCGATCCCTCCTTAAGATAACCTAACTTTCAGATAGTTTTTCTCGTCTATTACCGCTCGGGCCGCGACATTCTCGTCCACGCACCGGCTAAGCGATTCTTTTCTTTCGTTCGAAGCTGTGCACTTCCGCGACCTGAGAGAGCCTCGAACAGAATATTCGCTAGTTCGTGCGCGTACGAGAGAAGCGCACGTGAGACGCTATAGGCATACATAAAATCGACACGATTTGTGTGTTTTACAACCATGATAATTTATTCCCGATTCCTCGACCGAGGAATGTCTTTCAGGACTGCTGGGTTGCGGCTCGTTTTCTCGCTGTCATATACATCGCGCGAATATAATTTCTTCAATGTAAATTATCGGATGCGGAATTAATTTTTCTAAAATTAAAGGCCAATTCTCGTACGACGCGTTACTTTGTAGTTAACAAAATATCGAGATCAAATATTCTTTATAAATTGTTGCCAATCGTTCTGACTATAGATCGCAATTAAAAAAATTAAACACAAAATTTAGAGCAGTGATTTTTTTATCGCATCGTGGCGCAAAAAGAGGTCATCGATGATTATTTTATGCACAACTACAAAATTGGGTAGGCCTGACGATTGTAAATTTAAAAAAGCTAATATAACGAGCTTTCGATAACGACGAATAATGAAGCTCCGATTACGAACTAATTAATGATTAAACAGTTATAATGGTAATTTATAAAACGTACTAATATAATATTTATTGTAGTAATAAACATCGTAATAATATAATATCACCTCTGGCACAATCTCACGATGGCAAGACGTCGCGACAAAAAAAAGCAAAACATTCTACACACTTTTTTCGTCGTCTATTTTGCTCTCGTCGGTCTCCTGTGTAACTTCGTCATAGTTGAAAAAGTTCTAAGTGTAATAATAACGCGTCCGCGTTGGAATTTCGCGTGGGGAAGGAGATTAAAGGAATTCCATAAATGTCTACAACGGAAAGTTAGTGGGATAGAACGGGAAAGAAAGATCCATGGACTGTGTAAGTTTGAGTGTTAAACTTCGCGTTCTACTAAGCGCATAAATTTCAACGACAATTAAACATTCGCGACTTCGCCACGCTGTCGCATAGTGCGATTTTGTTCGAAATTTGGATCGCTCGAGTGCAGACGGAGAAGGAATTTTTGGAAATTTAAGAAAAAACTATGTTACGATCACGATCGAAGAAAAATTTGCCTTCGAGCAATTTTCCGAGTATTGATTGGCTGGATACAAAGCTGTGGGGCTCCTGATTGGTTGGCCAGGCTCGCAGCAGCCAATCAGTCAGCGGCGATGCTGTCGCGTTCCTAAAATCGGCAAATCTAATTGGTCGTATGGATTCGAATGCTCCAATTCTCGTGTCGAATCAGCGGGAGGTTCGTTTATAGGTTAATATCGTTTGCTACCCACATGGCCAATTCTCGAACGTTTTTTTCTCATTATTTCACGAACAAACGAGTTTTGTCATTTGCTGGACTGCGGTTGCGACTTTAATTTAACCTCTCGGGTGGAATATATCTTCATATACTATTTTTACGGTGAAAACAATGTATGTCATGTATCAAGCCTGCAGACGATAGAGATAGTTTCTTCCTTCGTGATGAATTTATCTCTCCCTTTCACTCTCTTTGTTCATTCGTTCCATACTTTTGCACAGTGCCTATCGCGTGTGTGTTCTACCAAACTTTCAATTATTTCTCACGTCCATGTGTATATAAAAATAACAATATACGTATTACGTGGGGCTCTAAGTAATAGAATAAAATAATATTATTATATCTATATGCTGTCTGCGATAAATGTAACAAAATATAGTATAATCAATAATAATATGCATTTTACAAGCGTATTTTGATCGTTGCTTTGATATCGGTACACGACGTTTTTCTTTTTGTGTTTTTTCATACTTAAGACTGAAATCGACCCCGTCTTACTTGGGCATCCATACATGTACATATACATATATATATATATATATATCTATATCTATTTACGTCACGGCTTCATTCGCTCGCTTTTCTCACTCGTCCCTTCCTCGAAAAATTAGGCTACGACAAAGGTTGATTAATTTCGTTTTAAACGAACTCACGACTCGCAACCGTTGCTCACATATATATATATATATATATATATATATATATATATATATATATATATATTTGTGTGTTTTCCATTCTTTTTTGTAAACAAAAGGCAATGAATAGCCAGGAGTTCAAAACTCGATAAACAATGACGATTTTTTTTTTATTTTTGAAATTATTGTTAATTCATCGCGTTTTCCAACACTATCTCAATAGATTAAAGCACTTTTCAATTACGAGGAGAAAAATCGTCGTCGTTCTTGGGTGTCTCGGCGATATATTTTCATTAAACTTTAATTATGGCGATCGCTGAGAAATTAAAAAAAAACGGTCTGACTTGTTCTTTCTCTTCACTTTGTTGTGAAAGATTATTTTTCCCTTTTCCTTTAATAAGTGGCAAGATATGAGAATAGTAAAAAAACAATGTAAATCTTTCGCGAGAATTCTCGTATAATATTTGTAATATCAATAACGGTTCTCTGTCGTCGTGTCAGACGAGTCCACATGCATGCCTTTAACATCACTCCCTTAAACTATTTTCTCTCGCGCTCTCTCCTTTTCTCTCTTTCTCTTTCGTTCATTTGAACAATTAATAAAAAAAATTGGGGGACGGGGAAAATTCGTAAGATAACTTTATATGCATCTATATAATAATGATTATAAAAGGTGTGTGCGTGTAACGATGAGCTTAAATCAATTTTGATTGATTTACCTAAGTGGCGTTGATGGAGATCGTTCTAAACGATTGAAGCCAATTATTCAGCTTGGCTTTCGACAATCATACAAGTATCAGTCGGCCGTCGAATTTTCCTTTTGACTGCTTCAATCATTTTTCTTTTGTTTTTTTTTTTTTACATCGATGGTAGTCGTGTGGCGTCAATAATTTTTTCGTCATTTATTACAACTTTTGACCGGGACATGTTAATGGTTTTGTTCCTTTTCTACCTCCCACTTCTTATCATCCTACTATATTACGGTACTCGCAATTACCCTCTTATTATCTGGGACTTCCGCGCATGCCGGAACATGAGATGAGTTACCTAGCTAAGTTCTAGGAAAGAAGACAAAACAATTTAACGATTAAACACGAGAATTTCACGATCGAACGCTCACAACTCGAGAGATCCTTATTTTTTCATTTTTAATCAATTAAATTCTAATATTTTTGGAGCGAATTTTCTATCCGACGTTTGAATTTCGCGCTCGCAGACGCCACAGGGGCTAGTGCAAAGCGCGGTCGCGAGGGGCGACGCCGTACACTTTCGGCGGGAGATCTCCGCCGCGTTATCTCAAAACCTCGAGTCTTTGATCCTCTAACCTCAAAAATGTGATATCCGAGCGTTCGAAAGTTTCAATTTTAATCTAAAGTATCCTATTTACAGAAATGAACGGAAAAGGAAAAAAAAACAATGAAACAGCGAATATTGAGAGTCCGATCGCGCGCTTGCGAGGGATATTGTTTGCGTTCACGTGTTGGCGACCTCGTGAACGTGTTGCGCGTGCCCGTGAACGTGCGAATGGCTGTGTGAATGTGAATGCGTTACCGCAATCGGCGACGGTGGCAATTGCGGCGGTGCTGGTGGCAGCTCGATCAGCGTTACGTCGAAGCCAATCGTCATGTTGTCGTTTAGATCCTCGGGATCACCGGGTGATCCGGGATTGCTGGTATTACGATCGACGCTCTGCTCCGGACTCGATCTAGAGTGGCTGACTTCGAGGAGGAACAGATCCTCGTCCACGTAATAACGTATCATGTCGTCGTCAATTTTCGCTGTAATTCTGAAACATCGCGCGCAAACGCAAACGATAAAATCCACGTTTAGTCAAGACGCTCCTGAGAGGTGGCGGAAGAGAAGAAAATAAACAAATTAGAAATCGTCGTACATCGCGACGGATTATCTTTTCTTTTTTTTTTCAATTTTTTCGATATCTCGCTCTTGTTGAGGTTTCAAAGATTTTCGAAGTTCAAGATGGCGGACACCTTTGAATTTAATTCAAAATGTTTCGTAGCCAAGATGGCGCGCTTGATGCGCGGTGAGGGTCGGAAAATCGTTAGCCAAAATAACCAACACAAAAACGAAGCAAAATGGCGACACGAGTAGACGGTTGGATTAAGACGCAGGAGAGAGCAAAGCGAATGCACACGAAGCATGAGGAGCGTATGTGGAGAAAAGCATAGCCGTGAAAAATTGTTATGAGAAATCGAGAGAAAGAGATAGAGAGCGAGTCATCTTTTGAGGTTAACCCTTCATAAGTCACCGCGCTCCGAAGTTGTCTTCGAGTGGGACCGGTGGTCGAAAAGAGGGAGCCTCGATATCCCAAGGAGTGGAGAAAGAGGGGATGGAGTTTCGTGACTTACGAAGAGTCAAGTAACCCGTGGTAAGCGTTGGTATTCGTCGTAACCCTAAATGCAAATATTCTCAAGCGATAAGAAGAAACAAAAAAAATTATCATCGTGCTTTTTCCGCGAATGAAGAAAATGAGACCTTTGCTAAGATGAACAGTCAAACAAAAAAAAAAGAAAGTCCATAGAAATAAATATCGCTTCGCGTCCAAGAGGCAAATGTAGTAAATGTACCATCGTGGGAAAAAAACAATAATACATGGAATTCGGCAAATTTTTACCGTGGAACAATATCTTTGTTTTTTTTCCTTTCTCTTCAACGTTTTTTCTTATTTTCTGTCTTTTCTTTTTTTTTTCATGCACTACCGCAGCCGTGCATGCGAGTAAAGATGACACTCTACTAAACTTACCCCTTTGTGTTTTTGCGATAGAGGTTATTAATACTCGAGGATGCAATTTTGTACTTTGACTCAATCTGTAAAATAAAGAAAAAAACGATCAACATTAGAATTTTGACATTGGCCTTGGCGCTCTTTCATATTTTTCTTCTTTGCTTTTTTCTTGCTCTTGTCAATTTACTTATGTTTTGTTTATTTATTTTTGCTTTGCATTAAAAAATATTTCTTTCTCAAACAAATTGATTTTGTCTTGTTCTCGTATTAATCCTCTATGGGTGAACCTCGTGTATGAATAATGCCACTAATCTCCCGCTCGCAATGGGAACGAAACGCTAGCAAAAAAAACGCAAACTCCACGGATATGTAGTCGGGGAGGGGCGGATTAATTGATGAAACAAAAAATTATACGATAAGGAGGGAAACAAAATTTGACGCTTCGTTTCACAGGCCCCGATCATTTGCGAGCCGATGATTATCGGGATTAATTTTAATGCGTTTCAATGTGCGAGATTAATATTATTTTCAACGCAATCGCCAGTCCGTGATATATATGCACACACACACACAGACACACATATATGTATATATGCATTTATTTACTTATTGAAGGTCAATGGAGGGTGGATTATGAGACGGACATCATGCGCATTATTATTAATTAGCCAATGATGAGATAGTGCACGAATATTAATCATGATACACATTAATGCTGATTCATGCATGGATAAATATGTAGACAAAAAAAAACACAATCGACTTTGCATTGTGTGAATTATGTGGCGCACACCAAACGAACAATATACAACAAAAAATTGCATTAGTGCACACTAAAGATTCCTCCGGCAATGTTTGTTGCTTTTGTTTCGCAAAAAAAGAAACTAAAAAGAATGAAACACTTGTTTTCGCAATTTTTCGTACGGCCTTCGACGAGTTCGACGACTTACCGTGTCGCAAAGAGGAAAGTGAAGATTTTTTTTGGTTTGGTTCTAGTCGCCGTTGTGGGAAGGCACCTAAATCGAACGTGCTGCAAAAGCCAGCAAATCGTATGACGGAACGTGTATACTCGAGTCCTTTGTGCGATACGTACGATATTCGGAGTCGTCGAAAGTTAATTTCAAAATTTTGGGCCACTTTGGCGGTTATATTGTCGAGCCACGTTTTTCTTTTTCGGCACCAGCCTCGAGACTAGGCCTTTAAAGATTCGTACTTTTGTGCTTTTGAGTATGCGTATTTATATTTTTTTCGATAAGAAGTACAGCCGGCTGTGAGAACGTTCAGGGTAGTACGGAACCGGAATTGGCTGCCTCAGCCGAGAGTAGAGGGCACGCGGGCAGCCTTGAACACTCGTTTCCCTTCTACCCGAAACATGGGTAACTCGCGGTGCGGACTTTTCAATGGTATACTCATTCCCTTGTGCTACGAGTTGAGGTTAGGTGCAGACGAGGGAATATCCGGCAAAGAAAATGGCGGAAGAACACTTTTATGTCCATCACCGTCCCAGTGGCGAATTAACGCGAATTTTTGAGTTTGTTCGGAGTAAAACTGAGGTTAGATGCGAAATAAGTCATCGGTACTCACAGCATTGAGCAATCCTTGGACGGTAGGCGGGGTAACGTGCAGCGGTGTGTAAACGTCCTCGGATTCTTGTCTGACGTAGAGCATGACGCGTTCCTCGGCCTCGTTGGTGCGCAAGTGTTGCTGCTGCATGTGAAGTCTGTTACCGATACCGGTTACTATCGTACCGGCCGAATTCAGACTGCCCTGCTGAATGCCCTGTAGCACAGAACCCTGGAGTTCCTGCACTTGCATCAGGAGTGAGTCCTTCTTGTCGTGAAGCGAGCTTATATTGTCCGGGGGAAAGTGGTTGTGGAACTTGAGAGCGGGTAGACTGGGCCTCCCGCATGGTGGGTAAGGGCTGCTCGCGCCGGTTTTTATGCCGCCGCCCTCGCCGTTGCTGAGCGAGGACGTGTCCGTGTCACCACCCCCTCCGCCTCCGCCGCCACCGTAGAAGCCCGACAGTTCCATCGTCGAGAACTGCAACACAACTCTCGTTCAGCCCCAGCCAGTCTCTTTTTGTCTAAGCCAATTTGCTCCGAAGCGAAACCCCCGTTTGAATTTCCCGCGAAAACGATCGAGGCACTGACCCGAACGTGGCATCAGGCGCGACCGCGTTCGATATTTCGATTAATTCAAACACCAAGATCGACGCGTCAAGCTCGATTCTCATTGTTTTGTTGAGTTTAAGAAAGGGAAAAACTGTTTTTTCATATCGAGCGAGGCGAATTGCATTTGCGAGGTGAAAAATAAGGGAATGTATAAGAAAATTCGCTTTTGCTCACTTTGTCGATTGCGTGTTCGGCGGGCGGTGAAAAAAGTACGGGAGGCTTGTGAAGATCCGCCATCGAGTAAAACTCGCTCCTCTCGGTGACCGAATGATAAAGCTCGTCGAGCTTTTTCCTTCCGGTTGCCGTCATTTTTCTCTTCGCCGCTCGTCTTTCCTCGTCCCGTGTTTTCCTCTCAGCTCCCTGTAACGGACGAGTTATAGTCACATGGAGCTTTAATAAATAATTTCGTACGTTTCAAAGGAAGCCTGAAGGACAAGACGTAGAGGTGGCTGAACTGCTAACCTTATCGCAGAAAACCTTGATCTGACAGTAACCACGGTGCGAGGGCGGTGTGTAAGAATGGGTGTGCGGGGGTGGCTCCTCGTAAGTGTCGACCTGGATGTGCAGCGGTAAACCCTTTACACCCTTTTGGCTCGAAAAGTCTGTACTTAGACATTGCACTGCCACGTTTATCTGTCATTGATAAAAAAAACGAATGCTCTGTAGTAGGGTTCATGATAGTAGATATGAAATCATTTAAACTAAATTAACGATGAGTTGCTTGAAAACGAAACTTGTAATTTAAGCCAGAACTTTTACGATTCTGATAACCGGAGTGAAAAAAATCAAATTAAATCAACAACTGTGACAAAATTATTGTATTTGACTGGTAAAAGACTACATGACAAGTGGAATTTTTATTATTCAAATGAATTGGGTATCATCATCGAAATCAACGCAAAAATCAGGAAAAAATTGAATAAAAGAATACTAATAAAAAAAAACAGGGTTTGAAAATAAATAAGTGTTCACTGATCGTTTATTTACCGAATAATGTACAATTAAGTGGTTAATTAATATGTAAAATAATTCTTACTTTTGCTGATGACTCGAGGGGATTCCAGTAAACCGCGATCGCGTTGTGGGCGACTTCCTCGATGCAGCCGACCAGGCCAACGCTGTTCTTCGTATCTGCAATAGTCGGACGGAATTTTTCGTTCTCAATTTTCCGCCACGAATTTACCAACTGTTGCTTTTCGTGTTCCTTTCTTAAACTAGTTTGTAACGAATATTTCAACAATCTCCTACGTCTTACCGAATATCCATCTTGGCGACGAAAAATTAGGATAGCGTGCACAAAAAAGTGTATTAATTGATACTTGACGACTGTGTTTTGTTGATATTGTAAATGTTCAATAACTTTCGCCCATATGCATCTTTTAAATCGAAATATTGCTATGTCACTTGCTGTCGTTATTCTCTTCAGCTATGAATCACTTTTGTACGAAAAAAAATTGCGATGACGACACGAGTTTTCCCAGTGAATCTACCAAGGGGGGCTCAAGTCCCGAGACTTTCTGGGAATCTTGTTAGCGGCTGTTAACGCTTCTGCCATACATTTTGCATGTTTAAGGTGGTTGGATAAACATTATATAAACGAATATGTTGGTTTGACTCACCAGCATCGAGTATGCGTTGTTTCACCGAGTGTTGTCTACCGTGCCAGAATTGCCACGCTTTTATCTCGTCCTCGGGACTCTTTTCCTCTCGGAACATCAGCATGACGACGCTCTTTAGGACAAAATCAACAAATAAAAATGAACAAAATATGCAACAACAAGAAAAACAAAGAAAAAAATAAATTTCACTGAACGAGTTGGAAAAATAATTAATGAAGACTTAAAAAAAATTAAGGCCGACAAAAATACGATTCGACATGCGAGGCGCGTCGTTCCGTGAAATAATCGGACTCGAGGGGCCGAAAACTTTCACCGCATGAGCACTTTGAGCGAGTTCGCGTAACTTGCTCGGATAACGTTTTACGCGGTCGATTAATTTACTCGATAAAACCAACGACAAAAAAACAGTGCTCGAGAGTGCATCGGTCGGGGGAAAAAAACGAAAAGGGTACGTCCTTCGGGATGGCTAAAAAATTTGATGGCATTGCCATTATTATTATTAATTATTATTTCAATTATTCAGTTATGTATTATTCTATAATAATAATAATAATAATAATAACTATTATTGAGCAAAGAAAAAAGCGTAGATTTCTAAAATGCGCGTGGTGAAAATTCGTGGGAAAATTGAAAACAAAAAACATCACAGCTCGGGGGGCCGTTTTTTTTCGAAGGTCCGAGGATTACGTAGCGATCGAGACATATGAGAGAATCAAGGTCGCGATTAGAAAAAAAATTTACGGCCGTCCTAGTGAAGCAATACCTGTAGTGTCTTTTTTTTTACGATGCAAAAATAAATGATAATTGTATTAATTAATTCGGTGAGCCCACGTCTATTTACATGTAATTTCGTATGATGAAAAATCTCGAAAGGTGCTTTCTCCCGTTCTCTTTCCCTCCCTCCCTCCCTCTCTCTCTCTCTCGTAGAGATCCATAACCGGACACGTGACAAACAGCTTTGCCTTTTGAATAATTAATGCGTATGTGAGCTTGACACTCGGTTGAATCGGCGCAAATGCTCGAAGCACCTTCGCAGTTTGTCTGTTTATCGCTAGTGCACTAATCTTATTCCTGTCATTTTGTAAAAGTACACACATATTTCGCTTTCATACACGCATACGTGTATAAATGCGTGGTGTCACGGTGTATCGCCACAAGCGCGATAGAGAAACGAATTTTTCGTGTTTCGGGTGAATGGACGTAGATTTATATATATATAGAATCTCGGAACTCACGTGGATAATTCTCGTCGCATTCGCTACCGCGACAACAATCGTACCTATTCGACAAATAAATAAGAAACACTTCCACGCGCCAGCAGCGATAAATAATCAGTGAATAAATTCTTGGTGAATTAATTTATGGAAATAAACGTAGGGAAAAATTAATTAACAAAATCGTAACTCGCTTATCCACGTGTTATAAGGTAGAAAAAAATTATATTTTCTTCGTGAATCAATTAAGGTGAATTCTCGATAAATTTATAGGAATAGCGACGAAAAATATTTTAAAAACAAAAGAAAAAGTTCCTCAAGTCTACCAATTGTGATAAAAAGTCAACAAAAAAGTTTCCTCGAAACTTAATTCGAATAACTGGATAAAATTTTTTTTAAATCAAATTAATTTAAAAAAACGGAATATTCTCGACAAGCCAATGGAAATAAAAATGCCGAAGCAAGTATTCCCAACACCCTTAATCGTAATCATGGATTATCTTTATCAGGCGCGTTCCAATAAATTTCTCCGGATGTCGCAATGCGCAAAAAAAAACGCGAAATAAAAGCAATCGATAGCAATTGCGGTTTCTTTTTTTTTTCCTGCCACGGGAAAAAGATAACTAAATACTCCACGCCTTCGATTATCGCGACGGGACGTTTACGTGGCTCCGACGGCCGTTAAGTGTACGCGCGAGACTCTTGGAATGAACTTGCCTACCGCGTTCGATTGGCAATTAACGGGCAAGCCGCGGCGCGTTATCGCTCTTGGTCGACAAAAGGAAAAACGGAAAAAAATAAACAAAACGAAGGAATTTAAAAAAAAAGCAATAAATGTGGAAAAACATGATATAATAAGAGAGACGCGGGACCGATTATCAGAATGAAAGGAACAAATGCAGCAGCGACTGGTACAAGCGATACCGATTCTGCATAACGGTACCTCTCGAACCTTCAATGAGGAGACTTGCAACGCGATATAAATGACTCGTTGACGACTCGTTTTTCTCTCATTGCACGCTCTCGGTATTTTTTATATTTTTTGGTATATTTCTTTGCATGTAATAATAATAATAATAATAACACTACCACTACTTCTACTATTAACATGAATAAAAATATTTAGAAAAATAAAAAATCAACGCATACCATCAATATTATTTCGATTATGATTTCTTTAAATTGTCGACGCCAAAAATAATAATAGTACTAATGATAAAAAAATCATAACATTAAATAATCAATAAGTGAATATTATTATTATTATTATATGTGGAAATTATTCACGTCAACAATAATAATAGTACTTATAATCATGAATAATGAATGAATTATGATAATAAAAGAAGGATTATGATTATCGTGGTTATGATTTAAAAAAAATTATTCACGCTAATAATAGTAATGGTACTAGGGATAAAAAATTATAATAATAAACATCGAATTAATAATAATGATGAATGAAAGAATATAATTTTCATCTTGCTGATGGTGCTTTGAAATTATTTACGTCTACATAGATAATAGTACTATTAATAAAAATGAAAAACACATGAAAAATAAATAATAGTATCAATAAATAAATAAATACTGAATAAATGTAAATTATCGTTATATCTACTGTTATTATTATTACAATTCTTACTGTTAATGTCATAACAATATTGATCATGATTATTATTCTTATAAAACGATTATTATCATAATTCGCAAGTAAAATGAATAAGAACCAAATAAAAATATTAATATCGAATTTTAAGATCAATCAAGTATGAATAACCATGAAAAAATAAGTGCCCGCAACAACCAAAATATCACACCAGTATGATTGCAATATTAGGGCGAAGATATAAAAAAATTCGTTACCTTGACAGTTTGACCGGCCTTGAGAAGTGGCTTGTCTGGGTCGGGCACGTAGTCGAGCGTTATACCGTAAAATTGTCCCTTATTAATGTACGTTATTCTGTCGTCTTCTCGTCTCTGCGACGTACTTATCGGCGATTCGAGATGATACTTGAAACCGTACGCCGAATAGCTGCGAATAAGATGTCAATGATGTTTCTTCTCTTCGGAAAAGAGTACGCGATGAACAAGAGAAGAGCGATATATATATATATATATATATACAAAGAGAGGGGGGGGGGGGGCAAATTTAGGAATAGCGAAAACGTTTTTAACGATTATCAGTGACAGCGGCAAATATGATAAATCCCGAACATTCCCGCCGATGGTGCCTTTTTACTTTTTTCATTCCTTGCGTCTTTCTTTCGTAATTATCGTATGAGACGGCGAGCGCAAATTGCGAAAGACTATTGCGTGTGGCCGATAGATCGAGAGTACCTTCGTAAACATTTTTTTTTAATGCGCACACAAACACACACACACACACACCCAGAGTATATACATGTATACACATTTAAATACATGTATATACATGTGTATTTAAATGTGTATACTATATATTGTGTGCGGTGGTCATAAATATCCACACGTGTGTGCATATAAATATTGCAAAGTAAAAAGGTGCGTGACAAAAAGCTTTTGCGACGACGATAACACGTTATCGAAAGGAAACCATGTGTCTTAACGATAAAACGATACTATACGGACGCTTGTGCACGCATATATATATATATATATATACATATATATATATATATATATATATATATATATATATATATATATGTACACTTATGCATGAATGTATTTATTTATTTGTGTTTGTTTATAAGTAGATATCTAAAATGAACAAATATGAAACAGGTCACTGATATATACAAACAAAGTGGAAAATCTCAAGCAATGTATGTTCAAATAGCGATGGCAATTAGTAGAAACACCCCAAACTATATCTGGCGTTTTAAAGCGGGATGCAGGGAATGGAAGTCGAAGTATGAAAAAGGGCCGGAAGACATCTACTCGTAATAATGAAGATGGGGGATGGTGGATGGCAAAAAAAAATGCATAATGCACGAAGTCAGAGCAATTATGAATGGGAATCCATGATAATGGGAAAAATAAACAAAAGAAGCCATGGAAAGCGTAGGTGATGGGGAAATCTGGCAAGCCGTCTAGAATGGAAAAGTAAGGGAGCTGGAAAGAAAAATAGAAAAAGGCGTAAAAATAGTAATTGACAACAGGTATACACCTGGAACATAGGAATACAGGTATGCAAGATGGTTAGCGTAGAATTAAAAGAAACGTGGGTGAGGATAAGATGTGGAAATGACGGGCAAGACGAGAAAAAGGGTATCGAGACGCCAAATGTAGAATACGCAAGCAGGCAATTTAAAAATTGGGCACATTTGCTTGTGTACGGAATTTAAGGGAAAACTAAACCAAGAAATAGTAGATAAACTAGAGCGATGGGTGGAAAATAGCAGGGGGATAGAAATTGACCGGAAATTAGGAGCGGAACTGAAAATGCTACCGGCAAACCTTCGCGATTACATCAGACAATTTGAGAAACTAGTAGCTCGGATATATATAGGAAAACCAATGTAAAATAATTGATGTAAATGAGAGGCATTCATGTAAACACCCTTAAAAAAGTGTGAGGCACCCATGCTATTTTCTTCCAAACGAAGCGAGATACGAAAAAATGTTCAATACAGTAGTTTCATGGTTTCCGGGGGGATACAAGATGGTGTCTTTGAATTTTTTCCAAAGCCGAAGTATCAAGGTCATTTGAGGGTCAACATTGGTTTTTGAAATGGGATGGTGTATTTGTTCTTCCGGAAATCGAAAGAGCATTCAATTCCAGGTCTAAAAGTACGGGTATGCTATGGTCTCAAAACTGAAGGATCATGGGATATTCATTGAAAAAGAAAAATAAATCGGTTTACTTTTTAATGGCGTCGACATTGCGGGGGCAAATCGCAATGTCAAGAAAAACAATGACTCCTTCTAACAATCGTTTTCATTGGCAACCAACGATACCTGGTTTTTATCAGGGGTCATTTTTCCTTCATCGATAATTCCTGGTTGCCAATGACACGGGATGCGATCAAGAGTCATTGTTTATCTTGGCATTGCGATTGCAACAAGTTCAATAATAAAGTAACACTTCTACATTGGACGTTATCAACTCAACTTCAATAATAGAGTATTGCTGCTGTGAATAGTGAAAATAAGAATGGATCGATATACGATGGCCGAGAACGTCGAAAACCATTGCACAATCCGATCGAAAGTTCTACTAAAGATTTTTTTTAGATTGAATTTTTGGGTTTCAGAATTTTGGCGAATTGAGACTATTGGACCGTCAAAGGGTGGGAGATAGAGAAATAGAAATTGGATTGTATTAAATTATGTTTATTGGTGCTCTAGGATTGAAATGTCGAGACACGAAAAATGGCCTCAATAAAAAAAAAGTGACTATGTAAACTAAAAATCGAAAAAAAGTGCAAATAAAAATACAACGCAGAAAGAACGAGAGTAAATTGCGAAGGAATACTCACATTTTTGGTATCTGTATCTTGTCGGCATCGTTTTGTCGTCCAAAGTCGTGCCAGGGTCTCGACCTGGGTGGATTAGGGCTGGCGTTTGGCGCGGTCGAGCCAGCGGATACGAGGCCGCCTCGCGGTACCTGGGCCTGCGCGTGTCCTTGTTGCAATTGCAGCTGCAACGGCTGATGATGAATGACGGCACCGTTGTCGAGGACGACCGCGGTCCCCGCGTTCGCGCCACCGGGACACAGCTCCGTGTAGTCGAAGGAGGACTGGACAAAAGAAAGACAACGAGAGGGATGAGCTGGTGTCGAAGATGGGGCCGCGGAAGTGCTTCGGGACATATTGAAGGCTAAGGGCCATTTTTGGTGGACCGCACTCATCAGGCCGATTCCATATTTCGAAAAAATCTTGGAATGATTTTTTCCCCATACGCCCGCAGTGAGAGTGGAGCAAGTAAAGTTTCAAGGTCGACAGGGTGGGAGAAGGTGAACGCGCAAAAGGGAGACGCTGGCGCCATGTGAAAAGAAAGACAGACGAGGTCTGCGGTCTCGTAAAAACCAGGCGTGCGTGCGACATTCGCGGCCTGGTCGCACGTTTCCAAAACCGCTGTCATTGTTAATAACCTCCGCTTCCTCCGCTGACGTGGTGTTTGCAGTCTCGCAGTCTTTTTACAACGTATTTATGCGGTCGGGTGACCCAATGAGTGGTTACTTCCGCAAACAAGTATGGGGAAGCTATTGTGGATCAGCGAGTTGCAGGTTGCTCGATACCACCTCAACCGGATCCTCGTTTCGAGTTTGCGGAAGTGTTGTGGGGTGTCTGGGCGACTTTGGGTGGACTTGTTTGGGTTTACTTCGAGGGATGTCCTTTCCGAAGAGGAAGGACCACCACGAGCTCTCCTAGTGAGGAAGATTGACATTGAGAGGCGAGTGTGACTAACCTGGTGAAGTGCCGCTGGTGGATGATGATCCTGTCTAGGTGTGACGGCGTCCGCGCCGATTCCGGAGTCCGGACTTGGCAGATCGACCGTCAGCACTTTACTGCTGCTCGAGGAGGATCTTATCGCGTGCGTCGTCGCGTAAGAACTCGGCACGACCTCGTACCTCGTGTAGGAGGTCGTTGTGGTCGGCAATGAGGAGCCACTGGAGGACGCCAATGGCGGCAATGCGTCACTCGTTACGTATACAGCTGTTGTCTCCTGATGGAGACCCGTCTGATTGCCCGTGTTCGATCCGTTGTTCGCCGACGTCGTTGTGTAAGCTGCCGATTGTAATCTCGGACTGCATGACGAGTAAGGATCGTAGGGACTGCCATATTGCTGGACCTGGGGGCCGAAAGTGTGGGGGTGCCGTTGTTGGGCGTAAGTTCCAGCGGATTTCTGGGCTGGCGTGTTCAATGGAGAATGCTAGAGCAGTTTGTTTGGGAGGTGGTGAAACAGGTTGGAAAGCTTGGGCATTGGGGTTTGGTTGTCTCGAGCCTATGGCACTTGATGGGTTTGTCTGGGTTGCCAATGTTGGGCGCAAGTTCCAGCGGAATGATTGGCTCGTGTCTTCATCGGGGAACGGTGGAACAGTCTTTCGGGAGGATGTGGAGCATGCTGGAGGTGCCTGGAGGTGACATTCCAGTGAGGTTTGCTATCGGAAACAGCTAGAACGACAATGCCAAGAACTGGCATAGCTTTAGTGTTTGTTTGGGCAAACCCTACCGAAAACGCAGCCTATCAGCCCCGAAAGTTGGTTGTCTTTAGTCCGAAGCATGGAGGAAGATAATGGGCAATGGTTCGATGTCTTAGGTACTCCAACTCCAAGCATCGGGACTAGGATGTAGATTATGAGAATGGCTAGGATGATCGATAAGTGAACTCAGGCAACATGATATAAGGTAGCCGTGAATGAATACGGCGACAGGAAGTTTATTTCTCAGCTGAAAGGTCCGCAAGTTGGAAAATGCCAATGCGCTAAACGGAAGCAACGAGCCTTGGCCGTGTCGAGGCTCCAGTCCCGATAATCTGGTACCGATGGAAAGAGGGAATGTCCGAGTTTGCAGCAAGGCCGAAGGTTCAAGCGCGATGCTATCGCGACGAACGAGCCGATGGGTGGGAGAACGAAGGAAGAGAGAGAGAGAGAGAGGGAGGCGGAGGGAGACAAATGCGATTTTCCATTGCACAGGCAGGGGGTCCGTTACCTGTAGCTGATGCTGATGATGGTGATACATTCCTGGCGGCGTTGGGCTATCCGGTTGTTCCTGTTTGTGCCGTTTGCTGGACTGCTGACCTCCCCGGGACGAGCTCAAGTCTTCAGGTTCTCTCTTGACCCCTGTTATACCACCGCCATTGCCACCACCGGCACTGCCAGCTCCACCGCCGTTGGTGCCACCTGACGAGTTATCGTGACGCAAAGGTTGGGGACTCAACGGCATTGAGATACCACCTTGAAGACTTTGGCCAGGACTGTGGGACTGCTGATTGTACTGATGGAGAAAATGGTGAAGTTCGCCGTTTCCGGTCGCCTCGTTGCTCTCCATACGATTCGAGCCTGTCGAGCCCTGGCTCGCTTCCTGCACCAGGAGCTTCTGGCCCATCACACCCCTTCAACATCACCAAACGGATTCAAATTGTTACTCTTCGTAGATCTCTAGTTGACGCGAGGGATACGATGTGGAGAATGGAAGAAGAAAAAAATGCACAAGGAGCAGATCGATCTGTTTGTGAAGAGGGCTTAAAGAGGCGCGACGAATATGCAGCGTCAACGCCACCCAAGGGTTGCCCCGACCCTTTCGCAGACAGTCTCAAGGCCGGGCAATTTTTCCTCGTTATTTAGATCGGTAAAGCCGAATTCACGGTACGAGAGATGAATAGCAAATGGAACGCAAACAGTTGGCTTTCGCCTGTAAAAAAGGGAATCGTAAATCATTTTTCCGGGCCTTAGGGTGGCCTGCGGCCTCGGTAACCGTTTTAAAAAACAACGTCATTCGGGGTCGTTCCAAAAGTACGCAAAAAATTCTGTTATGCTCTCGATGATACCGAACTCTTTATCGACTTCTCTCGAAAATTCGCGAATAAATAAAATTCTCGCTAGATCCTAGCTCTAATGTGGAGTCCTCGATTTTTCGTGTAATTTACATCTGCAGCCATAAGCGAGAACAATTTCCCACAGTTTTGTGACGCATAAATCCTCGCTGAGCTCATCTTTTTATGGTTCTCGACACTGATCGTAGTCGATACGAAACGGACGATGAAAGCGAGAGCTACAGAGAGAAAGAGAGACAAAGAGCAAGATGGCGAGTCTCATATCTCCCTCTACAAATTCTTTCATGTATTATTTATTATTTTATATTATTCGCCCAACTAGTGCGCTTTCTTTGCTCTCTCGCAGTCTCGCGTTACATCGAGCATGAGTATAAACCATACCGGTAGACAATATCACGGACGGTGGCAATAAAATTTTTTTAAACTTCTTTAGAGCTTTCACAGCGACAAGAAAGCCTAAGGAGAGGGGCAGGGGGGGGGAGATGGAGAAAAAGGATGCAAGGAGAATCCTCTTACGATATATGTACACACACACACACGTATATATATATATATATATATTTGTGAAGAAGATATTTTGAGCCTGTTATATTTATGTAGTGTTGGCTACCAGCACGTCTGGTTACTTAAGGTCAGACCTCAAATCGACTGTCTTCAAAATCACCTTTCCCTATATATATATATATATACACACACATATATACGGACGAGTTTTCGTGTATCTTTTTCTTTCTCGTTTATATATATATATATATATATATATATATATATATATATATATATATATATATATATATATATATGCAATCTATAAATATATATTGTATAAGTACCTTACGCGAGGATCAAAAGCGAGGCGTCTCTCGGCATTATGTGAAGTAGTTAACATGTTATATTTAGCATGATAATGCGTATCCACAAAGACGTCTACCCTTATAAACTGCCAACGCTTTCGGTATATATGATATTTTCACATTCTTATTTCCTTTTATATATATATATATATATATATATATATATATATGTGTGTGTGTGTGTGTGTGTGTGTGTGTGTGTGCTTGTGTGTAAGCATAAAAGTTCTCGGATGAAATTTACCCCCTTGAGGCTCGATCTCTTTCGTACCTCTTGCTCGCGGACTTGATCTTCTTCGTACCTACGGTCAGATGCATCGAGACAATAAAAACGTTTCTTTTATTTTGCTCCCCCCCCATGGGTCCTCCCCTTGCTCGTCGTCTCGGTGCCTTGCCTCAGCGCGTTTGCTATCCTCTCGATACCTGATCTCCCCCTGGTTTCCTGCGGGCTGCGAGGCACAAGGAGGCCCTTTTCGGCGTTAAGGGGGGAAGTCCGCCGAAAAATTAAGGAATCTCAAGTAAGCGCGAGGCTATGAAGTACGCCGGTGGATGGATGGAGAGAGCCTGGGCGATGGGAGGGGGAGGGGGAGAGAGAGATCGTCATAACCCCGGGCTATGAGGGGTTGTTTCTTTCTATGGATTTTTTCTTGTTGTTTTTTTTTATTTCTGTTGCCCTATGAATTCGGCTTAAATGAAATGGATCCGCGGGACAAGCGGGAGAGAGAGAGAGCGAGGGAGAAAAGAGAATGAGCGATGAAACGTTGTGCATTCCTTTTGCACGCTCGATCGAGTAATGTGATGCTAATCCCTACTGATGTTTTATGTTCCTCTCTCTCTCTCTCCCTCTCTCTCTCTCTCTCTCTCTCTCTCTCTCTGTTCCTCCTTTTCTCCTTTCTTTCGTCTGGACCTGTCGTGAAAAATCTCGAGAGCCAACGAACGAAACGTCACACGTGTGTATGTGTACTCGATGAAACGGAACGCTGAACAATCGAGATGCGATTAAGTTGATTGGTAGATATAATTAGTGAGCAATTATTGCTGCGAGATGGACGTCGAATTTCCATATTGATATATTTTTAAAACCAAATATATAATATATCGATGTTTTTCTAATATAATATAAAATCTATGGGGATATTACGATATCTGTGGCCCCACGTTTTGGCCATGCAGTCTTTATATTTGGCCCAAAATAAGACTTTTTTCAAGAATACAAAAAATCGAAATTCGGCTTTTAAGGGGGTGAAACAGAGGTTTTAAATTTTTAATTTGGCGGAGTATTTGGGGATATTACGGTATCTGTGGCCCCTAATTCTGACCACGCAGCCATCATATGTGACCCAAAATAAGACTTTTTTGAGGAGTGGTAAAAATCGAAATTCGATCCTTAAGGGGTTGATACAGGGGTTTTAAAGTTTGTATGGGACATCATATTTTTTTTGACAGATTTGCTTGAAACTTGGTGTAAATACTCTACAATACAAATAATTGAACACGTATTTCTGCATTTCCTAAAAGTGGACCCTTAAGAGAGTTAAACGGGAGGGTAAAAGTTTGTATGAGACAACATATTTTTTTGTCAGATTTACTTGAAACTTGGCATAAATACACTCAAATACAAATAATTAAACACGTATTTCAACAATTTATGAAGTTTAACCTTTACGGGGGTTAAACGGGAGTGTTAACGTTGATAAGAGAAAACATATTTTTTTACCAGATTTACTTGAAACTTACTGAATTGATTTGATATAGAACACTAGATGTTTTCCTCTGTGTTTGGTGCGTGTAGACAGTCAAGTAGTACTTTTTTAGCCCCTTAACTGTGTTTGTTTCAGTTGGCATAAATATACCAAACAAATACATGTGTAATTATTTGTATTGGAGTGTATTTATACCGAGTTTCGAGCAAATCTGACCAAAAATTATGTTGTCTCATATAAACTTTGAAACCTCCGTTTCACCCCCTTAAGGGTCGAATTTCGATTTTTACCACTCTTGAAAAAAGTCTTATTTTGGGTCAAATATGAAGACTGCGTGGTCAGAATTAGGGGCCACAGATATCGTAATACAGCCGAATATATTATTAACATATTAATAATAATATAATACAAAATCTATTATTAACATATTAATGAATTAATAAACAAAATCTATTGATCATGTTTTATTATTTATATTAATATGCCACGGATAAAAAGAGGAGGGTTCATGGATAGTCCAAGTTCTCATGCATTTGCATACGGCGAAGTCTCAACCCAAACGAACCCAAGGTACAGCAACAACTTTCGAACTCGCAAGGACCATTACTGATGTGAGAAACAAGCAGTAACGAATAACAATCCGATGAAAACAATCGTGATCATAATAATGACGGAGAAGATCGCGAAATGGAAGAATACAGGATAAACGAGCCGGAAGAGTCTTTCGGCAAACCGGAAATCGGGCTTCCGAGTCGCGGAATCCAAGACAAGTGTATTCAACCTGCCTGGACTTGATACGTGGACGAGCTGTGAGTGAGGAGAAGTCGCGGAAGGGGGGAAAAAGAGGAGGAAGAAAAAAGAAGAAGAGGAAAACAAACATGTGGAATGGTATTTTATTCGGAGAGGCATTCCATGTGGCTACGCAATGGTGCATACCGGATCGCGTACTATATCTACATGGATACATTATGTATTAAATGTATACAGCGACATATGGGGGCAGGTAATAAGAAAACTCGAAATACAGGTCCGACTAAGTTTGCCCCTCCCGCTTTCCGAGTGCCTCTCTCTCTCTCTCTCTCTCTCTCTGTATCTCTCGGAAGAGTTTGCGGATATTATGTACCGTTTACTTGCCCGGGTCATTGGTACTGACATCTTCTTCATTGTTTCCTCTCTTCCTCACCTTCGACATTGCCTTACATCAGAGCTGTACCTTGAACCAACTTGTGTCAGCAGGCACACCGAAGTGGCTGTATTTTCAAGCCCCGACTAAGCAGCGTCTCTACCGAGCGCTCATTTTTTTCGTAACCGTGCAATCTTCAAGATGCCACCCGATTCACGTAGCTACGATTTTTCAATTATTTTCCACAATGGTTAAAAGACCTGAATCCATCACTGTCCAATTTAGTGGTATTCGATGCGTTCAAGTTCAAAGCTACCGTACGGCTGCTGTAATAAACTTATCATGGGAAATCAAAGTCGGTTTTCTAAGTCTATTCACTGGCGTTCCAATACCCTCCCAATGTCTCAAGATCGATGAAACGGCCAAAGAGTTACGGCCATTTGAATTTGTGGCTCTCCGAATATCCTCAGCAGACGAGCGCCAGTTGAGAATGATATTTCCGTAGACGCACGTACGAAATGTGGAGTACGGTAGAGGCGGTAAAAAACGGAACTATCCGGAAGGAAAAAACAAGAGAAGGATGACGAGTGTAGATTGCGCGTGGCGTGCGTAACGAGGCAACGTGACCCCTTAGGAAGAGCGCACGCTTCGCTTGTGACCTTCCTCAGGATGCTCCGGTTCCATTGTGGCCCTTGCCAGACATACGGAATAATTCCGCTGGATTTACCTTCGCGCGGTGTTCACTCGAAACGAGACCTGACATTCGTATACACACACGCACACATACACGCGTGTTCCTTCCCTCCTATCTACTTTCGTCATTATCCTCGCCATTGCGGCACTAAAGATAAAGAAAAAACATTTTTGCCCCCGCGCTCTCGAAGACTTCGCGATATGCCGTGTGAGGTCTCGCGGCTTTGAGGTTAGACGTTACGACGCCATTTTGTCGTTGCGTTTGGGAATCTTGTCAGGAGCGAAGAGATCGTTAGAGCGTGCGAAAGAAAACGTACTCGAGCTGTCAGGAGCCATTATTGAGGGAAGAAAAAACAATGAAGTGCTCACGTACAGGACTCCTGTAATAATTGTGACCTCGGAAAGGAGCAACCGCGGTTGAAGGGGGGGGGGGCGGTAACGAGGTAAATTCCAGGGATAACCCAGGAGGTTCTTGAGTCATCCCTGGGTGTGACCTCAGTTCGTAGTACTCGGCCGAGTCGTCCACGCTGTTATTTATAAAGTCCGGATTGTCAACGCGCTCGCGCAACCGGCAATAAAATTATCATCGTAAATTTGAATAAACGAGAACGTGACGGTCGTCTTGATGCTCTTTACGTGGCGGGCATAAGTCCCCAAGGAGGAGGAGGAAGGGAAAAATGAATTTACGAGAGAGGAAGAGAGAGAGAGCAGGCACCGAGGTTATGGTATATCATCAGTTTGAGCTCAAAATGGCCCAACGGAGCCGCTCGTTTTTCTATTTTCACCGTTCGTTGTAAAGATCGTTATACTTTTTCCCTCCTCATCTTCATTTTTTCTCGGAGCCTACGAACGACACTACCGACGACTATACGACGAAGATACGTCGACTCTTTGAGTTTTTATGACGTGAGACCGGTGGCAATTGTTGGGTCAGATGCCACATAAGGGGATCACTGAGAAGAGATCCTCGCGTAACGATAAACCAGGAAACGAGACCTGTGTAACGCACGGGACGCCTCTGTGGACAACGAGACTCAACTGCTTGTTTTGTTACACTCTCGTGAAACGTCACTCGAATGCCGAGATCTAATGTTCCGAGGATCATAGCTGGAGTTGAAGATTCACAATGTCGCGTAGAGGATCCGATAAGAGCTTGTCCGGATGGACTGGGATTAGAGGAGCATGTAAATGGGGACGAAACCTGGACTGCTATTTGTCCAAGGCTATAACTAGGACTTGTCCAGAATTCAGATGGAGACCAGTCCAATAGTTGGACTGGAACCTGTCTGGAACTTCAACTAGTACCTGTCCGGAATCCAACTAGGACTTGTCCAAAACCAACACTAGGACCTGGGCAGAATCTTGACCAGGGTTTGTCTGGAACTTGGATCGAGATCAGTCGAAAACTTGCACTGGCACGTATCTCGACCCTCAACTAGTACTTGTCTAGAACCTCAATTGGGACTTGCCTGGAACCTAAACTAGGATCTGTCCAGAACCTCAATTAGTACCTGTCAAGAACCTCAACTAGAACCTGTCCAGAATCTTGGACAGGATTGGAAGTCCTAGCTCCTAGGACTTCCAATCAAATAACCAGTTGTCCAGAACCAGGGCTTGTCCAGAACCTCAACAAAGACTTGTCTAGAATCTCAACCAGGACGTATCTAGAACCTCAACTGGAACCTGGTCAGAAACCGGACAGCTTCCACTATACCTTCAAGTTTCCATTACCATCCAAACAAACGAACTCCAAACGAATCCTTACCGCGACATCAAACATTTACGGGTTCCTTTGTGGATTTTCGTATCCGAAGAAGAATGCTCCTCCCCAAATGTGAGTCAGCAGTAACGACCAATGGAATCCCAACGACATATGATTTTCCACGGAGTGGTGGTGTGTCCGGTTGTGCATGCAGGGAGTAGGAGAGCAAAGACAAGAGGTCGTAAAGTGCTCGGGATGCAGGAGCGTAACAGAAATTCGACGAGGACGCAGACGAGTGGGTAGCTTGGCATCGTCTCGTAGATTATAACCCACACGTGTCTTCTACCTTCACATTTAGGGGTACACACGTATATGGGGCCTTTCGCTCTTATTAATTTTTTTCCTCTGCCGAAATGCAATACAGTTTTCTCTTAAGGGGTTAGCCCCACTTGCGATTTTGAAAAAATCGATTTTTTTTTAAGTATAAGTATCTGAGAATATGTCCTGAAAATTTCAAGTCGATCCGAACAAAATTGACTGAGATATGAGCGTTGAAAGAGAAACTTTAAACGCGTTTTTCTCAAAATGGCATTTCCGAAGTCGGTGACCAAGATTACTCGAACACTAATGAGCCGATCTTCTTGAAATTTCGCAGGCTTATTTAATACATAAAAATGTAGTCTTTAATCGTTCGATTTTTTTTTTCGAAAAAAAAAATGGCCGTTTTATAGCCAAAAAACGGCCGTTTTTTCGTTAAAATCGAACCATTAACTTTGACTGTCCGCCATTTTGTGAAAAAAGAATATTTTTTAAAATCCTTCGATTAAAGACTAGTTTAATACTTATATTTGACTAAATCCATCCGCATTTTTTTCTTCAGATGATCCACTTCGCCGCAATGTTGGTCACCGCAAACCGTGTATATAAAAACATTATTTCATTGACGGCCATTTGCCACTAAACAATGTAATATTTTTCAATAAAAAAATTACTGAAAGTTCTTCAAGATGTGTTCTTCAAGATGGTATGTTGATCGATTAAAAAAGTTTTGTAGATTTCTTCAAAAAAATTCATGAAAAAGGCCTTTTTTTCGCGCTACAAGTGGGGGCAACGCCTTAATTGCGACAATAATTGCCAAAATGTTGTGTCCCGTTTCGTATTATATCAAACGAAAAGGCAACTATTTGAGCGAATAAAAAATGTAGAAAAAAAAAACAATGCATAAGAACTGCCGGCGTAGGAACGCGAACGAATCGATTTATCTTCTCGCGCACTCCCGGAGGTGTTTTATATTTATTGCTGATTTCGTGATCTCGTGACGGGGTTCGCGTGCAGACGGAAAGGAGGAGGCGAGAGCGCTCGAGAGTGACACGCTCGGTATTTAATTTTATCTTCGATTTGTCCCCGACGTCAAAGAAACGCGTCGTGGATTCGCCAAACAAAAAAATTAATTGTCCAAACAAACTCATGACTGTTAATTTATCGGTTTGGCGGTCCAAGCGGCGAAAAATTCTAGAGTGTCGGGATATGTTTCCTGCCTTTTTGTTTACGTTGGAGAGAAAATATAAATAAACTAGGGTACAAGGAATGAATGGTTCCTCAAATAAATTAATAAAACATATAAAAATTATAAATTAACAAAAAATAATAAACAACTAAAAATAAACGATTTGTTGAACCGTGTTGTTTTTTTTTTATTGACGATTTTTTTTGGGACTGATTGATATTTGGCCGAGGCACATGCGAGGTTTTTGCAAGGATCATCCAAAGGGGAATCTCTGGAGAGATTCCTTCGCGGCTTTCGTGACGGAACGAGGGAGAAGGTTGACGTCGACGAGAAAAATCGTGAAATAATTCATCTCCCCCCATCTTTCCGTCTCTTCCTTTCGCTCTCACCTTTTTTAAATTTTATATCGACGACGATCCTCGAACACGATTGCGAGGAACGACGCGCCGCGGGGTATCATCTTTGCTAAATTCGTATCCTGCCCCCTCTCTATTTTCACATTCCCACCATTCCTTGCAATATACGCTGGGGAAAATTCCCGTCTTCTCTCAATAATTAATAACGATCATTGCAATATTCGCGAACGAAAAACATTAATAAAAGCTTTTTTGCAGGGAGAAAAAAAGGAAAAAGAAACGCACAAGGGAATTGATTATGAAAAAAACGAGTAAAAAATGAGATAAGCAGACGAATAAATATAAAGAAAATAAATGAATAATGAAACTGATCACTGAAAATAAATGATTAAAACAAAATAAGGAAAGTAGATAGATAGATCAAAAAGAAAATGAATCAATAGATTAATTGATAATTTAAAAAACGATCAAAACAATCAGAAAAGTAGATTAAAAAATCAAAAATAAAATTAAAAAATGATAAAAGCATAATAAAATTCGTTCCATCATGAGAATAAACTCGGGAGATGCATGACAATGAAAATTGGATTAAAGTCGTCGTTCTCGCTTCAGCGATTGCAACAGAAAAAAACATATTCACGCTCGTAGGGAGATGCATGAAAGGAGTCGAGAATTTTTAACGATCCGGTCTCTCGTACAAATTGTCAAGATCTTATCGTTTCTCTCTCTCTCTCTCTTTCTCTCTCCGGCTTTAGGCTCAAGATTCGAGGGAAGATTACAGGAGAGGATCCTTTTCTATTCACCCTTAAGCTCCACTCTGCCGCGATCTCTTCGAGATAAGGACGAAAGAAAAAAGTACAGAATCCATCGCGGATAAATTTTGTCGAATTTGCACGCGCGCACCTTAAGCCTCCTCACTGTAGCCATACTTTTTCGTTTTTATTACGAGATTAAATAAAGAAAAAAAAGACGAATTAAAACAATCTTTGCACCCGAGTCTAAAGAGCGTATTAATGGTATCTTTTTTTATTACGCGAGGCCAAAGATATTTGGCAATCAACTTTTCAGCAGCAGCACAATGATGCTGTGAAAAATATGAAATATAAAATAATTCTTCTTTCATAGCCATTATTAATTTTATTTTATTCAAGTGCGAATTTATTTATTTACTTATTTAAAATTTTAGTCGCTTATTTATTTACATATTTACTCGTATCCGTAGACTCACTTATTGATTAATTATTAAATTATTAATTAAATTAATTTGCCAAAAATTATTCCAGATAATTCATTTAAACAAGAAAAATGAATTTAAATAATTAATGAAACGATAATCAATTTAAAAACATTATTCCCTATATAATTAATTTGAAAAAAAGAAAAAAAACAAAACTGCTCTTCCCTAGCCAGACAAATTTGAACGAAGCCTGGGGGTACACGCTACCCCCTGTGCGAGTAAGAAGGTTGGTTTTTTAAAATTCATTTTGAAATTCAGTACGTTGGGGGCTTTTCTCAACAGTAAATTACGAGATATGCTAAGCGTCCGATATAAATCAAAAGTGGGATCGAAAGGAGAGACGAGGCTCTGGCTCTTGCCACCGTGGAAGTAAAGGGTCGAAAGGGCCACCCCTATCACGTGGGGAAAAAGAGAGAAAAAAAAGAACGAACGAACGACCGAAGGTTACGTGGGGAAGCCAAAGTGCCTTGAGAAATCAGGGAAGAAGACAACCCTTGTGTCACTTTTGGGGTGAGAACGTTTTCGGGCAACGATATGTCGTCATCCTGGCACCCGAAAGGGCGTAAATGACGAAGCATACCACGTGAGATCACCGTAAGGCGAGACTTTTTATTTTTCATCTGTGGACATGCGGAGTTCTATAGGGACCTTTAGGGGTAGTTTGCAAACCGAGCAAATGGGCCGGAATGAAATAATATTTTCTCGTACACAAGCCACGTGCTCGCGAGTTTCCCAAAACCTTCCCAATCTCAAAATAATCAAGCTTCGTTTATTTAGTCCCAAAAGGGACCATCCTCAAATTGGCTATTTGTGGGATAATCGGAGCTACCGATACAAAATAGTCAACCGGGATTTTTTTAACTTGCAGAGGGATGAAGAAAACAGAAGCAAATAGGGGTTGAAAGGTGACGAAAAAAGTTAAAAAATAGAAAACTTTAGGGGTAGTTTATAAACCGAGCAAATGGATGGGAATGAAATATAATTTTTCCGTTCACAAGCCACGTATACGCGAGCTTCCCAAAATTTTCCTAATCTCAAAAAATCAAGCTTTGTTTATTTAGTCCCAAAAGGGACCATTTTGCAGTTGGCCATATGTGGGATAATCGGAGCTACTAATAGAAATTAGTCGGCCCAAGCCCGGGATTTTTCGAAACTTGCGAGAGGGATGAAATAACGGGAATCAAATAGGGGTTGAAAGTTGACAAAAAAGTTAAAAATATAGGAACCTTAAGGGGTAGTTTGCAAACCGAGCAAATGGGTCGGGATGAAATATAATTTTTCCGTTCACAAGCCCCGTGTACGCGAGCTTCGCAAAATTGTCTCAATCTCAAAAAACCTTAAGCTTCGTTTATTGAGTCCCAAAGGGCCCATTTCCAAATTGGCCATTTGTGGGATAATCGGATCTACTAATAAAAATTAGTCAGCCGGAGACCAGGATTTTTCGAAACGTTCAAGGGGGATGAAATAACGAGAATCAAATAGGGGTTGAAAGTTAACGAAAAAGTTAAAAATATAAGAACTTTTAGGGGTAGTTTTAGCAAGCTGAGCAATGGGCCGGGATGAAATATAATTTTTCCGTTCACAAGCCCCGTGTACGCGAGCTTCCCAAAATTGTCTCGATCTCAAAAAACTTTAAGCTTCCTTTATTGAGTCCCAAAGGGGCCATTTCCAAATTGACCATTTGTGGGATAATCGGAGCTACTAATAAAAATTAGTCAGCCGGAGACCAGGATTTTTCGAAACGTTCAAGGGGGATGAAATAACGAGAATCAAATAGGGGTTGAAAGTTGACGAAAAAGTTAAAAATATAGAAACTTTTAGGGGTAGTTTGCAAGCCAAGCAAATGGACCGGGATGAAATATAATTTTTCCATTTTAAGCATCTTTAAGGGGTTACTCCCACTTGCGATTTTGAAAAAATCGATTTTTTTTTATTGCATTTTTTTTGAAGTATAAGTATCTGAGAATATGTCCTGAAAATTTCAAGTGGATCCGAACAAAATTGACTGAGATATGAGCGTTGAAAGAGAAGAAACCGCGTTGAAAGAGCGTTGAAAGAGAAACTTTAAACGCGTTTTTCTCAAAATGGCATTTCTGAAGTCGGTGACCAACATTACTCGAACACTAATGAACCGATCTTCTTGAAATTTTGCAGGCTTATTTAATACATAAAAATGTAGTCTTTAATCGTTCGATTTTTTTTTTCGAAAAAAAAATGGCCGTTTTATAGCCAAAAAACGGCCGTTTTTTTTCGTTAAAATCGAACCATTAACTTTGACTGTCCGCCATTTTGTGAAAAATGAATATTTTTTAAAATCCTTCGATTAAAGACTAGTTTATACTTATATTTGAGTAAATCCATCCACATTTTTTTTTCAGATGATCCACTTCGCCGCAATGTTGGTCACCGCAAACCGTGTATATAAAAACATTACTTCATTGACGGCCATTTGCCACTTAACAATGTAATATTTTTCAATAAAAAAATTCCTGAAAGTTTTTCAAGATGTGTTCTTTAAGATGGTATATTGATCGATGAAAATAGTTTTGGAGTTTTCTTTTAAAAAATTCATGAAAAAGGCCTTTTTTTGCGCTACAAGTGGGGAGTAACGCCTTAAATTGGCTATATGTGGGATAAAGAATAAAGAGGGATGAAATAACGAGAATCACATAGGGGTTGGAAATTGACGAAGAAAAAAGTAACAAAAAAATACTCACGCTGACCATAGCTCGTGGGGTGGTGGTAACTTGACGTCGGCAGCTTTGTCGGGCAATTTGTAGTACTCGTAGACGTAGGAGGCGGCTGGATCGTCGGGGTGCGACCCCACGGCCGAGACCTGATGTTGCTGTTGCAAATTGAGCATCGCGGCGGTCGCTACCGACAATGGATGCTCGCAGTACGCGCGCCAATCGCCCTCCATACCTTGTACCTGCACCTGAACGGCGGCAACTCTCTTGTGTACGTCGACGTGGTCGTCTCCACCGCCGCCACCTCCACCACCTCCACCGCCACCACCGCCGCCGCTGCCGTTCGTCGTCACGTCGTTTCCGTTAGAGGAATTTCGCAGAGATTGTTGTTGGGCTTCCTCGTTCGCGATTTCCTCCTCCTCGTCCACGGCCTCTCGACCACCGTAAGCCTGCTGTTGGCCCTCCTCGGCCACCCCAGCGGCTTCCTCCTCCCCTCGGCTTCGTCTTCTGCAAGCAAAAACAGTCCCGATCGTTAGCGAAGGTCATCTACATCTCGATTACTTTATCCGAAAAGTCAATGAACGAAAATGACCGAAAAACAGGCAAAAGGGGTACCCCTTTGCCTGTTTGGAAATATTCCTCAATCCATGAAGGGGGGTCAATTTTGTCGGGCCAAAACTTACTCATCGAAATATCTCGACTACCGGCGACTTGCGCGCCATCTCAGTGGTACTAGAAAAAAGTTGGGGTAGGAAGGTTCGAGAGCCCACGAGGACAGCTGGAGCAGTCGGTCATACGAGAAACAGCGACGAGAGCAAATCGGAGCCGGAGAGAGTTGACCCCCCTTCACGAATAACGTAAGTAAAAGTGAACTTTTTTGACAATTTTTTTTGTTTTTTTCGAGCATATTTACGCTTCATAGCCTATAAGAAATACGTGTAATTTTTTTTTCAATTTTTTTGTAAGAAAAAAAAATGTCGAAAAAGTTTTTTTTTTCTCTATATTTTTATTATTGAAACTTTTTTTTATTTTAGAGCGTTATGGCACCGAGAAGTGCCGAAGAAGTTTATGCGTTCCGGAGGCGCCAGCGCGTCGAGTATTTTTGCGACGAGACCTCAGGAGTGCCCCTGTGCCCCAATTGTTTTTAAACATAAACAATTTTGGAATAACAAAATGTAACTTTTTTCACAACAAATATCACATTGGAATGATGATATGAATAAAAAAGATTTTTTCAAAAATATATCTCCGACGTTGAGCGCTTTTTTCCTTTAAAAACCTCGTTGTAATCTGCCAAAAATATAGCCATGTTCCCGTAGTTGAATAGGGTATCTGGTTTAATCCTACATTAATGGCATATTTTTTTCCTTAAAGAGCAACATTTTTCCTTTACAATAACCGGCTTTTGAACCTCTTTTACGTAATTAGTACTTGAACTGTGATTTTTTGAAAAAAAAAAACGCGTTTTTTCCGCGCATTGTTTGATATTTGATTGAAAAAAATATATTAAAAATAATAAAATCCGAAAAATTCCTGTTCATCCTTCGAAAGGACATTCTAAGGATGAACGATGAATTTTTTCGGATTTTTTAATTAACAATTGCGGGTGGGGTAGCGCGCAGACGAAAATGACCCCCCTTCAGGGATAGAGTGTGCTGAAAAACCCTTCATGGATTGAGGGATATTTGTGACAATCGATGCCTCGTTTTTGAAAATCTGCCGTAAATTGAAAAATCATCGGAAATCCACTAATCAAACGGAATTTCAAAGGGAAAAGGGTAGCAAAGAGAATGCGCACAAAGCGGAGTTCGAAATCACAGTCCAAGACAAATGATCGACGATAAAATCTCGAAGATGAATCATGCGAAATGAAAAAAAATCAAACGGTTTCAGATTCAGTATGTTAATGGCTATAGCGCATATCATACGATTTTTGATACATGCAAAAATAACAAAAATGGCGGACTTTTTTCGAAAAAACAAAAAAACAACGTGTTTTTTTTCACCGTTTTTGGCAAAGAAAGTAAATATCGAAATTTAAAAAAATCCTTGCTATGCGCTATAGCTAAAGTTGTACAGAATATGTGGTTAAAATTTCATAAGCATCGGTTCAGTAGTTTCGACGACTTTATCAACAAGCCGTCGATAAAAGTTGTTTCGAGAAAAACGCGTTTCAATTTTGTTTGGGTTACATAAATACATCGATTAAAAAAAATCTATTTCGAAAGTGTTTTTATTAAGTGTAACAACTTTAATATCAATATCTATAATATTAAACTATAAAAAAAAATCATGAAAATAGCCTTTTTTCTTAGCATCTGAAGTGAGAAGACCCCTTAATTATCCCGATATCTCAGTTAGGTTTTCCCGGAAAGTCTACTTGAAAAATAGCCTAAGAAGGGGTAAAATTCGTAAAAATCGAAGCTCCGTCTTTGAAATTGTGCCAAAAATCGAAAAACCACCGACACCAGCGGCGATTGAAATAAAAAAAAAACAATTACGAAAAGAATGCGCGCAAAGCGACCACCCAAGGCCAAATAGAAAATAAAGGATCGACAATTCAGTAAAGGAACTTTTTTTTTTTACTAAAATCCGGGGCAAAATTTCGTTTTTTTTCTCTTATTTTCACCCCCTGAACACGAATTCAGCAACCTTTTTCCCGAAATCCATCAGTTTCCATTGAAAATAGAGAAATCAGAATTATTTTGGGCGTGAGGGAGTTTTGAATGCGACCCCTAAGTGAAACAGCCAGTGTTCTACTGATAAATGCGCCTGGGGAGCCTCTTCTCCCCGTACACGCTCACCACACGGCGATAAAACAAAGAAAAAAAACGTATTTGGCGCTACGGGCTCGATGCTGCACTGGAAGTCGAACCAAAAAAAAAATCTCGAAGCAGATGCAAAGGGAGAGGCTGAACGACTTTTAAGGGGGGATCAGGTACGTAGTATCTGATCTACGTATGTATGGGTCGCGATCTTTGGTGGCTCCATAGTCAAATTCGTATCTGTACACGAGCGGAGATTAATTATTATAGACCCCTTTGCCTTTTGCCTACAGTCATCAATTTATACGCGCCCTTGCATTGCGTACTTTCCATCCCTTCTCCTTCCCTCGCGCTCCCATTTTCATCCCCCTTTGGCTCGCCTCACTCGTTTTTATGCGCCTACTTTTTTCGATCACTTCCGGTGTACGTTTCCATTGCAAATTTTCTCTATCCCTGTGGCTCGTTTTGACTTCCTCCTCCCTCCCGCGTGTGTTTTTCTGGTCCATTCCTTCCAGTTTTGGTTCTTTTCCGCCCCCACCCTTGTGTTCTCCGTCCTTTCCTTCCTCCACCCTCTTTCCTGATTTTTTAATAAATTGCCCTTTTTATTCTTCGTTCCTCACTGCCGTTTCTTCTGCACGTCTTTCGTCTTACCTTTTTCCAAATATTTCACGTCCCTCTTTGTACCTTCTCTCTTTCGTCTCCCTTCTTATCGTCACTGCTGCTCCTCCCCGAGCTCCTGCCATTTCTCGTGACCATATCTACTCCCTCATTTTTCCTACTTTTTGGTACCCTCTCTTCCCTTTTTGGCATCCTTTTTAGGCAGCTTGGCACGTCTGAGCCAAACGAACCCAAACCCAAACAAACTCATATCTCCTCCGTGACTTTCATACTTCTTTGTGCCCGCCCTATTATTTTTGGCAGTTTGGCACATTGGCACAAGCCCAAGCGAACTTTATTCCCTCTTCGGGATCCTTTTTAGGCAGCTTGACACGTATGACCCAAACGAATCCGCACACAAATAAACCCATGTCTCCTCCCGGACTTTTCTACTTCTTTGTACCCCCCTTTTTCTTTTTAGCAGTTTGGCACATTGGCACCCAAACACGCCAAAGCGAACAAAGCCAATCCATATCTCCTGCCTAACTATTCCTACTTCTTGGTGCCCTTTCTTCCCTCTTCGACATCGTTTTGGGCAGCGTGGAACGTATGACCCAAATGAACACAAACCAAAACAATTTGATATCTCCTCCCGGACTTAACTCAAACAAAGTCATATCTCCTCCGTGACTTTCATACTTCTTTGTGCCCGCCCTATTATTTTTGGCAGTTTGGCACATTGGCACAAGCCCAAGCGAACTTTATTCCCTCTTCGGCATCCTTTTTAGGCAGCTCACCCATGTCTCCTCCCGGACTTTTCTACTTCTTTGTACCCCCCTTTTCCTTTTTAGCAGTTTGGCACATTGGCACCCAAACACGCCCAAGCGAACAAAGCCAATCCATATCTCCTGCCTAACTATTCCTACTTCTTGGTGCCCTTTCTTCCCTCTTCGACATCGTTTTGGGCAGCGTGGCACGTATGACCCAAACGAACACAAACCAAAACAAATTGATATCTCCTCCCGGACTTAACTCAAACAAACTCATATCTCCTCCGTGACTTTCATACTTCTTTGTGCCCGCCCTATAATTTTTGGCAGTTTGGCACATTGGCACAAGCCCAAGCGAACTTTATTCCCTCTTCGGCATCCTTTTTAGGCAGCTCGACACGTATGACCCAAACGAATCCGCACACAAATGAACCCATGTTTCCTCCCGAACTGTTCTACTTCTTTGTACCCCCCTTTTCCTTTTTAGCAGTTTGGCACATTGGCACCCAAACACGCCCAAGCGAACAAAGCCAACCCATATCTCCTGCCTAACTATTCCTACTTCTTGGTGCCCTTTCTTCCCTCTTCGACATCGTTTTGGGCAGCGTGGCACGTATGACCCACACGAGCACAAACCAAAACAAATTGATATCTCCTCCCGGACTTAACTCAAACAAACTCATATCTCCTCCGTGACTTTCATACTTCTTTGTGCCCGCCCTATTATTTTTGGCAGTTTGGCACATTGGCACAAGCTCAAGCGAACTTTATTCCCTCTTCGGCATCCTTTTTAGGCAGCTCGACACGTATGACCCAAACGAATCCGCACACAAATAAACCCATGTCTCCTCCCGAACTGTTCTACTTCTTTGTACCCCCCTTTTCCTTTTTGGCAGTTTGGCACATTGGCACCCAAACACGCCCAAGTGAACAATGCCAACCCATATCTCCTGCCTAACTATTCCTACTTCTTGGTGCCCTTTCTTCCCTCTTCGACATCGTTTTGGGCAGCGTGGCACGTATGACCCAAACGAGCACAAACCCAAACAAATTGATATCTCCTCCCGGACTTATCTACTTCTTGGTGCCCTTTCATCCTTTTTTGGCAGTTTGGCACTTTGCCACCCTAACACGCCGAAACGCACAAACTCAATTCAACCCATATCTTCTGCCTTACTTTTCCTACTACTTGGTGCCCTCCCTTCCCTCTCCGGCATCTTGCTCCTCTCTTCGCACCCTCACCCCCTCCCTTCTCTCTCCCTCTCCCTTATCTATACGCGCACATATACACATACATATAAAGCGCAGTTGAAAATCCCCGGCACATTAGTAAACCGAAGGCTTATCCCAATCCTAATTTATGCAAGTCGAATCCGTCTCCCTACCATCGCAAACTGCACATACGAATCCCTCTCCCAGCTCCCCGCGTTCCTCCTCCCTCCTCGTCGGTCTCTCGCGCTCTCTTCACCGCAAATATCCCGTGTCTCATCTTTGCTATACATATGTGCGTCTCCTCTGCACCTGGATACTGCCCGTATAACCGTTGCCCCCTCCCCCCCTTCCCGCCCTTCTTGCCGCCCTAACAGACTGGGAAGAGCCCAGGAGAGCATGCGGCATCAGTCGGGCCGATAATGAGGGCTCGGCTCGTCCTGTGCAAATATTTTTCTCGCTTGCTTGTTTGCATAGGCTTGCACGCAAGTAACGATCGACCAGCGTGGAACACTGGGCGGAGGGCTGCATCGGCGCGAGAATGAGGGAGATGGTATGGTGGGGTGGTGGTATGGGGGGGGGGCAAGATTTTCTTTGATTTCGTATTATCGCGGCGAGACGCGAGGAATCTCTGTGGGGACTTAAGGGGGATGGGGTGTTCGCAGGCCTCGAGTAATTTTCAACCCCTCCGGGGATTTTTACACGTACTCGTCCAGCCGTGAATATGGACGGACTTTGTTGACTCTCTGTAAATATTCATTCCCGTTTGTCGGAGTCGTGCGTACGTACGAACCTCGAAAATTGCTTGCTTCTTTCTTCTGCTTCGTGCAATGAAAAAAAACAACTGGAAGCTTAACCGTCACGCACGGATCCGCGAGAAAGGGCGGAAGGGGAGGGGGGGGGGCTAAAAGTGAATGAAAATAAAGTAAAAATAGAATGTCATTTAAAAATCTAAAAATATTAGCAATGAAGGCAATCATCAGGATATGGAAAGGTAAATAAAAATTGAGAACGACGAAGCAAAAATGGCAAAAATAAATCGAAAAATGAAAAAGAGAAATAAAAGTCCCATAAGATATTAATAAAACGTGTAAGAACGATACTAAAACAAGTAAAACACGAAAATTTACAGGGGACAAAAAATGAATGAACAATTCGACTGAATGCTTGCTTCTTTTATCTCCTACTTCGCAAAAAAAAACAATTCTCGAAATCCTAACCGTCGCAAATGAATGCGTGAGTGGCGGAGGAAGTCTGAAAGTGGATGAAAAAAAAGAAGAAAAAAATTAAAACTTCGTCAAAAATTTGGAAAAAAATATTCATACACATAGAAAATTAAGTAAAAGAATAGAGACAACTATTAGGCATGAAAAAATTGATAAAAATACAATAAACAATAGCAAAAATAAATCAAGAACCAAAGAAAAAATTACAGAAAAAACAACTAATAATCGTATAAAATATTAATAAAACGGGAAAAATTGTCGAAAAAAATCGCAAAAATGAATAATAAATGTAGAAATTGTTTTTTCAATCGGAAGGACGATAAGAGAGGGCGGCGTGCGAGTCCTCGTGAAATTCGCGTCTCGATACACAGGTCACGTAAGCTTATTCCCAAGCTCAAGTCGAGCACACACATATACGCTCGTTTCTCGCATTATTTCAAAATTCATACGCGCTTCGAGAGGCCTTGCACGGGCGGTAGAGTCGGCTCGTTTATACATTTATACGTTTGTACATTGACTCCCCCCCCCCCCCCCCCAATAAGGGCGCAAGTACCGCGTGGCGCAAAAAGTGCGCGCGTCGATTCGCGGGACCCTTAAGGGCGTGTTAAGCCCGATTATTTCGTATCGGCCGAGCCAGGAGACACGGATTCCTCAAACTTTGCGCGAATCCTCGGCACTCGAGCCCTTACGATTCTCAGACGAAAATACATAAATAAATAAATAAATAAATAAATATACGGAGGCGTGTCCTCGTAATCGAATCGATTGTTGGCGATGCGACCATCGGTCCTCCGCGATGCTTTTTTGCGCTTCGGCTCAGAGAGAGACAGCGGCGCGGAGCGCGGGGTGGGCTGGGGGGGGGGGGTGTAAAGGAGGGAGGCGGCGATCGAACGTCCCCCGATATGGGACCAATTTTTTCCGGACTCGCGGCAAGATGACGAGGACGACGACGCGGAGAAGAGAAAAGGCCGGGAGCAGGGAAGTCACGACCAAAAGAAAAAGAGATCGTTTCTGCACAGCGCGCTACTGCGCGCGCCAGCAAAAAAGCTCTCGAGAGCTCGCGTGTAACGTCCGGCCCGTAAATCGAGCGTCTGTCGATCTCTCGACGAATACAGAGAGAGAGAGAGAGAGAGAGAGAGAGAGAGAGAAAAGGCTCTCGATGTGTGGGGGGGTATTCGAGTTTTATTCGATAGCATAAATATAAATGCGACACCGTATACCCGAGCGTGCATGGAGAGCTTGAGTGCATGAACAAAAAAGGCATTGGATAAGCGAGAGGACAGGGCGTGGCAATTATATGTATATTTATATGTGCACATGTATATATATATATATATATATATATATATATTTATATATATGTATATATACTATATAATATTATCAGTTATATTTTTGAATATAACTGATAAAAATATATATGCGTATATGCATGTGTTTGTGCTTTCATATATATATATATATATATATATATATATATATATATATATATATATATATATATATATATATATATATATATATATATATATATATATATATATGAAAGCACAAATACATGCATATACGCATATATATTTTTATCAGTGATATTCAAAAATATTCATCTTAGGGCCGAAGCATTGTGGTCGAGGGGAATGAAAATAAAAATACCAAATAGACGAATATATATATATATGTATATATATTGTGTTTTTATTTTTATTTTTATATATGTGGATGTATTAATCAGAAATATTAAAAAAATATTTATTTCCGAACCGGAGCACTGTGGTTAACAGAAATAAAAGTTGAAATTAAATTCGAAATCAAAATATGAATAGATATATATATATATATATATATATATATATATATATATATATATATATACATATACATATATACATATACATATATATATATATATATATATATATATATATATATATATATATTACATTGTCGGATGTGCATTTGCCGAGGGTGCGGAAACTGTGAAAAACCCGTATCGGTATAGACGTCCGTATATTCTTCTCATTCTCTGGTGCACAGACTTTAACTCAAGTATCTACACCAACGTATCAGGTGTTCAGCGCATGGACTGACAGAATTTTTTGGAGGATTGATGTGTATTTGGTACTTTTTTCACCCTTAAACTCTATGTCCTAAGTGTCATGGTAATTACGATATCATTTTTTTGGTTTTTTTTTTAAACAATCAGTCATTTTGCCTTTAAATCGTCATAACTCCTTTGCTTGTGGTTGCAATAGCACGAAATAACTTTTGTTGTATTCTAAAATGTATATTATAAATAAATCATTTTTTGATACAATTGTGTTCAAGAAAATGACTCATGAGCTTACAAAGTCTTAAAAATGCGTGAATGTATGAAAACTTCTAAATGTATGTTCACTTATAAATTCATTATGAAAAACACTAAAAGATATTTTGAATTTAGCTTTGTTTTAAAAATTTCTCTAGTTTATGTCCTTTCCGACGGTATGCTACATGTCATAGTAATTATTCATGATGTGGTCATAATAATGAGAATAAGTTTTTTTTATAATGAATTTACGAGTTGAAATTTTTCACACATTTACCACTTCTAAGAGTGAAGCTCAAAAATCATTTAGTTGAAACCAATTGTATCAAATAATGATTTATTTATAATAAACATACATTGCAGAATACAACAAAAGCTTTTTCGTGCTTCTACAACCACAAATTAAAAAGTTATGACGATTCAAAGGCGAAATTACTGGTTATGAAAGAAAAAAAAAACGAAACAAATCATATCTCAATTACTGTGACACTTAGGACATAGGGTCAAAGGGCGAAAAAATCGCAATTGACGCGCTCGGTATATATTTTTTTTCAATTTAATTTCATATTTTCATATTTCTGTACGTATTGATCGGGAATATTAAAAAATATTGATCTTAGGGCTGAACGACTGCAATAAAAATTGCCGATTGCAATAAAAATTAAAATAGGAGAGAACTTTTAAGGCGGGGTATACATTTACAACGATCGAAAAATCGATTTATTTATTTTTTCTCTTCAAGGGGTTATGCCACAGTGCGAATTTAACAATTTTTTTCATATGAAAAAGTGATTCACTCATAAAATTAATTACACATCTATTTAGTATGAATATCAAGTTGTTAGAAAATATATATGTTTCTTTTTCGATGTACAAAATGGCCGACTACTAATATTTTCTTTTGTTATCTTTTTTTAGGCGCTCCACGGCGTGACATTTAGCATCCACAATTTTTTACCTAGAACAAAAAACAAAAATTCTCGTCAATCTACGCTAGGATACCTACAGAAGTACGTACGGAATTGAAAAAATATTGTTCTATTCAAAAGTTGTAGGTATTTGAACTTGAATTTGAATTGAACTTGAATTGTCAGTGAAAAATTTAGTATAAAACTGCTCATAAAATGAAAAGTTTTCGATTAATCAGACATTCCGTACGTACTTCTCTGCGAAATGCAATCAGGAACATAACTTTCGAGTGAAAATTGAGTGAAAATTGTTGAATTTATTTGTCACGCCAATTGGAAAAAAACAGTTTCGAGAAAAAACGCGTTTAAAGTTTAACATATGCCTCTGGCCGTGCCAGAGGTGGGATTGAATTATACGCTCAAAGTCAGTGAGAAAAAAATGTTCTTGTCTTAAATCGAATAGTAACTTATTCTTCTGATGATAAAGCACCGTTTTAGCGAGAAAAGGAATGGATTTTTTTTTTAATTCTACTGTCTTACCCCTTAAACGATAGAACTATATATGTAAAATATTTTCCTAAAATTTCAAAGCGAAATTTGGAAAACTTCAAACGTTACAGCCCATCAACGCTGTGCCTCACCGCTCGGGTTCGGAGCTCGGGTTCGCTTGACGAGCATTGTTTTTAAAAAATTGGAAAAAAAAACGACTTTTTTATCCACATTTTACAGAAATGTTGCGTGAAATGTTTTTTTTTGTAACGGCGTGCCATTTTCTGAAATTTGCATTTTCTTCATTTTAATCACCGTCACATAGAAACAATACATGTTGTAACTGAAAAAATGTTTGAACTTTTTCGCAAATCAAAGTCTACGGGAAGCTAGACTGCACGCCGATTCGCAACTCCCGCTGCGACCTTGCTGTAGTAATTAAGTAATTTAAGGGGTTACCCCTACTTGCGATTTTGAAAAAATCGATTTTTTTTATTGCATTTTTTTGAAGTATAAGTATCCGAGAATATGTCCTGAAAATTTCAAGTCGATCCGAACAAAATTGACTGAGATATGAGCGTTGAAAGAGAAACTTTAAACGCGTTTTTCTCAAAATGGCATTTCTGAAGTCGGTGACCGAGATTACTCGAACACTAATGAACCGATCTTCTTGAAATTTTGCAGGCTTATTTAATACATAAAAATGTAGTCTTTGATCGTTCGATTTTTTTTTTCGAAAAAAATGGCCGTTTTATAGCCAAAAAACGGCGGTTTTTTTCGTTAAAATCGAACCATTAACTTTGACTGTCCGCCATTTTGTGAAAAATGAATATTTTTTAAAATCCTTCGATTAAAGACTAGTTTATACTTATATTTGACTAAATCCATCCGCATTTTTTTTTTCAGATGATCCACTTCGCCGCAATGTTGGTCACCGCAAACCGTGTATATAAAAACATTATTTCGTTGACGGCCATTTGCCACTAAACAATGTAATATTTTTCAATAAAAAAATTACTGAAAGTTCTTCAAGATGTGTTCTTTAAGATGGTATATTGATCGATTAAAAAAGTTTTGTAGTTTTCTTAAAAAAAAATCATGAAAAAGGCTTTTTTTCGCGCTACAAGTGGGGCTAACGCCTTAAAAAAACACATTTTTTGTATTCTTAAATAAACTATTAAAGTATACCTAAAGTTTGATAATTGTAGAATGATTATTTCTTAGTTTAAAAAATTCCTCCATATTGCTTATGTTTTTCCTGTCTAAAGGTATATCCCGCCTTAAGACGTCAATACCCGCGTCCAGACTGACCGAGGCAAGGACCGAGGCAGCCTCGCACTGCCTCGGACTATGCGGACGTGCCTCGCCCGCTCGTTGCCTCGGTCATGATTCGCTCGCTCACTCTGGACGGGTTGCGAACAAGCATCATCCCCATAAAAGTGTGCCCCGTGTTATCGATGACAGTTTTTCGTAACAGGCGATTCCCGTATTCCATACGATTTTTAAATAATATCTTCTTCCGGATACATTTTCTCTTCTTACACTTCGTTAAATTTCAATGTATTGCCAAAAAAAGCTACTATGGCAATTGAGACTCGTATGTGTGTTGCCATTTGGACTTTTGAGGATACTAAAAATGAAAAATTAAAAAACATCTAAAAAAATTGTAGTTTATTGAAAATAAAAATGTAACCAAATTTCCTTTCTTAATATATTGTCTTAGGCCCCATAATTCCAAATTATAGGCTCTCCACACATCAAAGTTCCAATCAAAAATGGTAAAAAAAATCTCCGACAAAATTCTGAAAAAATTCTAGCCACTCCAGTGTGAGCCCATGCAACTTTTTACCCTCTTGACATTTCCTCTGAAACCCTACAGTTCTCTCGACGTATTTTTTTCGAGAACATGTCGTTTTTAACTAAAAATTCAATACCAGAGAGAAAAAAAATCGTACGAGACTTTCTAAAAAAAAAAACAAAAAATAGGTGTTGATATTCTTTTTAAGTTTACCATGGAAAAAACCGAGGAAAAACTTGTCCACAAACTTTGCAGTTAACTTTCGACGGCAGAAAAATTGCCGAAAAATGACCAAGTTCGAAAGCGCGTACCAGGGCGAAAAAAAATCGTAGAGAATTTTAGAAAAAAGCAAAATAAAGGTTAATTTGTCCTCTTATAACGCTACTCGGGAAATTTAATTATCTTAATTTTTGAGTCCGCTATCTAACTTTTAATGCGGTAAGAAATTTCGACTAGTGTACCCAAACTTTTGGCCGGGCGTGTATAGATCGAAAGCTTTTTTTTCAACATGATACCGAAGTGCTATCACGATCGATCCAAAATGATCTGTGGATCTATTAAGGGAGACTTTGTCCTCGAAATCGGCGGGGGATGTTAGCGGCTCAACATGAGCAGCTAGAAGAAGAGGAGGGATGCCTCTATGGACGAGGCATTGCCGATTAGCGGTAATTATAAACACATTTGTGTAAACACATTACAAAACTTTAAACGCGTTTTTCTCGAAAACACGTTTTTAAAAATGGCTGACATTCTCCTGACCGCTGTAGTTAACATATCGGCCTGAAATTTGGAGAGCATACTCAGAAAATATGTCTTCACGGAATGACGGATCGCTTTTTCGATAGATACATTTTTGCATTTATTATTCATCTTTTTGTGCGAAAAAAAACGCGAAAATTCGATTTTTTTTTTAATCGCCGCCATTTTCCGAAATTTGTACTAAACGAAAAACCCATCCGTCATTCCATGGCCAAAGGGTCACAGATTGATAATATGCTTTGAATTTGTGTTTCAGATCAACAAAGAGGGGGCAGTGATGTCAGCCGTTTGCCTCCCGCGATTTAAGGACCTGTTTTCGCGGAGCTGCAACGGCCGCCAATTTGGTTTTTTTTCAAAAAAAAATTTTTTAACGTTCTGTATATCATGAACAAAAGCAAGAAAAAAACCGCACTCGAAAAGCTTTACTCGTTTCCTTTAAAAAAAATAAAATGTAAACACCTGAAATATGGCACTCCAAGGACAAAGTCTCCGTTAAAAAAAAAACAGAAATCGGCGGATACGGAAGAACGAAAACACGTGGTGCAAAATAGATATCGCGGGTGGGAAAAAAACATTCGAAAGCTTTTTTTTTTAATTGTGCGCTCCGTCGCGAGGAAACTGTGCAGCTGAGAGACGAATCTTCGCTCAATGCCGGAGGCTGTGATCTCTGTGTGCGATTTCTCTCTCTCTCTCTCTCTCTCTCTCCCTCTCTCTCTCTCTCTTTCTCTCTCTCTCTCCCTCTCCCTCTCTCTCTCTCTCTCTCTCTCTCTCTCTCTCTCTCTCTCTCTCTCTCTCTTGTGCGTGCAGAAAAGCCGAACACGCGAGAAATCCCAGCGTACACGCAAAACGTGGAGAGACGGATACATATGTAAATTCGAGAAGGAGCGCGCGTACTCTTACAAAACCCCAACACCCGAGAGATTCTTTCGCGCCACGGCTGATCATACGCCACAGGCTTGAGGAGAGAGAGAAAGAGAGGGAGAGAGAGAGAGAGATAGAGGAGGAGAGCGAGAAAATCTCTATAGACGGTAGTTCACCTGCGTATCCGGTTTTCTTCTGCTACGATTTCTTTTTTCTTTTTGTTTCCTCCTTTTTTTTTGCTCCTTCGTCTTTCTCTTCCTTTTCATCTTCCGCTGTCGCATTTTTTTGCTCACGTTTTCAGAGGTGACGAGTGACGCGTCTCGGTGAGGTGATGGTTTTCGGAGGACAAGAATTTATCAATGAAGTGGATTTCTGCCCTTGGGCCCTTGGGAATAAGATACTTTTACATCCCCCCCCCCCCCCCCCGCAGCCCTTCCTCCCTTTTGCCACCACGTGCCCAGGGGTGGTACGTATGGAAGAAAAAATGCCTACACTTGGTAAAAAATGATCAAAACGATTTTATATACATTGCACATAATACAAACACTATTGAATAAATAACAAAATGTATTTATTTATTTATTTATGTATTTATGTATTTATTTATTTATGCATTTATTTATTTATTTATTTATGTATTTATTTATTTATTTCTTCATAATATCGAATATACATACATAAATCGGCGTATCATATTATTTTTGAAGAATTAACCTTTTATAAATACATATTAGAAGCGTGCTTATCCGAAAAAAATTCGTTCGACGTTCGATCGATGCCAGGATTTGGCGCCCCGACATTCCCGTGAATTGAAAACTCTCGAGGATCCTGGTATTTTTCGAGTTACAAGGATGTACGTAATTAATGAACGTTCGAAGGATATAACTGTATAATAATACACGAGAAGCGTCATCTCCGTGGCTCTGGACCTCCAAATTTATACGAACGATTTTCTCGCCTAACGGAACTTTTCGTCGGGACGTTCGTTTGCAGAAAAATTGAAAAAATTTCCGTTTTTATATTAATAATAACAACAATAATAATATAATAATAATAATAATAATAATAATATACAATAATAATACATTATTATTATTTATAATTATATAAAAAAATAATAATCGTAATAGCTTTGTCCTTTAGTTATCCTGAGTTCCAGCGTAAATAATAATTATAGGTAATAATAATGAGGAGAATAATATTAATAATTACAATTATTATGCTTGCAACCTTAATAATAATTTTAATAGTTCTACGTAGAGGGCAGATGAATGTTTCCCAGTACAACTTGAGGAAGTGCGTTATCCGGAGTAATAATTAGAAGAAAAAAATATTAATAGTTCTCAAAATTATTTTTGTTATTATTATTTTATTTCAATCGCTAGGAAACAGTACACCGTAATACAGTAATCGTATGCAGGCTCGTCTTTCTCGCTTCGTTTTTTATTTATTTTTTTACGTCCATCGATCTATCATTCGTTTCGGCGCTCCCAGGTGAACCTTTCGACTATATATATATATATGTATATATACATATGTATGTATATATATATATATATGTATATATATGTATGTATATATATATATATGTTTATATATATATATATATATATATATATATATATAGCCCCGCTTGATGAGACAGGAGGACGGGAGGGGGTTAACAAAATATTATATCAACGATCTCCCAGCGGCCAAAAGCCCACCCCGCTCCGCCCAACGATCACCCTGAGAAATATTTTAATCGTTGTTTCATTCGCAGTTTTTCTTTTCTTCATCAATCTAAATTTATTCATTGCTTTTTTTTCGATGAATTTTCAACATCCCTTGACGCTCGCTGCGGATCATTCGAATGGAAAAATCATTATCGTTATTATCGTCATCGCCATTATTATTATTAAAGTAAGTTATAAAAATATATTGAATTATATAAGAATTCATAAAATTATACAAAAATTTAAATAAAAAAATACATTATATATAAAAATACATGAAATATAGAACATTGGGAGGTCGAGGGGTCGAACTCTCCGATTTCGATGAATCTTGGCATGTTTGTAGAATGGGTAAAAATAAGCGACACGTATTTTTTTATATCTGTGGAACGCGATTTTTAAGGGGTGGAACGTACCCTCGAAAATAGGGGTGTTTTTAGTTTTTCGTCGATAACGTTAGAACGGTACGAGATATGAAAAACCTTCAAATTCCAACAACGTTCATCTTTTCGTGTACTATACACTGGAGATGAGAACGATAACGTTATCGACGAAAAACGAAAAACACCCCTATTTTCGATGGTGCGTTTCACCCCTTAAAAGTCGGGTTCCGCAGATATAAAACAATACGTGTTGCCTATTTTTACCCATTCTACAAACATGCCAAATTTCATCGAAATCGGACAGTTCGACCTCGCGACCTTTCCTCGTCAGCCGGGGCAAGTCTGCTGCAACATGGTGGAGAATGGAGTAAGGGGGAACTACTCGTACAATGGAATATACGAAAACAAAAAAAATACGTAAAATATATAAAATGAAAAATGTCTATTTAATTATTTATTATAGAATATTATTATTGTCATCATAATAATTCTTCGGAGGAATGAAAAAGACGATAAAAAGGCCATTTTTCCTTCGACAAATTTCATCCGGTTCGAAAGAATGAGAAAGAAAGAGAGGGAGAAAGAGGGGGCAGACATTTTTTTATCACCAGCTTCGCGAATATTCATGCTCAAGTACGTAAGTCAAGGAGAAGTATGTCGTCGACGTTTAATATTCTACCGAAGCGTCATCCACGCGACCGCCCAATATTACATATATATATATATATATATATATATATATATATACTTGTCGCGATTTCTCCCCCTCGAGATACCGGCTATCCGAAAGAAACCGCCTCTTCGTGTCTTCGCGGCCTCTTCTTACGTTTTTTTTAACGTCCGAGGATCTCACGAGATGGTACATTCCTTGGAAGTGCCCGGAATAATAAATAACAAAAAAAAAAGGAAAACTAAAATAAATCACAATAATAAAAAACAAAAATTGGAAAAACACAATAATAAAAAACAGGAAGAAATAATAATAATAATAATAATAATAATAATGACAGTGATAATGAATTTCTGTTTGCATTGGTGAGTGTTGATTATGAGTGAGATTAACGAAGGTCTCACGAGTAGCGACACTATAAACGTGGCAAGGGCATGCGAAAATATATATACGAAACGCCCACTTCATCCGGTTCGTCCGCGAATCCTGGGACGTCTTCGCGCCAATGATTTCCATATATTTAATAGAAAAAACCCCTCATTTTTAGATTTAAAGAAAAATGATTCTCTCTTCGCATATACGGTGTAATTATTATTAATTTGAGATCGATTCATAGAGATTAAAAACATCCTGTGATACAACACACACACACACACACACACACACACACACATACACACACACACACACACACACACACACACACACACACACACACACACACACACACACACACACACACACACACACACACACACACACACACACACACACACACACACACACACACACACACACACACACACACACACACACACCCACACCCACACCCACACACACACACACACACACACACACACACACACACACACACACACACACACACACACACACACACACACTCCCACACCCACACCCACACACACACACACACACTCACACACACACACACTCACACACACACTCACACACACACTCCCACACACACACACACACACACACACACACACACACACACACACACACACACACACACACACACACACACACACACACACACACACACACACACACACACACACACACACACACACACACACACACACACACACACACACACACACACTCACACACACACACACACACACTCCCACTCCCACACCCACACACACACACACACACACACACACACACACACACACACACACACACACACACACACACACACACACACACACACACACACACACACACACACACACACACACACACACACGCATGTCCGAAACTGATAATATCGATAACGAGAAAAATGAAAATAGTTCACAAGCAACGATTTCACGTGATATAACGCGGACTGGATCTATATCTTGTCCCCTCTTCGACTTATAATCCCTTAACTCCTTCGCAGGTTTGCGGTGTACGATGGAGTTTGTAATAACGCGGGCTAATTAATCTTGAGCTACATATATATATATAGGACCCATTCGACATTACAAGCGAGATCTCGTCGTGGTCGTACTCGTCGTCGTATACATTCGAAGTGCTCTCCTCGTCTCACCGAGCCGAGTGTGCATAAATAATCCTTCACTTCCGGCGACAGGCGTTGCGAGCTGCTAGGGTAAAAAAAAGGAGACGAAGTAGTAACGGACGAGGTAGCCGGGCTCGCAAGGGCGTGTACGTGGGCCTCTCTCTCTCTCTCTCTCTCTCTCTCTCTTTCTCTCTTTCTCTCTCTTTCTCTCTCTCTGCGTGTCTCGTGGCCGAAGCTGCAAGACGGAATTCAACCTACGTATCCTCATACGTATTGGCTAGGCATCCTTATCTCTTCGCGCTACTAGTTCTTTTCCTTTGGCTCTTTTTATTTCCTAGATTTTTTCGTTCCTGTTTTTCAAGTCACTATGAATTTCTACGACGTCCCTGAACGCGGAAATCTTTCTCTGCGGTGTCGTGACCAAGATGACGGAACGATTTCCACATTGCGCGGCAAGGCCCGATGCGCCGGCAATCGTGCTTGGGGAATTTTTTCAACCTCGCGTTTGACAACTTTAAAGGCTCACCAGGAAACTTCCCTGACGAGTAACAATATTTTCCACGGGTTTGTTTGGAATTCTGGGGAATTTTGGGACATTTTTGGAGTTCTGGGAATTGTGGGGAATTCTGTTTTTTTTGTTGCATTTTTTGAAACTTTGGGGATTTTTTGGAGAATTCTGGGGGACTTTTGGGACATCTTTTAGGAATTTTTGAAAATTCTGGGTTTGTTTGGCATTCTTGGATACTCTGGGGATTTTTCGGGAATTCTGATTTATCCTGGGGGACTTTTGGGAGATTCTTGGGAATTCTGGGGAATTTTAACCAGCGTTCGAGAGGTTCGTGACAACAGAGGTTATTTTTTTTTATCGGGGGAAATTATTCGAAAGCCTTCGACGGGAAGAGGTTATTTCTTTTATCGGGGGAAATTATTCGAAAGCCTTCGAAAGGAAAAACTTCCCTGACGAGTAACAATATTTTCCACGGGTTTGTTTGGAATTCTGGGGAATTTTGGGACATTTTTGGAGTTCTGGGAATTGTAGAGAATTCTGTTTTTTTTGCATTTTTGGAAACTTTGGGGATTTTTTGGGGAATTCTGGGGAACTTTTGGGACATCTTTTAGGAATTTTGGAAAATTCTGGGTTTGTTCGGCGTTCTTGGATACTCTGGGGATTTTTCGGGAATTCTGATTTATTCTGGGGGACTTTTGGGAGATTCTTGGGAATTCTGGGGAATTTTAACCAGCGTTCGAGAGGTTCGTGGCAACAGAGGTTATTTTTTTTTATCGGGGGAAATTATTCGAAAGCCTTCGGATATCTCCCTATTCCTCGCTGAGCCTAAGGAAACGAGGAATTCCCTAGGAAGAGTATGGGCTCCTTTAAGGCCGGAGCCTGAATTAGAATGTCCAAAAAATCGTTTTTTTTTTGTTATTGCTCAATTCGATAGATAAACTATGTACGAATATATTGACAAAGTAACAGAGGCCAATTGTAAATATTTTCGAAGATACAAAGCTAAAAGCAGACAAGCGATTGATATTTGATATTGATATTTTCTCATATTGGTAACTTTGAAGCGGGTTTTCTCCAGCTTTCATTTTCACGATTTTTCCAAATTGGCGGGCGCGATAGCAAAAAAACTAAACGACCTATTGAATCAAACCAAAGTTTATTTTCTCCAGTATGAAAATCTCTTCTAAGTGAATTAAAAAAGTCATCGAAAAAGTATTTTCAAGTAATTTTTATAGCATATGACAGTGTTTTTTTTAAACACTGTTTTTTGTCAAACCTGAGCAAAGTTATAATTTCACGATTTTTTTCAGCTTTTTCTTAGTTCACCCAGAAGAAAAATATATGACAGTTGAATATTTTGTTCTTTTTTTTTCTTTTATTCTTTTATGGTGACAATTTTTTTTATACATTTAAAATATACATGAAAAGATACCTCAATGTTTACGGGGCTCACTAGTTTTTTTCCCTTCTATAAAAATTCCCGAAAAAACGCTTTTTTTTAGATCTTCGAATTCAGGCTCCCGCCTTAATCTACGGGAGTTTGATATTGAAATGTCTCCAACGGGAATTTTTTCACCATTGAATATTCACCAATATTTTTAGCAGATGGGAAAAAAGTTCCCCAATTTTTTCCAACATTAAAAATGGAGTTTCTGTACAAACCGTTATAAATTTGCAGAAAATTTATTCTTCACGGGGTGCGAGCTGATGCCTATTTTAATTTTTTTATCCGTTTTTTCGTCTCTCGGTGCAGTGCATGGGGGTCCTCTCTCTCTCTCTCTCTCTCTCTCTCTCGCTCTCTCTCTCTCTCTCTCTCTCTCTCTCTCTCTCTCTCTCTCTCTCTCTCTCTCTCTCTCTCTCTCTCTCTCTCCCTCCTTCTCTCTTTCTGTGAAGTTCACCGTTGGCAGTCCTAATATATTCCTCGAGGACATTGGACACGCTTGTAAAAATATAATCGGCCCAGTGGCAGAAAGGGTCTAGGGAAAGACGAAAAGTGGAGGGGGGGGGGGGGTCGGAGAGGAAAGAAGAGAAGACGACCGAGTGACTTTGATGGATCGAAGAGCTCGTCAACCCCTCAATCCCTTTTTTTTCTCATCTCCTTTTCCAAAGGGCCAAGGGGAAGGGGGCTGTCGCTTCACCTCTTCGTTCTCTCGATCTCGCATTATGTATGCATATTTGTTTTATTTTTCAACAGATAATTCCGTATCTGACAGGTTACTCTCTCACGCTCGAACTACACCCATCCCTCGGACGAAAGGGATGCGCGAGGCCTCTCAAAACTATTATGTGTACACGCGTCATCGAGCAGATTGAATGTTTTTTTTTTTCAATTTTTTCTCGAGCCACGACACCACCGTTATCGATATCCAAGATTTTCTCGTGGCAATTAGCGGTGAAATATTTTTCAAATGTCGTTGCATCAAACGAAACTCGAGCGAGGCCTTTTCGTGGAAACGTTCGATCAAAAGTTTCTGACGGGAATTCTGATCGAGACGCAAGATAAATGGGATTACGATGAAGGGAAATCGAGCATCGTCGCGGTAATTTACAACGGGAATTTTTCCACACGTGGACAATTTTTTCGAAATTTTTGTACAATGTTTTGGAGAGACTGTGTTGCATTTCTTTTTTTTTGGCATTTTGGTATTATATTTATAGCAAATATAATAATATTATATTTTTTAGCAAATTGTTCTTATTTATGTTGAGAATAAAACAACAATTTGTCCGATGCATTTTTTAAAGGATTTTGATATATTTTCAGCCAATTGTCGTTTTTCGTATTGATATTTATTAATATTGGCATTTATATTTATGCCAATATTTATATTTAAAAAAACAACCTTCAACTCAAAATATACCAAATTTTCGGAACAAGAATGATAAAAACTCTCCCAAAAAAACTACACTGAAATTTTATAACAATATTTTTGTATAAATAATACCAGTTACAAATCACTGCGACGATGCCTCGTTTTTACCAGGACTAATTTTAATATTATATTGCTTTATCATATAATATATAATATTAAAAATTATATCACTTTAATATTAAAAATAATTAAAATAATTTTATTATTATTAAAATTATTTTAATAATTTTAATTTTTAAAATTATTTTAATAATTAACAATATTAAAAATTATATCAAAAATTATATCACAGTATCACTGTGTGCAATACTTTTTCCATTCATCGCTCGACTAATATTGTATAATAATTTTTGCCACCTAATCAGGACCTTTTTTTTCTCACGACTGTGTCGTGTTTGCACCTGGACTGGACGAAAGAAATGTGTGCGACCACCCATTTGAGCAATATTCAGAAAGGTTCGCCGTTTCGTCCCGTCACAAGAAGCCGTTATTATCGCAAAAAACTGAACAATTTATTGTTGATTTCGCGCGGTGTGACCGGTTAATGCCGAATCCATTTTACATAAATGTGTCTCCTCTAGCCCCCTCCCCCGCCCCGCTGGAGCTGACTATCACGTCTGGCTTTGCCGTCTTATCTGTCAACCTGTCCGATAAGGAGATCGAAACTTCCAGCGTCACGCTTGGGAAGTTGTCTCCACGAGTCCCGCAGCCAGACGCAGCTTATCCGCTAAATTTATATTAGCGTTTCCGTCATAACCGATTTTTACCCCGCATTTTGCGACTTATCGGGAGAAAAGTCGTTTTTTAGGTTAGGTAATCGAATCGTCGTCTCGTTACGTGTAGAATCGGGTTTGGGGTTTTTGAGATTCTCGCAACCGAATTTTTTCGTTGCCCGTACGGTTTTCTCGCAGCTTCGGTGTACATTGCGTGGCCATTTCGGTAGCTGTGACAACAAAATGGCCACTGGTGCTGATACAAAGTGGCTCTGGTCGCGGGAACGATGATGGTTCAGTTCATTCGACATCAATGGCCAGTTTGTTCGCGTCGGCTATGGCAAAATGGCCATTACCAAGTTCACGAAATGGCCTCCAACCAGTGCACAAAATGGCCGCTGCCTAGAGCCCGAAATGGCCACCGGCAGCAACAAAAAATGGCCCTGGCCGCGAGAACAAGCCACGATCAGCCACGACAAAATGGCGGCTGCCAAGTGCGCAAAATGGCGGCTGCCAAGTGCACAAAATGGCGGCTGCAGGTTATCTCTCACCGATCCTTTTCAAACCCCTTTCGCACGCTAGTACCAAATCTTCACACAGCCGCGCTCGTACTCTCATCCGATCACAACCGATCGTTCGTTCCCATGCCGAATAAGCACACTGACCGTAAATACTCGCGACTGAACCGATAAAACCGAACAAACCGACCAAGCATGGCGTTAACATCACGAGCCGTTAAAGCCTTATCGTCCATACGTATACTCGCAAGCTTCCGACGTAAGTCTTTCACCTGGCTATATGCATATAAACGCTTGCATGTACCCATACACATACATATATATACATACATATATGTGCTATGTCCTTTCGTCATTGTCGTTAATGCTCTGCCTGTGGCTACGGTGTAACACGCGACTTTGGCTCCTTTTATCCGCTCGCTTCGCCAAACAGGCAACTCACGTGAACGTGAAATTTAAGCTCGAGCGGCGTCGACGACTACCGACCATGACTGCGATAGGATAAGACAAAAATACTATGCCCAACCTATATGGCACTTCCTGCACGGTTTTTAAATATACACAGATAGCTATTTATACATATACATAAATAAATAAACGAATAAATAAATAAATAAATAAATGTATATGTATATATACACGCACACACACACACACACACACAAACACACACACACACACACACACACACACACACACACACACACACACACACACACACACACACACACACACACACACACATATATATATATATATATATATATATATATATATATATATATATATATGTGTGTGTGTGTATTTTTGTAGGTGTATAAAATTAATCCTTGATACAATCAGTGCAATTGGACATTATTAGTGATATATTTTAAATATATTATTTTGATATATACCATACATTACGAAAAATATATATTAATTTCATATTATAATATAATTTAAAGGTATGATCAATTATATATATGGCGGAATATGTTTCTAGTATGTATATATAAATATATACCTATATTTGTATGGGTTGGTAAACAACGTTAATGCTTCATAAAATTAGTAGAATTCTACATTAGTGATACATTTTTAAATAATATTCCGATATATACTACATATATATGTGTGTGTGTGTGTGTGTGTGTGTATATATATATGTATATATATATATATATATATATTTGTGTGTGTTGATCCACAACAATAATGCGTCACGAAGTTAGTACAATTACAGATTATTATTAATATTTTTCAGATATGATATTCTTATGTATAATATAAATCATGAACAATATTTATTATATATTATATTATATATTAATCTATGTATTTACGTGTGTGTAGTGGTACACAATATTAGCGCTTCATAACATTATTATGATTGCACTTTATTGTTAATATATTTTTAATACAATATTCTGATATATTCTATATCTTATAAGAAAAATGTATTATATATGATATATTTGAATATTATAATGTGTGTGGGTTCGTTTGGTTTAATAATGTGTATGAGTATGGTCCATTAAATAGATATATATATATATATATATATATATATATATATATATATATATATATATATATATATATATATATATATATACGAGAAAAATATTCCGCTACGTTCCAAAGGTTGTTGACGATTAGCCGGCATCGAGTACCGTTAATGGCACCCTCGCCACTTTGCACGGTCGATTTTGCGACAAGTAGCGATAAGCCGAGCGAGCCAACGAGAACGAGCGTGGGAGTTGCGCTTTGCGCGCAACTCCAAATAAGCCCGAGACTCGCGAATCTTTGTTTTTGAATTAAACAAACCAGAACAGAAAAATATTAAAAAAACCGCAAAAATGAACAATTTTTTCCAACCTGTTGTTTTTTTTGTCTCATTTTTGTTTGCGGTGTCGATTATAATTTCTCGCGCGTATGGGAGACCAGATTGGAAAGTCGATCGAGCCGTCATTCTTCAGCGCGTTTCCTGTACTTCCCACAATCGAACGAATCCGCCGATCGTTCGGATCAACGAAGAGATTTGGTAGCAAAAAAAGGACACGTATATTCCTGTTTATTGGCTTTTGGAGAAATTATTATTTTCTCGCCCCACTGTCCCGATGATTGCACGATTTGTATAATTTAAATTGTCGCGTTTTTTCGTTTTCGAATTCCCTTTCGTCGTTTTATTTTTATAAGGACTTTCGTGAGAAATTGATGCGCAATGTCTCGTTGGCTGTATTTGCAGGACTGGACAAATGTGGGAGTAGCGCCTCGATGCGAGAGGAATTCTTGCGGTGCTCCGTTGAAAAATTCCGTGTCTAAGATGTTTCAAGCCCATGTATATATATATATATATATATATATATATATATATATATATATATATATATATATGTGTGTGTGTGTGTGTGTGTGTGTGTGTGTGTGTGTGTGTGTGCGTGCGCGCGCGCGTGAGTGTGTGTGTGTGTGTGTGTGCGTGCGCGCGCGCGCGCACGCGTGTGTGCATGTGCGTGTGTTTGTGTGTGTGTGTGTGTGTGTGTGTGTGTGTGTGTGTGTGAGAGAGTGTTTGTGCGTGTGCGTGCGTGCGTGCGTGTGTGTGTGTGTGTGTGTGTGTGTGTGTGTGTGTGTGTGTGTGTGTGTGTGTGTGTGTGTGTGTGTGTGTGTGTGTGTGTGTGTGTGTGTGTGTGTGTGTGTGTGTGTGTGTGTGTGTGAGTGTTCGTGCGTGCGTGCGCGCGCGCGCGCGCGCGTGTGTGTGTGTGTGTGTGTGTGTGAGTGTGTAAGTGTGTGTGGCGCACACAGAATGACTTTTCGCGCATTCTTCACAAGGCAGTGCGCCACGCGGCGAGCAATAATGAGTCGATTTTCTCTGTGCTGACTTCACGAAGCCTCGATGAATTAGGTATACATATATACACGTATGTAACGGAGTAAAGAAACGGAGAAAAGAACCCCTGCGGTGCGAAATGAACTTGAGTACAGAACTCAGCTACACCACTGAAGAATATAAATATATATATATATACATATATATAGGAAATTCCATTCGGCAATTGCGTTGTTATTTCATCGTTTCTTCCGAATCTTTCGACTCACTTTTCATTCAATTTTTATTATAGTTTATCATATTTTATTTAAAGTTAAAATCATTCGTTTTATTTATTCATTTGTCATTATTATTGTTGTTGTTGCTGTTCATTCGTATATATGTCTTAGAAATTCGACACCTAATAGCCCATGTATTTATGTATATACGCCGTAAATATGTGAACATACGTATGGATATATAGGGGGATAGAAGTTATATATTCTTGTGCATGTGTGTGTGTGTATATATATATGTACATCGCCTCTTTTATTCGCACACATACGTATATGCATGCATATACGTATGTGTGGGAATAAAAGAGGCGATGGAGCGCGTCCCGACGTTGCGAGAAGGAAAAGGTCTCGCGGTGGGAAATAAGAAGAGATGAAGTTTGGCCGAACGGCGAAGAGAGGAGGATACAGGGAGCGAGGCGAGAAAAAAAGTTAGCCCAAGAGCCCCGAAGGTGGGCCAACCTCGAGTGCGGAACGATCCCGTGTCCCTTTTTTTCAACAATATAAGTCTTGCAACAATAACAAAATAGTGGGCTACAAACACATAAATAAATATATATATATATATATATAGGATATTCCACCCCATTTCATCTAAGCACGAAAAAATTATTTTGTGTTCAAAATATTTTTATTTCTTCAAATTCCGCACAAAGTAAAAATAAACCGTTTCAGGCCTGACGAAGCCGAATTGGAAATCACAAAATGATTAGTAGCATTATTGGAGATTAAAACGATAAAAATGTTCTCGAAAAATATGATTAAGTCGAAAAAAATAGAAGGAAAAATGGACCCACGATGAGACTAGTCTTAAAAATCATAGAATGGGTTACTCTATTTTAGAGAATTTTTTGACAAAAAATTAAAAATGGCGATCATCTTTTAAAAAAATACTTTTCACTTTAGAAGCCAAAAAAACGTAGACATCGATAATTTATAATTTTTTCATATTTTTTAACGAAAGTATGCTGAAAAATGAAAAGATATGATATAGTGACATTTGTCGATACCTCAATTAGTTCAGGAGTTATCAGCGTTTAAACGTTTCCAAAACTTCCGAAATCGACATTTTTTTGCGAATTATAGCTCCTAAAAGAGAAGAGATAAAAATCTAAAAATGAATGTAGATATTCCTTTCTCGGGGTACAATTTTACAAAAAAAAATCAGGAAAACCATAAATGGTCGGAGTCACGGGCCAGCTGAAATGGCGTGGAATGTCCCATATGAATAATTTTTTTCTTAACAAATATATAAAAATCTAAATGGCCACGATAAGCGTGTACAAGAAGGCCATTTTGTATTCACCTTCGAAGAAATAAACACGAATGATCGGTTTGCTATTCGATAAATATTATTGGTATTTTCCATTAGCAAATATTTCTTTATTTCGAATGAAGTATTTTTTTTCGCTCGTTCTTCTTTCGCGCTGGAACGCCTCGTGCACACGTGTACGAAGTAATTCAGCGCGCGTGTGTCTTGCATATATGTATGGAACGTAGACGCGCAGCAAGTAAGTAACTCTATATTATTATCCTTTTTCACACCTCCGTGCACCTCTATGAACGATCTATTTCGCGTCTGTTTTGCTCCCAGGGGGGGCCACGAGGAGGAATAAAGCAACAAAAAAGAAAAGAAAAGACAGGAGAAGAAAAGAGAAGAAGGGAAAAAATGGAAGAGAAAAGAAAATATCGCGCGTAACAGAGAGCGAAGAAAACACCCCATTGTCCAGGATTCTAAAGCCACGGGATGCTCTTGTACCGCGTACATTATTATTTTCGATATTGTAATCAGATCTTTCTTTTCAACGACACGATTCTTTTTTTTTTCGGTTCGTCGCCTCGCGAGGTGCGCAGCAACGCAAAAAAGGGAGGGGTAAGAAGGAGAAACAATGAAAACGTGTCCTGGTGTTTGGAGTAATTAGGATGCATTGATGAGTCGTCTACTTACGTGCTCGTTTTCCCTTTAATTATTTTTTTCGTTTATATAGACTTTTTTTCTTTAATTTTGAATTTTTTTCCATCCGATTAATTTTTTTTTTTTTTTAATGTTGATTATGATTTTTCATAGTAATCAGAATAATCATAACAATTATTCGAATTATGAATTTTAATATATTTTTATTCATATTTCATTATAATAATATATAATTGATTATTCAATTAATAATACAATAATCATAATTTTGTGAAAGAAAATAATAATAATGACAGCTTTGTTGTTTTTAAATAAAAATTAAAAATTAAAAATTAAAAACAATAGGCCGAAGCTGAAAAAGTTTTGACAGTCGAGATTTTTCGAATTTTTTCGTGATGAACGCCACCGACGAGACGTCAGATGGCAGTGGCTGGCACGTGGACCATTAAATCGCGATGTCACGCTGAAATTCGATCGAGCGTGTCGTGGAGATGAAAAAAAAAACCCACGGAGCGATAGATAGACCGAGAGTTTTCTTATTTGAATTTAATTTACTAAGAGCAAATACGTGCGAGTATTAATACGTATCCCTCGGCTTATGGTTTTGCACCGTGATTCGATCGCATTAGATAATTCAATGAACCGGCTCGTTGCGTTTCCATGCTGGGCTGGGTTCAGTGGACAAGTCGATACGAGCGAAGTGGAACGAGCCAGTACTGGACGGCCGAAGTAAATTCAACGCTTTTTTATTATTTATTATTATTTACCATGCACTCGTATTATTTTCTGTTCATGATTATTATTCGCCATTTATTATTATCATTATTATTTACTATTATAAAAATTATTATTGTTATTTTTCACGTACTTTCGATGATTTGTATTAGACATTTAAGATTTCGGACGGAATGAGAACGAGGTGACAGAGGTGGAGAGAGAGAGAGAGAGAGGGAGAGAGAAGCAGGATAGAGGGTGTCCCGCAGTCGTTGGAAAGGCGATAAGACGATTTAACATCGAGAGACGGACAGACATCGAAAGAGGATGAGGAGACTCGTTAAGATTGTCTCATAGCAAGCATACATTCGCGAGGCCAGTATTATAAATTTGTAAAAGTAATGGAAATCACGAATTCGAGAATCTTGTACAATCCAAACCGAGATATGCATATACATATATACACATGACGAGAAAAAAAAATTCGAAAGGGCGCAGCCAAAAAAATGATTATCTCGCGAAACACTGAATAGCCCGAGGAGTTCAGAGAGAGCTATGAGCATCGTTGAGATTTCTCGAACGAGGATTTACAGGCTCGATTTGTGAGAGGACGAACACGGCCCTCTTACATCCTTCTCTTCAGTCTCGCTCGGCCAAGTCCAGCATGACTCGCCGATAAGGAGCCCAAGTAGAAAGGGCAGTTATGAGAAGGTGAGACGAAAAAAAAAAAAAAACATTGCAAATAATGAGAAAGAAACGGGTAAAGCGTTGACAATGAGGAAAAAGAATGTAACTGCACGTGTACAGCAGCTTTAGTGTGGACTTTGGTCGCAGAAAATTGAGACGTTAGTCCGGATCGATCTAATGGTTCGTGGTTAACGTGTGAATGTACCTGGTCGTTGAACGTTATCGGACGAGACTGAGTGCTCCCTCTCTCTCTCTCTCTCTCTCTCTCTCTTTCTGTCGTTCTCTCCTTCGTCCAGGGAATCCCACGACTTTATAAATAAAGAGAGAGAGAGAGAGAGAGAGAGAGAGAGAGAAAGAATAGAGAGAGCACTTGGTGAGAGCTTCTCGGGAGATTCTTGACTTATTCTGTTAACTGTTGCAATATACAAGGTGTTCCAGAACTGCGTGCGTTTCCTGAAATAGGGGGTTGGGGATAAAATTCTAAGTCGATTAATATAAGCATGTGTGGGTCTCAGATCAACCCCTGAATTATTATTAATTTTTTAAGACGGGCCAATCAGGTGCGCCCGACGAGCCGGCGGGAGCACCACGGCACGCGCCAGGCACCACTGCACGCGCGTATCGCTCACCGACGCCGGCTCATCGGGCACACCCGATTGGCCCGCCTTTAAAAATGAATAATAATTCCGGGGTTGATCTGAGACCCACACATGCTTATATAAATCGACTCAAAATTTCGTCCCCTAACCCCCCATTTCAGGAAACGCATTCATTTCTGGGACACCCTGTATATATATTCCTGTAAGCTGCATCGAGTGCATCTTAAAGTCACCTCATAGTATCGCGTTACATTTTTTTTCTTGTTATAATTATTATTAGGCCTAATAGTATCGAATTACATTTTTTTATCACATCTTTTTCACTATCGTAACTTTTATCGCGACCGGTATTATTTTTATACTTTTGACGACATCGTAGTGCCAACAATAATAATAATACGTCATTATTATTATATCATCAGTCGAATTAATAGTTCCTGAGTTCCAACGTATATCCTTGCGAGTTTTTACGTATGATCCTTTCCAATTGAACCCTTTCCTATCACTCCCCACCCACGCTTCTCTAATCTAACCTAACTTCCATGGCGTCCACGGACGATTTAAGGTACCGCACTTGCCAAGGGCACGGGAAAACTGTGAAAAATCCGTACCGGTATAGACGGCCCTATATTCCTCTAATTCAAGTGGACAGACTTTAAGGCAGTAGTCTGCTTTACAGGCTTCAAAGAATCGATTTGAAGAAGAGGAAGGATTATTGTATGGCCCGGGGATAGCTGATTAACATCTAATTAGTGTAAGTATCCAAAAACTTATGTTTTTTTGGACCGAAAACTTTAAAGCCCATTTTCTCGAGTTTTCATTTTCACAAGCTTTAGAAAACGGTGCCGGCGATAGCAAAAACAATATATGTCCGATCGAAAAAAATCAAAGTGATCTAGCTTCAGTATTAAATTATCTTCTATTTGAACTTAAAAAGTTGGACAAAAGTACTATTTAAATTACTTGTTTTGCAATTTAAAGTGAATTTTTTTTTTTTTCAAAAAATTGAATTTTTTTTTCAAACTTCAAAAAATTTGGAATTTCATCATTTCTTCGGTATTTTTTTAGTTCATGTAGAAAAGGAACTTATAAAAACTAAAAAAAAAATTGGTTCGGCTGTTTCAGATGCATCGCACGACCTCCATCACCGGCACCGATTTACAAGTGCAGACTCCAGGCGCCCCAGAAAAATCGTTACAACTTTGAAAAATTTCAATATTTTTTAATAATAAAAATTGTTTTTTAAAGCTTGAATATAATACACTATCGTCTCAAAATTTCGTTTACCGCAATCATTTCGTTCCCTTTCAAAAAAATTGCTGAAAAAACGCTTTTTTTCGGCTTCTAAAGCAGACTACTGCCTTAACTCGAGTATTTACACCAAGGCATGAGAAGTATCGGCCTTCCGCTCGCTGGTTGATGCGCTAGCCGGAGCACGGCTAAGCGGTCACCGCCCCGAGTAGTGGCCACGACCAATGTCTGAGCCGAACCCCGACCGCCCATCCACCAGTGTAGGTTATATCCTTAATCATATAATTAATATATCATTACTAGATGACAATTATAATTAGAATATTCATAATAACATTAATCATATAGTAATAATAACTAGTATTATTATTATTCCATTAATAATGATATCATCAATATTAACATATTATATTATATATAGTTTTATTATTCCAGGTATATCCCTTAAGGGTGTTTACACAGAACATCCCGCCCTACATAACATATTATATTATTATATTTACGATCAATATAAAATATTATTATTATCGATATAAGATGTTATTATATTGAAACTAATAATAATAATAATAATAATAATAATAATTATTATTGAAGAAGAAATTTTAATCGCTCGCTATAATCCAGGGAAGGCTCACGTATCCCGCTTTATCTCACACATATATCTGGCCGCATGTATAATGCATAAATTGCTGCTGTATAATACGCGCTATATGGTGCGTCGGGTATATAGTTGAGATATGGGGAAAATTGATGAGGACGAGGACGACGACGATGACGGTGAGGAGGCGAAGATCGTGGAAAGTTTGCACTGCGTGTGCAACGGAAGACTCTCGCGCAGCGGAGATCGCAGGATAAAAGGGACGAGTTGGCGAAAAAATGTAAGCGGGGGGGGGGGGGGCAGAGGGGCGGAGGAAAAATAAAGCTAAGAAAACGAAAAGAAGGTAGAGGGAAAAAAACCGATGGTCCTAATAAGGAAGACGAGTGTGATTTCGATGTCGTACACACACTCGGATAAATATATGTATATATATGTCTATATATATATATATATATATATATATATATATATATATATATATATATATATATATATATATATATATATATAGACATATATATACATATATTTATCCGAGTGTGATATATATATATATATATATATATATATATATATATATATATATATATATATATATATATATGTGTGTGTGTGTGTGTGTGTGTGTGTGTGTGTGTGTGTGCCCATATATATACATATGGATGTGTATATAAATATCCATTTTATATTAATATCAATACATCGACATTTAAAATATATCAGTGAATAAGAGAATAATTATTTACGCAGCCGTTTGTTTTAGTTCAATTTTATTTTATTGTATCGTTGCTCTTGTTATCTTCCTTGTTTTTATCTGGGAACGAAAATGAGACAATTTTTTTTCTCAAAATCGACAAGTCATTGGATGATTTATTTTCAATTATTTACAGTATCTCCATAAATATTTTGTCTATATATATATATATATATATATATATATGTATGAACAATTGTTTACGTAGCTTTTTTGTTTTTATTTTATTGTTACTCTCGTTAGTTTTTTTTTCTTTCGTCGCGGGACGAAAATTTAATCATTTTTATAAATATTTGAACGTTCAAACGAACGGCTCTGATGAGATATTTTTCATTATTTACAATATATATATATATATGTGTCCGTGTGTGTGTATGTATGTATGTATATAAAATGTAGTAAGCGAAGAAGGAAGAAACAAGGATCGAAGGCATACACTGATGCATGCATGTATGCATGTATACATGTATAAATGGTAAATGGGGAAATTGTAAGTGGCGGAGGCCACCGTGGCCGATGCCGCCCTGAACATGAATGAATGGAACCTGCTTCGCCACTTGCATACCCATTATAGAAACTCCCGGGGAATATAACCGCCGATCGTCTCTCTCTTCGCTATGGCATTTACGTGTACTAATATATACGACGTATATGTACAGCAACAACGCGATATACATATATACATAAGCAAGTGTATACATACATATATGTGTGTGTGTGTGTGTGTGTATGTACACGAGACAAGAGTGCCATTAGTGGATGGCAATTGAGCAGTGTCCCTCTCGAGCCCTCCGATACATCATCGACGATGATTGTCTAGCAGAAAACGCGAAGACGAGCGAAAAAAATATAGTCTGATTAAAATTGCCTTTTCTACTGCGGACCCGCGAGACGGGGAAAAAGGCGGAGTGAGATGAAGAACTTCCTGGCGAACGTAATACGGGTTTTGTTCAACTGGAAAGGGATTTTATATATATATATATATATATATATATAATCCTAAAAAATAAAATAAAATATATATATATATATATATGCAGGGTCACAATTATGAGGTCGGCTATGTTTCTTGAGGTTCTGGCGCGAAGATTTTGCGACCGAGAAAAATATAACGTTTAATTGTTTTTCACTCCCTCTTCGAAAAAAAATTGCAAATTTTTCTGATGAGTAGTGTTTGCCAAAAAAATGGAGCATTCTCAAAAAAAAGTTAACAATTCCATTTTCAATTCAGCTGAATGAAGATTTTTTAATTCTGAATAAGAAACAGTATGAATTTTTTTTTTTCTTAAATGGAATTCATTTCTCTGTATCCATTTTAGAATGCATCCTTGATCATTTTTTTTCTCGATGATCGGATACACAATCAAAGTTTTTCAGGAGTGTTTGGTATTCGGAATTTAATTATCTTCATTTTCCTGAACCGAAAACGGATTTTTTTTCTTTTTCAGAAACGTTAATTTTTTCTGGCATATACTAGTCATCACGAAATGACGCTATATTTTTTTTTTTTCAAAGAATACTTGAAAATCATATTTATCTCGGTTGCAAAATCTGTGCAAGACCCTCAAAAACACCTGTTCACCTTATAATTGTCACCCTGCGTATGTGGCACAAATTTGAGCACTATTTTTTTCATTTTTCTCACCGTCCAATTAATATATTCATTACGAAAAAAAAATTGTCGCCGAAGCTGCGAGCGGTCAAAAAATATTTAGAGGTCGCTCGAGCTTCCCAAAAATTCAAATTTTCATTAAAAAATCGATCTTTTTTTTTCGTCTACTGTTCACCCATGAATTTAACGCTTTATAATTTTTAAATTAACGTCGCGAATGCTTTAGGCGGCTGAAAAATATTTAGTGGTCGCAGCAAGGTTTTCGAAAATTACAATTTCTGCCAAAAAATAAATCTCGCATGCATTGTAATTCCTTGTGGCATAAAAACAAAATAAACAGCGAAGTGTTACATTTTCTGTATAATTTATTATAATAAATTGCAACAAACATTACGATGGGCGGAAAACAGTTGCCATTTCAGTTTTACGAATGAAACGACTTATAATTTTGTTTACGGACAGGAGCTTTGAAGAATTATTTTATGAGAACAAACATTATAATTCTTGAGTTAAAAGTGAGAGGTAAATTTGAAAAATCTGTTTCTAAAGAAAAAAAGGCTTAATTGTTTTCAACATTTTACAAAGCGTCAAATTTAAGAGTGAGAAAAGTAAAAAAACAAATTCGGAATTTCGAAGCTTTTGAGCGACCACTTAATATTCATTGGCCGGCTTGAGCTTTCGCGAGGATAATTAAAAAATGATAAAGCGTAAAATTCATGGATGTGCAGTCGACGAACAAAAAACGATTTTTAATGAAAATTTGAATTTTTAGGCGGCTTGAGCGACCTCTAAATATTTTTTCACCGCTCGCAGCTTTCGCGACAATTTTTTTTTTCCCTCAAAGAAGATAATTGGACAGTGAGAAAAAGGGGTAAAAAAATCGAGCTCAAATTTGTGCCACCCTAATATATATAGACACACACATTCGGGACGAGCGTGCCGAGCTCAGCCCGATTGACATTTCAATCAGGTTCATACGTAGGGTACGGGGCCATTTTCGCTGCACTTGGAGCAAACGCTTTACCGAACGGGACAAAGTGATATTCGTTCGGGGTGGCGGGGTCACCCACCATGACGCAGGTGTTTACTCGGCTCGTTGATTCTTCGCTCTCGAATCTCCCCTTCGAGATCTTACAATTTCACGATCGCGCCTACTCGTAAATAAAACGAGACGAGTGACGAAATGGCATTCTTCGGGTCGGCGAGTGCTCTCGACCCCCAAACAAACAAACCCAAACAAACCCAAACAAACCCAAACAGACCCAAACAAACCCAAACAAACGAGGCTACGTCAGAGGACGTTTTTTAAGGGGGGATTGTCTTTTTTTTCGCAAAATTTACCGCCTTTTGGGAATTTTTTTGTGAAGAAAGTATACAACGGAAAACTTGTGAAACTTGGCATATAGTTTTATTGATCTGTTTACTACATACAAAAAATTTTTTAAACAATTTCATCAAAAAATCCGCCTCCCACCCCCCTCGACGCGCGATGGTCCTTTTTTGATGGTGTGCACGATTTCTCAAAAACTATTCAACCGATTGCCTTCGAATTTGGACAGAATGCTCAGCTGACATCCTTTTATCGTTTGATGAAGCAAAAAAGCAATACGTTTAATAGTTTTTTATTTATAACAAAAAATCGATCAATTTTTTTCGAAAAATCGATACATCAAGTTCAAAACGTCACCAAATCGTCAATTTTTTTTTCCCTTCATCGAACGATAGCTATATGTGTCTAAAGTAAAATGCTTTTTGGGTTTTTGTTGCAGGTTGAACGTGAAGGCTGTAATCGTGCACACCATCGAAAAAAGACCATCGCGCGTTGAGGGGGGTGGGAGGCGGATTTTTTGATGAAATTCTTTAAAAAAAATTTTGTATGTAGTAAACAGATCAATAAAACTATATGCCAAGTTTCACAAGTTTTCCGTTGTATACTTTCTTCACAAAAAAATTCCCAAAAAGCGGTAAATTTTGCGAAAAAAAAGACAATCCCCCCTTAAAGTCTGCTTTCGGTGGTTCGCAAACATTGGCAATGTCTCGAATTCGGTGCAGCCGAACGACCGTTACGGCGGTTTGAAGTTATCAACGTTTCAGTCGTGATTTTCGAGGATAAAAAGGTCGGTATTTTTCGGTCGCAAAAAAAAAAAATGCCGTTCCACGTGATGCCTTTTTTTTGCTGATGCGTGTGTCGTTGAATTAAAGATGGCTCGGTGACATAAAAATCTAAATCAGCCGCGAAACGGGACCGTAATTTTTGAAGATCCGTATAGATTTGTGATTTTTTTTTTTCGTCTTTTCTTCCCGATTGGCGAATACTTTTTGGTATGCGCAGTATAATTTTCGCGGAGAATCTCCAGAGACAGGTTTGCGCAGTGACGAAATATCGCGATCGTTTAGCGGGCCCGTGGATATGCTTGAGAATATCCTTGGGAATTTTAATTTATTTTTATTTTATACATTATTGCGATTTTCGAGGAGAGAGCGAGAGAGAGAGAGAGAGAGACTTGGGAATTTTTCTTTTTTTCTGTCTGCTAAGGAGTCTGAGCCACACGAATTAAATTACAATAATAGATAACACCAGTTTAGTCGATAAATTAAGTGTCTCTTCTCGGGCTGGAACAATTCCAATTATAATACCAGTTAGGAATTATTGATAATGGTGATTTGCCTCCTCTCGAGAGTATCGGGGAATAAATCCGAGCTTCGTCGAGGCATATGGCAAAACAGCGCTGGGAATAAAGAAGAATTGTTTTGGAGACCGACCGCGCCCTTAAGGGGGGAGGTACCTTCGCCAGGAATTTTTTTTGCCGATTTTCATGACTTTTTTTGAAGACAATATTTCTTTACCTTTTTTGAGACTTATGGTGGGTTTTATTATATACACTTTCGAAACGCTAAATATTTTACGGAACCGTAAAATAATAAAAATATATAAAATAATTATATGAAATTAATTAAATAAAATAATAAAAAATAAATGTTTTTTTATTTAAATGAAAATCATACAAAAATTGGTACTTTACATAACAATGTATTAATTCCACTGTAAATCGATGAAATTGTTTCCATTTATTGGGAGGTATGAAGTTGTTTTTTTTCGGCGGAGGCGCAGCAGAGGCCTTACAGAGCCCCAGGGCTCCGCGGGGCACACTTTGAGTATGGCGGATCTAAAACTTGACCCTAAATGTTTTGGAAAATTCAAGAAAAAAACCGTATTTTTTGATTGCCAAATGTAGCCATTTTTTTCAGAAAATTCATTTTTTTTGTTTCGAAGCGATTTCATCGATTGTCAACATTTCTCACTTTTTCTTGGTTCATATTCTGTGTATGAGTGTTAGGGAAAGAAAAATCTTTCCTTAAAAAAAAACAAGAAAATCAGTAATTTTTCCTGGCCTTTAAGGTATCTCTCTCCTTAAATTCCTAATAATAATAATATTAATAATGGCATCAGAAAGAAACACCTTCGAATTGTTCATTCGAATAATAATAACGAATAAAACCATCAATAACGTGTTTCCGCAAGACAATAATTTTTTCCAATAAGTAATTATTCTATCAGCAATTTAATTACATTGTCAATAATTACTTTTCATCGTTAATTCATTTTGCCGAATTAATGTGGAAAAAATTTTCACTGGTTAACAAATAAATTATAACCCCAGATAATGGAGTGTGATCGCGTTCTAGCCTCGAATACAATTTATATTTAAATCACAAATACGTAAATGCACACACGCTGAGATGTCAGTGGCCTGTACTGGTACAAATTGGAGATGAAAATCAGTGTATGCCGAGTGTGTAAATTTGCCCGCAGGGACGTGGGTAAATCTCTTGGGGAGCTCGATAATCCATTTCTCATTCATGTTTATATATATAGCTACTTGCGTTACACAAGTCGAACCTTTTTCAAACCCAAATATTTTCGATCCAGCTCAACATCGAGAATCAAGGAATTAATTATTAACCTGTACATTGTAGCGCTTCAAATAAATCGCGAATTAATAAAAAAATCCTCGTTACCCCGAAACTAATTCCATCTTGATCCATATCTAGATGATAAATTCCCATAATTTCAGTTCAATCGTTGATTATTATTATTTTATTTTGTTCACACTTAATTATTAATTGTTATTATTATTTTCTTCAAATGTATTTTATATATATATATATATATATATATATATATATATATATATATATATATATGAACTTAATTTTAGTCTTTAAATAATAATTGTTATTTTATTCTCATTTAATTTTTTCATATTTTATTATAACGTTATTGTTATTTTTATTCAAATTGATTATAATAATAGTTATTATCATTATGATTATTATTTCGTTCGAATTTTACTTTCCATTGAGGATGTTGTAGGGCGTTCCGAGTTTTCCATGCAAGTTTTTGAAAATATGATAGAATTATTATTATTGTATTATATATGTTCTTATAATAAGCAAATTGTTAATAAAGTAAGTAAATTTAGATATGTATATATATATATATATATATATATATATATATATGTGGAGAGGTTTATGCCGGGACCATTTCGGAGCTGTGGCGGTTCATAGGGGGACATTCGGCACATACGGGGACGGTCCCGGTATTTTTCTATATGCAACGGTTTATAGTGGCACCGGTCCCAATTTGTTATAGCGTTTGAAATGAGGACCGTCCGAATTACTTATTGAAAGGTATTTACGGGGACCAGAGATAATATAACAGGCATGTACGAAAATGTACACTCGACAAAAAACTATGGCCACGATTATGTCCAGATTTACGGGGAGATCGCAGCGATCGATTGTGCTTTGAAACCGTTATAACGGTTATTATTAAATGAGGTTTGGCCGGAAAAAATTGTAAATATACACATAACAAAAATACTAAAATTATTAAATCAATTATTTGTATTTCTTATGAACTCCAACCTATCGGCGAAGGGTAGAGGACATAAAGCTGAAGTCTGTTTCATCCGTTTTGGTACGTTTTCGTGGCGTTATCTACTATGACACGAAATTTGAAATTTTGTTTCGGCAACATGGCTTATCGAGTACTCGATGTGAGGCGAGTACTCGATAAAGTTCGAGTATACCCGTCCGATCATGGGTACCCGAAAAGTTCGGGTACTCGATCCGAATCATAGTCAAATTACCCGACCCGACCCGACTAATTCTACTACCCGCACACCCCTAGTAATCTACTTCGATTATCGTGCTAAAAAATGTATTAACGAATTCGTAACGTTTCATACGAGGACCGGTACCCGTACGTACCAGTACATACGGATGTACGCATCTATATGTAATGGTACATATAAGTACCGGTCCTCATATGAAACGTTACGAATTAGCGCCGGTACCCATACGTACCGTTGCATATAGATGCGTACATCTGTATGTAATGGTTCGTACGGGTACCGGTCCTCGTATAAAACGTTACGAATTTGTTAATACGAGTACGTCAGCTGTGAACCTTAACGACAATTTAGAATACATCGACGAGGAAAAGAATACACATGTTTTTTAGCATGATAAGCGACGTACATTACTATGATTATGTAAAGTTGAGAAGACGGGTAATTTGTATATTCTGCCAAAACTCATCTAATAACCGTTATGACGGTTTCAAAGCATAATCGGTTGCTGCGGTCTCCCCGTAAATCTGGACTATCCATTGTAGAGGTAAAAACTAGGACCGTACACTGACAAAAAAAATTCGTTCATCCAATCAAAATTCAGTTGGTTTAACAACAAGTATCTTTAAATACGTTCTACTTGATTTTTGATTGGCATAACAAACGTTTTGTTAATCTAACTGATAGTTTCAGTGGTGTGAACTGTAGCTTATTTAGCATGTCTGAGCAACTGTTAAAACAACAAAATTTCGAGACGACAAAATGCATTTTGCACATTCAACGATTTCTTTTTCTCAGTGTAACTGAAACGGTCTTTGTATGAGACGTTACGAATTGTCGCCGGTACACATACGTAACAATATATATAAATGTACGCATCTATATGCAACGGTACGTATGGGTACCGGCGCTAATTCGTAACGTTTTATACGAGGACCGGTACTCATACGTACCATTACATATCGATGCGTACATCTGTATGTAATGGTACGTGCGGGTACTGGTCCTCGTATGAAACGTCACATACACACACACAGAATAGAAAAGTGAGACGAAAAAAGATTTTTAGAGCATTATCATTTATTCGTTTCATGGGCTTCTTCGAGTTTTCGTTTTCTCCCATTATTCGATCGATACACCTAGATAAAAATAAATATAAATGATAGATACGGATCTCCGAGTCGTTTACGGATATTCAAAGTTTACGAATACCCGAAGTTTAAGAGTACCCAAAATTTGAGGGTACCCGATGTCCAAATTCGGGTACCCGATAGTGGCGGGTAATGCAAAAACGTAACCCGTCGGGTACTCGACCCGAATATCGGGTACCCAAGTGAATCGAGTACCTGCACACCCCATAGATCACTATGATTATGTAAAGTTGAGAAGACAGATCATTTGTATATTCTGACAAATCTTATCTCATAACCGTTATGATGGTTTTAAAGCACAACCGATCGCTGCGATCTCCCCGTAAATCTGAATTACCCATTGTAGAGGTAAACACTAGGACCGTAAATGACACAGTCCTCGTATGAGACGTTACGAACTAGCGCAGGTACCCATATGTACCATTACATATAGATGTACGCATCTATACGCAACGGTACGTATGGGTACCGACGCTAATTCGTAACGTTTCATACGCGGACCGGTACCCATACGTACCATTACATATAGATGTACGCATCTATATGTAATAGGACGTATGGGTACCGGTCCTCGTATGAAACGTTACAAATCAGCGCCCGGTACCCATACGTACCATTACATATACAAGGTCTATCTCAACTACGTCCTTTCCGTTCGTGAGCATATGGAGTGTCTCTTTCCGAGCAAAACGATATTTTCAAATGCTGTGCGACAAAAATTGGCCATGATATTCACGAGAGAAGTTTGACGCTGAGTAAACAATGGCACGGTAGTTTCGGCGGCAAGCTGGACCGAGCTCGCGTTCGAATCCACGTTCAAGCAACTCTTTTTGTTTTTCTCATTTTTTTTAGTGTCAAATAAGAAAGGTCTGTAATTTTTCTTTAAGCTGACTAGACCGCTCAGTAATGTTTATTTATGAATTAAAAGGCTCATCCCCCAGTTCGCAGATTATGAATAGGTTTCGCGAACAATTGCCAACAGGTAATTGTTCGCGAATTGTTGCGAATGTTTCTGTGCCATTGTTTACTCAGTTTACTGTACTATTGTTTACTCAGCGTCGAACCTTATTCTCACGATATCTCGGCCAATTTTTGTCGCGCGACTTAAAAAAAGCGTTTTGTTCGGAAAAAGACGACCTATATGCTCACGAACAGAACAAACGTAGTTGAGATACACCCTGTAGAAGTACGCATCTATATGTAATGGTACATATGGGTGCCGGCGCTAATTCGCCTATGTCTAAAGGACATTTCAAATCTCAGCTGAGAGATTCCAACAGTGGCGAATATTGATAAAGAAAGCAACCGTCAACCGACGGTGACACCATCCGGACTTGATTCAACGATTCAGAGCGTTGCTGAATCTTATGTGGCGTCCAAACCATTCATGTTTTGTTTATCCAGCTTTACCCTACGGGCAACGTAAGCGAGTGTGCTGGACGCCAGAAGAAAAAAATTCCTTCTAAAAGAATTTAAAGAGAGTATTGGAACTAACAAACTACCGCCGCTCAGAGAAATCTAAGTCGTAGTCGACAAACATCAAGTATTAAGGAAAAGAAATTTGGCTTCAATAATGTGGATATGTAATCAGATTGAAAAAAAGCATAATAAAACAAGTAAGACGGTGACTATCAGTAACTTCGTGACTGTTAACAAAAAAATTTAATTATAATTCTGCATATCGTACATATGTATAGATGAAAAACACATACGACTGTAACATTTTGTTTGCAATCATTACGTAATACTGTGTTTGTAATTAAAGGTCATAAATATTGATAAATTATTTCTCCCTATATGTACCAATGCGTACATCACTAAGGTCCCGCTTTTAACCGTTCCATATATAAAGTGAAAATTTCAAATATCGTCCTTAATTTTGTATACATCACGAAATTAATAGACAAATTCAACTCTAAGTGCAATTGTAAACTTATGTATACCTCTTCTGCGATATGTACAATCGGTCTCCATATGAACCTCTCCACATATATATATATATATATATATATATATATATGTGTGTGTGTGTGTGTATGTGTGCTCGTATAGAAAGGCTTGTCGGTAGAACGAGCTGAGCCGAGGCGCCAAAACCAGTTTGAACTCGGCGAGCCATTATGAACCCGATCCGAATCGCTTCTTAACTAATCTGGTGTATGGCGACCTTCCATTAGCCCGATTCCACGCATAATTCATCGTCTCTCGCATCGTCTACCAGCGTCTCGCCGTACGAAAACGCGCCGTGAGACTTTGATCTCCGCTCGTCGATGGGGACACCCGAAACAAGACTCTCCCATATCTACCTTCCTCGTGAATAGGCGTTCATTTTATTCTCACTTTCCTGATGATTTTTTTCTTGAATTTGTCCTTTTTTGGGCTAACCACAAAAATAATAATAAATTTATTTCCTTATTTTACGTTTATTTTTTAAAATTTGATTTATTTGAAACTAGCAATTTGTAATTTAATTTTCGACGCCCCCCCCCCCTCTCTCTCGTCCGCTCGACAGTTCGAATAGAGAATGTATTTTTTTCCACCTCTTGACATGAATCATACATTAAAGGATTTGTAAGGTGTCCCAAAAAATCTTCGTCCTGGCATTTATTACACTTGACTGTGTATATTTTAGCCCCCCCCCCCCCATTTATTTCTTTATATTTGTATATAGTATTTTTTTTTATTTGTCCTTTCTTGGGCTAACCACAAAAATATTCCTTTATTTCCTTATTTCACTTTTTATTTTTTATTTTTTGATTTATTTGAAACTAGCAATTTCTAATTTAATTTTCGACCCCCCCCCCCCCCCCCCTCTCGGCCACTCGGCTGTTCGAAAAGAGAACGTATTTTTTTTCCACCTCTCCACATGGATCATACATTAAAGGATTTGTAAGATGTCCCGAAAAATCCTCGTCCTGGCATTTATTACACTTGACTGTGTCTATTTCGGCTCCCCCTCGCCCCTCTGTCTATCTCTCTGCCTTCCATGCCCGAAGTTTCGGTAAAAAAAGAAAGCGTTTTTTTTTGCCCTTCCCTATCAATTTCTTCCTCGGACATCGTAAATATATTACCCGGTACGATGTAAGTCCGAGAAGAGAGTCGTTCACCAGGAGATTGTTTGGTCCATCGTGGCGTAGGCCCCCCCGTAGTTTGAGAGTGCCATACCGAGCTTCGAGAAAGAATTTATCCGGTGGAATCATCCGATAGAGAATCCCTACGGTGTCATAGATACACGCTACTATTCTCTACAAACATGCGCACACACACGCGCACACATGCTCATTTATTCATATGTACCCTTGTATAAGTATATGTAATGACTATTGTATTCATAAATTAGTATACAGCATTCTTTATTTATTAATTTTCATATGTTTATTTTATTTTTAAATACAATATTTATAAACACTTATAATAGCAACAACAATAATAATACTGAATCGCTATCTGCTAGTTGATACATTTATTTTGATGAATTTTTGAATTGATGGTACTCATATTTATATTTTTCCAATGATTCAGATTTTTTAAGTTATTTTTGAATGGTTTGTTTATTAAAAGTGATTTCTAAGAGTATTCAAAAGGATCAGTGTACACTTCTTTAATCGAATGAATTTTCGTCTTTTTTTGAAATCCTATCAAGATAAATGATCCCTATGGGGTCGTAGATACACGCTACGATTCTCTACAAACATGCAAACACACACACGCATTTATTCATTATATATCTTTGTATAAATATATATAATGACTATTGTATTCATTAATTAGCATTCCTTATTTATTAATTTTGATATATTTATTCAGCTTTTTTAATTAATAATTTTTAATTAGTAATTTAACCCAAACAACAACAATAACAATAATAATACTAAAGCGCTATCTGCTAGTTAATACATTTATTTTGATGAATTTTTTAATTGTTGGCACTTATATTTATATTTTTCCCATAATTAAGATTTTCAAAGTTATTTTTGAATTGTTCATTTATTAAAACCGATTTCTAAGAGTATTCATAAGGATCAGTGTACTCTTCTTTAATCGAATATATAATACATTTCATTATATTTAATAACGAGCACAGAGCGGTTAAAAAAAAATTATTATTATCATTATATATAATAAAAACCGTTATATGGTAGCCAATAAATATAATCATCATTATCGGTACAATAATTATTCTATTTATTTATGTATTATCGTATTTACATATATATATATATATATATTCGTCAAATTTGTATTCATACATATATATAAATATGTATATGCATACATACGTGTCTATAAAGACCCAGGCAATATGTGACTGATGCGGAAGTATAAAGATAGAAACCCTATCATGATTTTTTTCTTCGATACGATTGAACATACATATATAGTATATGTATAAAAAGGCGTGTATAAGAACCTCGACAAATCATTCCTCGTTAAGCTTCCACCGAGACATTTCGCCAAGGGCTTATTTGAATAACAATTTCTTTTACCACGCATATATATATATATATATATATATATATATATATATATATATATATATATATATATATATATATATATATATATATATATATATATATATATATATATATATACGTATCTATGATAAATGCGTGCTTTCCTGCAAGCCACACGAGAAATGCTAAATGCCCGACAGACTCGTTTTTTTTTCTCGCGTCATTCGAGATGTGACAAAAAAAAAGAGAGAAAAAAAATGCAAATCCACAAAACGCGACATTTATTGTCGCGAATTCTCGTCTGCGGGAGACGAAAATACTTCTTCGGATAGTCGCCTTAATTTTGCTGCTCGAGAGTTTTTTTTCGCTCTGCACGAATTAGAGACTGATTAAAAAGCAAATTGCGAAAAAAGAATTTGGTAAGAGAAGAGCACGATTTATTCGTATATTTCGTAATACGATGCTTGGCGCAATCTTTTCGGAGGTATAATTTTGTTTGGGTTCGTTTGGGTTAATTATGAAAAAAATGCAAAACGAGGATAATTCCAATTCCTGTGATTCCTAAATAATGATAAAAATGTGAATAATAAAAACAATTCCTTGGATCGTCGCTGAAGATTTGCTGCTTTAGAGATTTTTTTTTAACTTTGCGCGAGTCGGAGCCTGATTGAAAAGCAAATTACGGAAAATGGATTTGGTAAGAGAGCGCGATTTATTCGTATATTTTGTAACACGATGCTTGATGGGAATTTTTTCGAAAGTATAATATTGAAGAAAAAAAAAAATTTACTCATTCAACTTCGTTGATTAGAGTGAAAATATGACGGTCTACGAGGCTCGAACATGACGAGAGAAAAAAATGTTAAAGAAGAAAAAACGAGTAAAAAAAATCGAATAAACGAAAAGAACGAAGCGAATTAGTGAAATAAAATATTGAGAAAAAAGATAATTTTCCGTTTCGCTGTCTCGGTGTCTGGCGTACGTCTCTCGTGGATGGGCAGGGAAATTTTTCTTTCCCCTCCTCACGGATATATGTAACCTCTCTCGCAACAAATCATTCCTCGTTAAGTCCCCTGCGAGAGGGTTTCTATTCCCCCCTCTCTCCCTCCCTTCTTTTTCTTGCATACGTGCAATTTTCCTAACGCCGGACACGTCTCGCGCGGGGAACTTTTGCCAATCGTATGAATTATCAATTTATTTGCCGGTTCCTGGTTCTCTCTCTCTCTCTCTCTCTCTCTCTCTCTCTCTCTCGCGTACTGCCGCGCGAAGAAAAATAACCGCATTAGTGTCCAAGACGAGAATATTCGTTTAATCCAGCGAGTGGACGTCGAAAATACTCGGACAAGCGTGAAGAAATTCCCCGATAGTCCTGAGAGAGCCTGCATCACTGAATATCAAACGTGCAGACCTTTCCTACCTTCAATCATCCGTTTCTTTATTTCCACTCACGCGTATGAATTATTGTAAATAATTCTCCAGCGACTATCGTTTCTTTGCGTAATTTCGGAATTTTTTAAATAAATAAATCATTGAAAAATGGCCAATCCATTTTATTTCGAATTTCGTGATTTTGCCACTTTTTTTTAAAATATTGTCTTTATGAATCGATAATTTTAATGAAATCAACTTAAATGAATAACTGCAAATAAAGCGCATACAGCATTTTTTATTTATTTATTTTTACATATTTGTGTGATTTTTCAAAGGCTATATATATATATATATATATATATATATATATATATATATATATATACTATATGTAAACATAATAATATTTAAATTGATAATGGTCTTTATATTTATATTCATTTCTTTTCTCATAGTCATTAATTAGCACGTAGCGGTTTATTTTTATTTCCCTTTATTAGTTTTTTTTACATATTGTATTTATGAATCGATAATTTAAATGAAATCAACTTAAATGAATAACTGCAAATAAAGCGCATACAGCATTTATTTATTTATTTATTTTTATATATTTGTGTGATTTTTCAAAGGCTATATATATACTATATGTAAACATAATAATGTTTAAATTGATAATGGTCTTTATATTTATATTCATTTCTTTTCTTATAGTCATTAACTAGCACGTAGCGGTTTATTATTATTTCCCTTTATTAGTATTCATAAAAATAATAACAATAATAATAATTCCATATAATAAAAAACCGCTATATGTTAGCTGATAAATATAATGATCAATAAAATAACGAATACATTTAATTATTTCTATAAATATATACGGATAGAAGAAAACAATGATTGCATTGGCAATGATCTTTGTATTTATATTGATTTATTTCCTCTTATTTATTATCAAGCACGTTTATTATTTTTTATTAATTGATTCATTAGCTAAGTGCTAGTTAATAAATAAGAGAAAATTTAATAAATCTAACGAACGAAAAAAATACCAAAATATACATGCATATATATGTGTGTGTGTGTATATATATATATATATATATATATATATATATATATATATATATATATATATATATATATATATATATATATATATTGGTATTTTTTTCGTCCGTTAGATTTTTTCGCATCACATGAGAAGCGACATACAGACGGGGAAAACTTTTATTTTTATAATTACATGTTTTTAATACAGTGCAATTGAAAGATATTTTATTTGGCAAGTTTCCATTTCAAAATGGTATATTGATTTATCAAAATGTTAAATTTACTTTTGATTGTTATTTACTTATTTGTTATTGCAGTCTCACGAGAGACACAACATTCGAAGATCGTGAAACGGTCTTCATTTTCAAGATTGTATTAGAAGCCCTTAAGCCTTCAATCGGTAGTAGTATGAACTCGTACATGACCAAGAATTTGCATAATACAAGTTCTCTTCATTCTCCCCCCTCTCTCTCTCTCTCTCTATTTTCTCTCTTTCTCTGTCGTGTACGAGCGCGTGCACTCACGATTACACATCCGTTTGTAAGTCGTCCTCGGGATCTATGCCCGTTCACGAGAACATCATTCACAAAGACTTTCACGCACGTGCTGTATCGCGGTTCCCAATTCGAGTGCTCGAGGAGCCACGTAAGTCGCGTATTTGGAGATAAAATGTGCAGGAATTTGGGCTCAAAAGTTATTAACATTCAAGGAGAAATATTGTTTGTAATATCAATGATAATTGGAATATATTTGTAAGAATTAGAAACTATGCAAAGAATTGAGCGCGGGTATGTGGTGACCAACTATTTTTTAAGGGTGCAAAATATTTTATTTTGATTTTATATTTTATTTTATACCAGTAAAAATACATTTTTTTAGTAAATCTCAAACGATGCAAAGACGTGAGAAATTTATTAAAAATAACGTATATATTGAATTTACGTTTGATAAATTTGGATAGTACTTTATTAGATAAAACAAAGTCAATAACGAGCGTTGCCACCCATATATTCGATCCAAAACGCTCCATGTAGAGGAGCAAATATAGCTCGAATGTATCGGCTACACTGATACCGAGCTTGTAAAGTCACAAGGGCAAACATCCCACGCAATTTATCGCGTAAAAATAATTGCTATAGCGTGTCTCCTCCCCGCCGTTTAGCAGTATCCGTGTGTCGGCTTTTATTTTCCGAACGCGGAAATGCGCGCACATAATTCGAGGACGTATCGATAGATAGCACGCGCTTTTTGTCGCGAGCACGCGCAGAGAGCCGCGTGGCGCCTGATAAGCGCGAGGCCACGCCCCGGACGGCCCCCACTCGGGCGCCCGGCCAATTCGCGCTACGGTGCCGCGCGGTGGGGGAAGGCTGCGCGCGCAGCCGTCCGGCCGGTTTCTTTCGCATTTGAATACGGCTTCTCGCGTTATTACATTCGTTATTCGTCGTTCGCGACGTCTTGTCTCGCGATAATAAAATACGAACGAGACTACGAGACTCGCATTAATGCCGCGGGATCTAACGAACAGGCTCGTATCGAATTTTCGACGATTTGTCGATGTCACGCCATCATTTCCGCGACATTTTCTCGTGTCAGACAAACGCAGGGGAATTGCCGAGACTCGTCTGGTTCTTATCACTCGCGCTTGCGCTCATGCATGATGTGTTATTATGACTGAATATCGTGTGCCTGCGAGGCTAGGGAAACGTGGACTATAGGTATATTTGCGACAGAAAACTTCTGGCGCTGCTTCTCTAGGGAGTATCGGAAAAGTTCCTAGACTTCTCTAGACTTCCAGCAGCGCTTCGATCGTGGAAAGTCTGGATTGTCTTTTGAATTGGGGGTATCGAATATTTCCTAGAGTTCCCTAGACTTTTAGCAGGGCTGCTTTCAGTCCGGGAGCGCTGACGAAATCCCTAGAAGTATCGAGAGATCCCTCGAATTCCCTAGAATTCCCTCGACTTTTAGCAGGGCTTTGCCCGGTCCGGGAGTACCGAAGAATTCCCTAAGTCTATCGATGATTCCCTAGAGTTCCCTAGACTCTTAGCAGGACTTTTCTCGTGCTAAGAATGCCATACAATTCCCTAGGTAAGAACCGTAGTCCTAGAAATACCGATGGATTTGTACACTAGAAGTTCCCTAGTGAATAAAATTCACGGCAAACGATGGCTAGATCTTCAACTCAACGGCAATAATTCCCTAGAATGTAAACTTCAGTTAAAATGAAAATGAAATTCGAGATTTTCAATATCATCCTATAATTTTCTTAGACGTTGAAATTGAACTCTGAAGATTCATCCGATTTTTGTTCAACTTTTTGAATCTTCGAACAAGTGCATTGAGAACTACTATCTAAGACAGAAAAATTTTGCCAATAGGATCCCTCGATTTTTATTTTTATTGTTAAAATTTTCCTAGATGACCGACGCAGATGGAGCTTGGTGTTTGCAGTCTTAAATCCCTGTCCCAGTGACACAATCCGGTTTCGAATAAATTGTCATCCAATCCAGTGTCGCATAGACTTCCAAGAAGACAAAAAGAATGTCCTTTTCAAGAGAGAAATAAACTACTTATAACCAATGGTGACTTAACCCACTCCATGCGATTTGCGTTATCAGTGAGTCAAAGACGTAGCACGTTGCTATATGAAATGTCATAGATGTAAATTTGACGTGGTTGATGGGCCAATAGCCGTTGTATACGATACGTTTTATATCCAATTAACGATAATGTATTTCCACGACGTTTCACGATGTTATGGGCCGTGTCTATGAGACGAGAATATTCATATACTCCCTACCCTCACAAATGAAATTCTGATTATTTTTATTTCACACCATTCTTTCCGTCCGTTCGTCGTGATACTACGAAAAACCAGTATGAATCTACGAAAAGAAGCAAAACAAAATTGTCTATAATTATTCACTATGTAATCGTAAATTTGGGACAAATTGTCATTGCAGAAAATTCTAGATCTGGTAGAGTCTGTTGGTATTAAGGGGTTACCCCCACTTGCGATTTTGAAAAAATCGATTTTTTTTATTGCATTTTTTTGAAGTATAAGTATCTGAGAATATGTCCTGAAAATTTCAAGTCGATCCGAACAAAATTGACTGAGATATGAGCGTTGAAAGAGAAACTTTAAACGCGTTTTTCTCAAAATGGCATTTCTGAAGTCGGTGACCAAGATTACTCGAATACTAATGAACCGATCTTCTTGAAATTTTGCAGGCTTATTTAATACATAAAAATGTAGTCTTTAAACGTTCGATTTTTTTTCGAAAAAAAAATGGCCGTTTTATAGCCAAAAAACGGCCGTTTTTTTCGTTAAAATCGAACCATTAACTTTGACTGTCCGCCATTTTGTGAAAAATGAATATTTTGTAAAATCCTTCGATTAAAGACTAGTTTATACTTATATTTGACTAAATCCATCAGCATTTTTTTTTCAGATGATCCACTTCGCCGCAATGTTGGTCACCGCAAACCGTGTATATAAAAACATTATTTCATTGACGGCCATTTGCCACTAAACAATGTTATATTTTTCAATAAAAAAATTACTGAAAGTTCTTCAAGATGTGTTCTTTAAGATGGTATATTGATCGATTAAAAAAGTTTTGTAGTTTTCTTTTAAAAAATTCATGAAAAAGGCCTTTTTTTTGCGCTACAAGTAGGGGTAACGCCTTAAACAATTCCAGGTTTTTCAACGTTTCTTCAAATATAAATTTGAATAACACTGCTGTTAAATGGATCCCTCGTAAGATTTATTTGCAATCAAATAATTCTTTTATTTTCATAGAATTCATGTTCGTTGAATGGAACCGAAAATAAATCATTTTTCTGCCGTTTGGAGGTAAAGAAATGCCTTAATTGTTAAGAATTTTTTATCAATAAACTATTGTACCAATATATTATTATTAATTTTATTGACATTAATATTATTAATAGATGTTATAATATTAATTAAAAACTATTTGATTAATTTTTTTTTTGATTAATTTTGTTAATTTAACAACATATATATATATATATAACATAGATGTTAATAAAAAATGTTCGTTAGATTTTTTATGTCATTTCTTTATTTTTTTTTAATGTTTGAAATGTCCCTATTTTAGCATATTCGCCTATATATATATTGTGAATCCATGACAATGCCGCGGAGGGACAGAGAGAGAGAGAGCGAGAGAGAGAGAGACCCTTTATTTCGCTCTTGGCGCAAATGCTCCGCGTGGCCCTTTTTCCGAGGGCATAAAAGCGTCTCCTGGCTCGCCCATTCAATATGAAATAGCCTCAAAGCATTATATCGCCATTGTAGAATAAACGAGAGTCCGCGGGGCATGCACACACACACACACACACACACGGACGGACGCACGATTTTAGAGGTCTCGGCGGAGCGCGAAACCATTTCGTGTGGAAGTTCCGGAACGCGAGTTAGCGTTGCACCCTTCGCGGCTCATCTTTTGCCATAACTTTGCGGGACGAGTGCCGAAAGAAAGAATGCTACTAAAGTCGCGTCATCGCGACACTTACATCTGAGACGAAATTTTCGAGAATTATTTTAGACCCGCTTGAATATAAAAACGAATTTAGGATTTTTCTCAATTTTTTGGATGGAATTTTTTCAATTTTTTTCGAAATCAGTTTTTTTTTTAATTTTTAAAGATCTTTCCTAATTTTTCATTTTTTTTAAAAGGATCTTTTCTCATTTTCGTTAGGAATTATGATTTTTCTCCATCTTAAATTTTTTATTCAGGTTTTTCTCTATTTTTAAAAGTATTTTTTTATTTTTTTGAATGTCGGGATTCACGATTAACGATTTTGAGGATTTTCCGTTTTTTAAAAGTTGTTTCGATTTTTTAAAGGATTTTTGCTATTTTAGGATTTACGATTTGTCCCATTTTTTTCATGTTACAATTCAATGGAATAATTACTGGTACATATAATTAATATCGATGGTAAAAAAACGGAAAATTATTTTTGCGTACGATATTTTTCGTGTTGATTGAAAAATCGGTAATTTTGTCTCACGATTGAATTGGCGCTAAGTTCGAAGCGAAAATTGCATGGCAATTAGGACATTGTAACGCTAAGCGTCCCGCGGCGACGTGTGCGCAGTCGGCAGGGAGCGCGAAAGGAAGGCAAAGGGTTGAAATTCTGGTACTGTAATTATTTTAATTGAATATTTTCGCCACCGGCATCGATCCCGGTTATTTTCAGAATACAATTGACGTTTTAGTGACTCTCACGTTACCGCGCCGCCCAATTTCCCACAAATCTCACGCCCTTTCTCCCTAAGTGACGTATAACACGTACCCCCCGCGGTCGAATTTTATTCGACAAGACTTCGCGGCCTGACGCAGGTCCACATCTCACCCGTAATTAAATTGCGATCTCCCGTACATTTTTATCCTATCAATTCGAGACGAGCGCTTTATTTTACATTAATTCAGTACATTTTTTATTTTTTCCTTCAATTCTGTTTACGTCGCCATCGACTATGACTTTTGTGAAAAATGTTTGGATTTATTCGGATTTGAATCCGCTGGTAGTTGGGATAATCAAGGATAATTCTTATGATTAAATTTGCAAAGTTTTGGAGTGGGCAAAAATTGGAGTTTTTTTGGGTAACGTCACCGGTTAGAGTAAAATTTATTGATTTTATAATATTCGTAAGTTAATTTTATTAAAGAGAAATTTCGTGACGGCGATTTTTATTTATCGAATAAAATTTACGAGCACAATTTAATGTAAAATTTTATTCGAGTATATTTTATTTGTTTAATTGCACTTTGCTATCGCGATGTTTGTCATCAAATTTTTTCGATGCATTATTAGCCTTATCGTAATTCTTTTTGCACGCAGCAATTTTTTTAACTTGTTATTTATTATTGCAAAGTGACATCCATCGACACTTTTTTTTTGCTCTTAGTTTCAACAAAAATAGGAGTATCAGGAGCAAAGAAATTTCGTTCAAAGATATTTCGAGACAATATTTTCGAGGGTCGACCCTCGTGGTCTATTTTTTTTGGGGTGAGTTTAACCGCGTGGTGGCTTGTGAATGGTATGGAAAGATTGCGGAGGGCCACGTGACGATGTCCGGCGAGTTTTTCGACCTTTAGTTCTACGTCCCGGTCATCCGAACAAAAATTCCGCAAAGGGTCATCCACGTTTTTCTTACTGTCCTTGCTCTCCCTCCTTCTCGCTCTCTCTCTCACTTAGCATAAAAGGGTTTAACTCGGCTAATGTTCAAAGGAAAAACGTCCATTATGTATACGAGTTTTGTGTCCCATGGTCATAATTAGGTATATGTCCTGTCTCTCGGACTCTCGGGGCCCATGGGAATTTTCTAGACCCTCGCAAAAATATCGAATGGGGCTTGGCGTAAGCCGGACCTATGACCGCCGGTACTACTCGCTCACGACACTCCGGGAAAACGTACACGCTGCTCGTTCCATTCGTGAGATTTGTTAAGACATACAAGCAATTTAAATAAACAATTCAACAAATTCGATAATTCAATCAATTTAATAATTTCATAAATTTCATAATTTCATAAATTTCATAATTTCATAAATTTCATAATTTCATAAATTTTATAATTTCATAATTTCATAAATTTCATAATTCCATAAATTTCATGATTTCATAAATTTATACATTTTTACTATTTTTCATTATTTGTTGCTTTTCCAGATATATTAACATTTTAACATACTATCATTGAAACAATGATTTTTAATTATTTCGTTTTTTACCACTCGGAACATTTTGCAACGCTGCCGGTTTGAAAAAATACACGTTTTTTTCAGTTACAAAATTCTAATATAGAGATTCTAGAGATATCGTTCTTTTTCAATATGAAATATTTCTAAATCCTTAAAAATCATGTAAAAATATTACAAGATTTCTTCTCGATAATTTTTGGAAGTACGAGAGAATCGTCAAGACTTAAAAAAATCGTCAACTTAAAAAAAAGTTTTCTTGCCATTGTACATCTTTGTACTTTTGACAGATATCCGTAATAACGATTGTACGAAGTCTAACACGAAAGTGTCGATAAATTTTCAGTCATCGATCGAAACGTGGAATGTATTCGGTTCCAAACTTAGCTCGGCGCAAGTTAATTGATTTTTTTTTCACAAAAAGTTGTTTCTTAAATGTCAGATGACAAGTATTAATACTTCACGATAATTTCGGGTGAGCACGATGCGGACGCGTCGTGCGTTCGTGAATGCTTAATTGCGATCCGGCAATTAAGAAGACAAGAGAGATAATGATGAGTCATTATTTTTAGAGGGCAAGCTTTTTTTTGGGCAATTCACACCCTCGAGAACTCGCATTTTTCTCCAAAAATCCCTAGCCGACTTTAACACGTTCCTAGACAGGACAAATCTTCCAATCCACTGGATAGTTTTGACGAAAATTTCGGGAGCGTTGGGAGCGGCAACTCGCCTGGGGAATTTCAGTCATCCAGTAAAAGCCAATCTAAAAATGTAGGGAATTTTTGGGAGCCATCGGCAGTCTTCTCAATTTCCCTAGGCAATTTTAAGATTCGCTTCCCCTATCGACATTAATTGCCCAGGCATGGAAGATTAATTCCCTAGAAAATTTAAAGAGATTCACACCCTTTACGCCGCGAAGGGATTAATTCCCTAAAGATTGTTCAAATTTTCATATTCATATTTTTCAACCAAGAAAGTTCGAGAAAAAAAATCGAAGAATAAGAAATGAACGAAACTCACGAATTTTACTGAATTTCACGTCCTCGTTTTTATTGTCAGCGCAGTGGTCCGGGTATCTTCGATTTCGAGGAGAGAGAGCTTCTTGCGGACTAGAACGAGCTCGGTACACGAGTTAATGATATCTTCAGGACGGATCATGCTCGTGGCCTTACGCTCCTGTCTCTCGGTGGCTGACAATTTACCGTCGTACAGTTGCCACGCACGAGAACATTTCTTTCTTCCCCTGTTCTCTCGTTCTCCTCCTTTTTTTCGTTCCGTCTTTGCTCCTCTTCCTCCTGCGTATTTCTGACGGTCCGTTCGTCCCGAGTATCCGTGATCGATACGTGATTCAGTCGAGCGTTCTTCGCGATGCACTTTGGGCAATTATTCCACGGGGTAGGGTGATGGAGGTAGGGCTGATCGATTTTATTTCTTCTCTACTACTGTTGAGCTTCTTTATCTGTCTCGTCCTTTTGGGGCTGTCTCCATGGACCATGTGCAGCTAGGGATTTTTTTTTCTTCCTGCGCTTGGGTCTTTAACGCTCATCCTACCTGCCAAGCTGAGCACGATCCACCAAGGTGTGGCTTGCCCACGGGAAGACCCTATGCTAGGGTGACTATGGAGGAACTAGGGAGAATGGTGAAGGAACATTTGCCGGGGCTGCACAGTTCACGTGGTCATGACGAACGAAGAAAATCACTAGACCCGAACGACGCACAAGCTGATAACTTGACAGAAAAGATTCCGTTCACTGTGTTTCTGATCCCTGATACGTTTGTCTTCACTCGCTGATTTATTTTGGGCTTGATCCCCGCGCACTATGTTCAACACTTTTAACGCTATTAGCACGGTACAAGGGCTCCAGCAGGCTTGAAGATTGTTTCAGAGTCACTGGAAGGACACGAATGGCTGTGGGGAGAATTGGAGAGGCTGCGGTAGTCGAGGTGGCGTTTTGATGCAGTTGCCTCAAGAGGGTTGTGCCAGGATGAGGAAGTAGCCAGGCACGGGTCCGCCGGTATGAGCCTATCGCGCCACTTGTCCGTTTCCACATTGGCACTGTCACCTTCCGGACCTGCCTCTTCGCGGCAACTTTTCGGATATGGTGAATCGCCTTTTGTAGCACTTCCACCTAGCTCGATCGAAAACTGATCAGGTTTAGGGACAACATTGATGTCCAGTCACTTGTCACTGTTCACTACGTTGTCTTCATCAGCCAGCCGACACTCAGTTTGCTGCCGGTTCATCGGGCCATCCAGTTTGGCTTGACGTGTCTTCGTCAGCTTCCTTCATCAGCCTAGACAGGTTCGGTTGATCTTGAACTGCTGTCCCAACTGTTATCCCGCCTCATCGGTGACCTTCCGCAATACCCGGACGTCCTTCCGGTTTCCAAACTGGAAGCTGAGCAAGTGTCTGGGTCCAGCCAACTTGGGCCTTTCTTGGGGCCAATGAAGTAGGCCGGTTGATGCGAGTCCCGTCAATTGTGGCGACACTCGGAACTTGGTTGATCTTGGATGATCTCGTCGAAGGTTTTGACGTGTGCGGTAGGTTTTTCCCCGGCGCTGGTCACCCCGCAAAACTCACGTCTCGACTATGTACAATTTTGAACGAACTTTCCGGTTCGGTGTCTTGTATTGGACTGTGCAGAAGTGGCACCTTCCAGTTTCTGAGCTTACATCTTGTCAGGTAAGTGTGAGCTTCGTAGAGTCGTGTTGCCAGCGCCGCCACCGTTCCCGCCACGCGCATTGCCACTCGTCGTCTTCGTAGTCGTCGTTGTCGTTGTTGTCCTCCTCATAGTAGTCTTTCGTAGTCGTTCGTTCATCGTTCAACCCGGGGGCCTGGATGGTGTGCGTGATGTCGTACGAAGTGGGACCCTCTCCCCTCCGTGTGTGTGTGTGTGAGAAAGAAGATAGCGAGGGAGAGAGAGAGAAAAGATAAAACATGCGATAGTCGTGCGTGCCACCACTCTCCCGTTCGGTATGTGCGTAAGGGAGCCCCCCCATTCTCCCTTCTCCTACCCTGCTGCGTAAGTACGTGCGTGCGTTCGGCGATCCTCGGGGCTTTACGGGGGCAAACGCGAGCCTTGTCCCGCCCATTCCTCCGCTCCTCCCTCCCCTCGCGCTGTCCCCTACTCTTCATAGTTGGTCTTTTCAAAGGTCCGACGGCAGCCATACGAGCCAGCGATAGGCCCCTGCTCCTCAATATCCTCGTGGAATCGTGAAACCCCGCAGCCGCCAAAGCCTTTGGGGCGACCACTCGCGCATACGACAAGTCCGTGGTTCAATCGTCGAACCGCACTGCGTTCCACGCAACAGTCGTAAACACGGCAAGTTCCAGCGCCAGGAGCTTCTGGAGAGAATGGCAGCTTTGGTTAGGGTCACCAATGTGGCCAGCAAGGCCCACGAGAAGCTGCAGTATCTTCAAGGCATTGTGGTCAGCGTAGGACATGAACCCTAAATTGATTTATCAATTTGAGAGCACTTAGGGTTTGGGACACTTTGGAACGGTGTCTCGCAATGTCACCAGACTTCCGAGGTGGCCAGGGGATGATGTGGATACTACAGTTCTCCAATTGGGTCCGGGGCATGTTGATCCTGTTGTTCTGTCGACTAGGCAACTTGGAGCTAGATATCATCAATGCTCGGCAGTTGGGTCATCCAATTTGAGGTGCTCCCAACATCCTCCTCAAGGGACGCAAAGAGTCTCATTGGGGGTTGACGATGATCCTGACTCCCGTTAAAGAAACGTTGATTGGTTAAGAGTGAATTAGTTCAACGGAGCTGCTGGAACTGCAGCCTGATGGACTCCGGTATTTGCGAAATCTTTCGGTAGGGCAATCCACTTGATACTTGATCATTTGATCGAGTTGTTCATCCAATTTGAGGTGCTCCCAACATCCTCCTCAAGGGACGCAAAGAGTCTCATTGGGGGTTGACGATGATCCTGACTCCCGTTGAAGAAACGTTGATTGGTTAAGGGTGAATTAGTTGAACGGAGCTGCTGGAACTGCAGCCTGATGGACTCCGGTATTTGCGAAATCTTTCGGTAGGGCAGTCCACTTGATACTTGGTCATTCGATCGAGCCTTCCACTCGATTAGTTCACAGCTTTCGTCATTCCACTTTGCGCGGATCAATAACGGTTGATGCCGATGCCGTGTGGAAGGTTGGGGCTATCTGAGCTGCAGTGTATGGGGTGTCATCACGGGGACATACCTGCTCTGGATCCTGCTACGCACCCCTCGGCTCCCGGTGTTAAACCCTCCGGGCTAACGGGTTTGGAAGGCTTTGTTGCTATTCGGGACTTGTCGTGGCGTAAGTAAACCTGTCCGATCAAACTGATTCGGCTGTTGCAGTCGCAAATACGCGGTGGGAGTCAGATGATTTGTAAAGCTGTTTGTGCGGTTTTTGGTCTGTGCCAGGTGTCTTCAGTTCCGTTACTGCTGGCAGTTTTCATCCCCGGGCATGTTGAGGTTTTTCTTTTATATCGAACTGAACGATTTTGTTCCATACCGATGACCGGGAACTTGATGACACTTGGAGGGTTCGTCAACTTTTCGAGACGTAAATGCCACCAAAGAGGAAACGCCAACATTCCGGTTGCCAGAAGACCTGGCTAAAAAGCACATCAATAATGCACTAGCGACAAAAACTCCAGGAGTCCAATGGACGGATCTGCCAGGCGCGTCGCTCTTGGCTGATCCATGCATTATTGATCAGCGCTTGGCAATGGGCTTAGGAAAGGCGCGGAGAAAAATGATGCTGCGAATGAAACTCGAAGCAATGCCATCATTAGTGGCTGTTGGGAACGGTGAAACTTGGGTGGGTAAAAAAGAAGCGTGCTCTCGTAAACCAGATCGACGTTGGTGCGTGATCCTGCGACACTAAGAAAGTCCCAGCGTTGGTGCCGTCTAAATGCAAAGGGAGAGTTGGGCCAGAGTTGGGTGTATCGAACCCGGAGCTCACGTATAACACGCACATGTGCGCCTACATCGTGAGGTGTCCATATCGAACGTATCGAATTCGTGTTGGAGCTCTCGGCTTGGTTGAACGTGTCTCTCATCTCTGTATATGACGAGAGATCCTCGGGCGTGGAAAACCGGCGAGGCTGCACGATCCCCGGGCGTCGTCTCCTCACGGACGTTCATCCGTCTCCCGAGTGATCTCGTTTTCCCATCAAACCTGTCCACCCGTGATCCACCGCGCGAGAGTTTCACTTTGCCCATCGCGGAAAGATCCAAACGAACTTGTCCTCTGGTCGCTTCCAGTATCTCGACACCCAAAGAGACGCAGACAAGGTCATTTGGGTGGCTTGAGGTTTGAAGGTCAAACGAGACGTTTCGGTTATCATGTTGTGGACAGGTGGCTGGCCAAGGTCGAATGCTGTCATTGGAAGACGCCTCGCGCAATCCTGACTGGCATAACATCGAAACTGGACACTCATTCGCATTGGGCCTTTCTTGTTGGAAGGAGCAGGCCCCGGCAACGAAACCTGCGCGTTTAGCTGTTGATTATGGAGGTTCAAGGTCAAGCTGGAAAATGGTATTCGCCAGCATACGGGCCTGGAGTCGCCCTGGAGGTTTCCAAAGCTTGCAGCCAGTTGTGCGATGATGAGCTTGGTCCTTTGGGTTAAGGGCCCTTGATCAGGCCCCGAATAGGAATCCGGCCGCTCCTTGGGCTCATTGGAGGGTGGAAGTACACCAAAAAATGGCTACTGGATTGCCTTTAATGCGATTTAGGGCCTGCCAGGAAGACTTTGACCAGTGGAATTTTCTCATCGAGATCTTTGGTAATTGGCTCGCTCGAGTTGGGAATCCCCAAAGTTGGCAGTCCCATGTGGCTCAGCCAGGTATTTCAATTTGAAAGCTGTCTCCTGGGAGACTTTTCCTACTTATGGGGCCTTGCCAAGTTTCGCAACAGGGGCCGATCCAAAATTTTTTTTCCACGATCGTGTTGGTGAGAATGTTGCCAAGGCGAGGCAACGAAAAAAATAGAAAAAAACCTGCGAGCAAAAAGTATCGAGATCATTTTCCCAACTTTGTTAATCCGGGCACGTATGCGTTAAACGGGCGGGGGGTACACCGGAGTAGCGTTTTCTAAAAGTGTCGATCGTGCAAGCGTGACTTTTTGCAGAAAAGTTGAGAGAGAGAGAGTGCAAATACCAGCCATCGTGCGCGAGCCGCTCTTGTCATATATACAATGCTGAGAAAATAGAAAAAGTAAAAAAAAAGGAGAGAAAAGTTTAACGCTCGAATCGAGAGAGAGCCCTCTCTCTCTCTCTCTCTCTCTCTCTCTCTCTCTCTCTCTCTTTACGTTGCGTTTTAATATTTTTTCTGTCATTAATTGTCGATGCGATTATTCGTCGGATTAAGGGGTTACCCCCATTTGCGATTTTGAAAAAATCGATTTTTTTATTGCCTTTTTTTGAAGTATAAGTATCTGAGAATATGTCCTGAAAATTTCAAGTCGATCCGAACAAAATTGACTGAGATATGAGCATTGAAAGAGAAGAATCCGCGTTGAAAGAGCGTTGGAAGAGAAACTTTAAACGCGTTTTTCTCAAAATTACATTTCTGAAGTCGTCGACCAAGTTTACTCGAACACTAATGAACCGATCTTCTTGAAATTTTGCAGGCTTATTTAATACATAAAAATGTAGTCTTTAATCGTTCGATTTTTTTTTTCGAAAAAAAAAATGGCCGTTTTATAGCCAAAAAACGGCCGTTTTTTTTTCGTTAAAATCGAACCATTAACTTTGACTGTCCGCTATTTTGTGAAAAATGAATATTTTTTAAAATCCTTCGATTAAAGACTAGTTTATACTTATATTTGACTAAATCCATCCGCATTTTTTTTTTCAGATGATCCACTTCACTGCAATGTTGGTCACCGCAAACCGTGTATATAAAAACATTATTTCATTGACGGCCATTTGCCACTGAACAAAGTAATATTTTTCAATAAAAAAATTACTGAAAGTTCTTCAAGATGTGTTCTTCAAGATGGTATATTGATCGATTAAAAAAGTTTTGTAGTTTTCTTTAAAAAAATTCATGAAAAAGGCCTTTTTTTTGCGCTACAAGTGGGGGTAACGCCTTAAGACAATCGGGAAGTCTCGAATTCTTGGGTTTTGGGCGAGCTCGCGGTATAATCTCTGACAGCGGTTAAAAATTCCCAGTTTTCTTTTAGTATATACATATATATTTTTCAACTTTTATCTAAACATTTTTTTTATTTAGTATTTTTTAAAACTAAACAGTGGAATGATTTTTTTTTTCGTCAATATTTTTTAAATTGATAAAAAAGTATTGTCATTAGGTACAATATTTTTCCCCATCTTTCTACATCATCCAAGATTCTATAATAATTATTTAATATGGAACTGACGTACGTCGAGCTTTTTTTTTATTTTGTAATTGTTGCCCACTTATTTCGAACATATCTGACTCGCATGAGCTAAATTTTCAAAGTGAATTTATACGCGTTTGAGAACGAAGGAAGCGGTAAAAAGTTTCAGTATTCAAGGTTCTGTTTCTTTGTCTCTCTCTCTCTCTCTTGATCGAGTAGTACAGGTAGGTCAAATTCATTCTCAGGAGAGTTTCATGAAAGTCTCGCGGAGTCTGTATATCGGCCAAGTCGCCTCTCATTTGTCTAGCAAGGCCCGCCGTACAGACAGGTGGATCGAACTATAAAAATAATAATGAAAAAAAATAAAGACTGTCACGAGTCTCTGTACGATCAATTATAACGATATCTTCCGTTTCGTTGTTCATGACGCTACCAATGCGGCCCTCGGGGCAGCGGACTATATGTATAGACTTTTTCTCATTGCCAAGAAGGTGAGCAGATCTTTATTCGGTTTATTACCACAAATTTTCACATTCATACCACAAACATTTACAATAATAAACGAGTCGAGGAATCTCTACTAAATTTACTTCGAACATCGTTTAAAAAGAAAAAAAACGTGAATCAGGGTTCGAGTATACAATCGTTACGTAAATAAATTTCCAACAAATCCGTGAGTAAAAGAAAATGAATCTCGTATTAATATTTATATCAAAAAATGAATCGATTAACATTACTATTAAAAATGATATAAAAGATTAAAATATATAATATTTAAAAATATATTATCAAATGTTGAAAATGCTTAATATTTAAAGATAAGTTAATTAATTTTTAAAAAATCAGTGATGAAAAATACGGAAAGCCTCGCTGCAAAATTCATACTATATTTATTCATACTTCTGAACAAATGAGTCAAGTTTTCCGTTTCTTTTTTTTTTCGATCTTTTTCGTGTCCGAATTAAATCCAGAGGTGGCTGTATGGAGTGATTGGCTAATTAGTGATTATACAATCGTTCTCGTGGTGAGAGTACGAGCACGAAGTTTCTGTCGCTGTCTATCGACCCATACAGAGTATATACAAGTCCGAAAAAGATGGAGATATAATCGGAGAGAGAGAGAGGGAGAGAGAGAGAGAGAGAGAGAGAGAGAGGACGAGATAGAAAATTTATTTAAATACCTCACGTAACCTTCGGACAGAGATACACACCGAGGCTAATGAGACTCCCATGAGCGATGCAGTAAGCATACGTAATAAATGATCGTGCATATACGTATATATACAAAATGTAAAAAAAAATTAAAAAATAATAATATGACGCGAGACGTTGCCGGTGCGAGTTGCATTGGGGGGGGGGGGGGGGGGGGGGGAAGAAAGAGTTCGCGGCCGGCCCGAACGCCAGCAGCTTTTCGCTTGGCAATAATATGATACATTTTTTTTCTCCAAGTCACCACACTCCTCACCGCGACAGCAATTGGTTCGTTTCGTGTATGTGGGTTTATTTTTTTCTCTTTAGCTTTTTTGTATTTAATTCACTCCGACGTTAAGAATTTTTTCAGTTTATTTTTCGATGCATAATTTAAAAAAATCATAAATACAAAAAGACTAGAATAAACTAATAACTGGAAAACATTTTTTAATTTTTTTTAAAATAATTCTCACGAGAGTCCGTGGGTTCCGGGTCGGGAGGCTCGAAACTGGAAGCGGAGTACTCCGAATCACGGATTCAGGACTAAGTGAGAATAGCTTTTGGGCTATGATATAACGAGAGCAATGACGGAGTTACGTGCCCGGCATACATATATACGTATAAAAATTCATGCATGAAAATAAAAATTGTGCGGAAGCGTAAAAATATCGTCTCGAAAAATGAGTGAAGATAAGTTGAACGAGAAAAAAAAAAGGAACAACAAAATAAAGAGGACGTTTTTTTTACGTCCGGCATTCGTCACGAACGACAATAACATAAAAAATAAATGGAAATTCACGAAAATTACGTTTAAAAAATACGCTGGCAAGAGAGAGAGAGAGAGAGAGAGAGAGTGAGATAGGGGGATGTGGAATGAGGGGATGAATAAATCGATCGAGCGATTACCATAATTTGGGTATCAGGGAGTAGGCCACCTGGAGCGCACGATATTTACCATTCGCAAGCCCAGGATGGTCAACAAGGCTTCAACCCTTGCGCTTCCTTCTCTTCACCGTTTTTTCAGGAGGGTGCATTTCTATCGTATAAACACGTGCCCCTGTGTATATATATATATATATATATATATATATATATATATATATATATATATATATATATATATATATATATATACACACATATATATACATGTGTATATATACACATACAGGGTGACAATTATAAGGTGGCCATACATGTTTTTATGAGATTGACCCAGAGATTTAGCAGTCGAGAAAAATATAATTCTCAATGGTTTTAGGGCCCTCTTCGAAAAAAAAATATAGCGTATTTGTGTGATAGGTGGTACTCGCAAGTAAAAAATGAACATTTTTGAAAAATAATCATAATTCCATTTTGATTACTGCGGAATCAAGATAATTAAATTCCGAATTCAAAATACTCCTGCAAAACTTTTTCTGTGTATTCCATTATCGAGAAAAAAAATATGAAAGATGCCTCTTGAAGTGGGTAAATCGCTTTCAATGCCATTGAGATTTTTTTTTAGCAGTGTTTCGTATTCGAAATTTGATTATCTTAATTCTGCTGAACGGAAAATGGTTTTCCAATCTTTTTCCAGAATGCACAATTTTTCTGCACAAAAATACGCAACAATTAAAAATACGCAAAAAATAAACAATTAAAAATACGCAAAAAATAAACTAATAACAAATTTTTGTATTCCATTATCGAGAAAAAAAATATGATAGATGCTTCTTGAAGTGGGTAAATCAATTTCAATGCCATTGAGATTTTTTTGAAGAGTGCTTCGTATTCGAAATTTGATTATCTTAATTCTGCTGAACGGAAAATGGTTTTCTAATCTTTTTCCAGAATGCACAATTTTTCTGCACAAAAATACGCAAAAAATAAACAAAAAAAAACAATATAAAATACGCAAAACATACGCAAAAATAGGCAACCATTTTTTATGCAGAAAAAATGGTTGCCTATTTTTGCGTATGTTTTGCGTATTTTATATTGTTTTTTTTGTTTATTTTTTACTTTTTATTTTGTTATTTTTATACGCAATATGTTTTTTCGACGAGGACTTTAAAAACCGTCGAATGTCATATTTTTCTCGCTCACAAAATCTCCCTGTCACTGAAAAACATATAGCCACACACATGGTTTTAATTATCACCATATATATATATATATAGGGTGATAATTATATTTATAATTAACTATATATCAATTATATAATATATAATTATAATATATATAATATATTATAAAAGTATAATTATACTCATAATTAACTATATATATTATTAATATATATAGTTAAATAATAATAACTATGTATGTATGTATGTATATATGTATAAATAACTATGTATATATATATGTACATATATATATATATATATACACCGTTGCGTTTTCTCGCCCATTGGATTATAAGGGCAACCGAGACCAAGCTACATGAAAACGGTTCCAGAAGAAAAAAAAATTAAAGGGTCCTAGAGACGAAGAGAGGGGTGGAAGAAGTTTTGAGGATAAAAAAGGGACAACAGTTGCAGGGATCGATGCTCGTTTGCTTGGCTGGTCAGGCCAGTGTTGAGAGGCGATGACCCTTCGACCAAGGGAGATCCTTCGACCCTTTATTTCCACTTGGATGTATATATATATATATATATATATATATATATATATACTCTATTCTTCGATCTCTTCTTCTTCATCATCTTTCTTTACGTCTTCCACTCATTGTTATTTCACGCTAACGCGAACGTGACTCCGTCATTGCTGAAAGGATCCTTTTGTTTTGTCTTTTCCCCCGTCTTTTCTTGCCGTCTCTGGTGAGAATCTCGACTCGGACAATTACAAGCAAAAGGAAAATAATTGAAAAACCGAATTAAAAAAAACTATACTGAAACTAAAAGATATTTGAAGCAATGGTATTTTTTTAAATTCAATTGCAAATTGGTGCGCTTGTGGGTTCGATAATAGTTTTTTTTTAAATCAAGTTTTCTACTCGTTTATAGCAAGCGAGGAAAGTTTCGGGGGGGGGGGGGGAGAGGTGCTATTTTGTGGCTAGAAGCAAACGGGTATGTGCGTAACGAACTCTCGATGAGAGAGTGCATTTGTGGCTGAGCGTAAATAATGCATTCGTCGATTTGGAGGTACACTGGTTGATGTTTGTTGCTGCTGAGAAGTCGCCACTTTTCTGAATGGACTATAACTGTTTTTACGACGATTCTTGTACTAAAGTGCTGATTGTTTCGTGGTCGAGTTTCTATAACGATAACAATGACAATTATTATCATTGAAAAATTATTTTCCTCGAAGCTTTGCAATTCCAGAAGTTACGACAGTGCCAACAACTGTAAATATTATCATGATTATTATATAGTAAGTATTATTATTTTTAAGTAATAGTCAAATAGTAATAACATATGTAGTTCAATTGAGCAATATTAAATTAAACTAAACTAACTACATATGATATTGAATATATAATTCAGGGGTGGGGAAGACGTCATCGGGGTCGACCGGTCGACCGCCTATTTTCTGTGAGAGCTCTGTAAACCTAGTTTAGAAATTTTTCATTGAATAAATATTTTTTTGGCTTAAAATTGTTTAAGGGGTTACCCCTACTTGCGATTTTGAAAAAATCGATTTTTTTTTATTGCATTTTTTTGAAGTATAAGTATCTGAGAATGTGTCCTGAAAATTTCAAGTCGATCCGAACAAAATTGACTGAGATATGAGCGTTGAAAGAGAAGAATCCGCGTTGAAAGAGCGTTGAAAGAGAAACTTTAAACGCGTTTTTCTCAAAATGGCATTTCTGAAGTCGTCGACCAAGTTTACTCGAATACTAATGAACCGATCTTCTTGAAATTTTGCAGGCTTATTTGATACATAAAAATGTAGTCTTTAATCGTTTGATTTTTTTTTTCGAAAAAAAAATGGCCGTTTTATAGCCAAAAAACGGCCGTTTTTTTTCGTTAAAATCGAACCATTAACTTTGACTGTCCGCCATTTTGTGAAAAATGAATATTTTTTAAAATCCTTCGATTAAAGACTAGTTTATACTTATATTTGACTAAATCCATCCGCATTTTTTTTTCAGATGATCCACTTCACCGCAATGTTGGTCACCGCAAAACGTGTATATAAAAACATTGTTTCATTGACGGCCATTTGCCACTAAACAATGTAATATTTTTCAATGAAAAAATTACTGAAAGTTCTTCAAGATGTGTTCTTTAAGATGGTATATTGATCGATTAAAAAAGTTTTGTAGTTTTCTTTAAAAAAATTCATGAAAAAGGCCTTTTTTTTGCTCTACAAGTGGGGGTAACGCCTTAATTGCTTTTGTAAAACCTCGATCAATCGGTCCGGTAAAACGTTCGATGGGTCAATTTGAAAATTTACAGGGCTATTGGGAGTACATTAAGCTGAAAAACCTGGCAACATTAGTATTTCCATAAATATTTGTAAAGCAGTACTAGATGTACTGAAAAACCACAAAAAGGCATTTTTTGCACTTTTTCTCAATTTAATGTTAAGGGTGAAAAAAAAATTCCTGAAAAATCAACGATGAGGGGCTTGTAGGAAATTTATTCAAGTTTAAAAGTTGCCCTTTAATTCCCCGTGCGATCATAGGTTACTAAGGTATCGATGATCAAAGAAAAAAGAATGTTCTTTCATTCAAAGTCGAATATCTCAGCAAAAAATTGACAGAGAGAGACAAAAAAAAACCAAATTGAAACTGAATAAATAAGCTAACTGACCTATACATTAATTAATCTAAAAAAAAATCCCGAGCTCGTAGCCCGTTGAAAAAAAAACAAATAAAATTGGAAAAAAAATTGCTCCGCTATTTCTTATGATTGCACGATAACCGTAGCTCAATTTTTTTTTTGCCAACACATCTCGAAACTCGAAACGTGGAACTTCAAAATTCCTTTAATTTTTTGGAGTAGTGTGTGTGTGTGTGTGTGTGTGTGTGTGTGTGTGTGTGTGTGTGTGTGTGTATATTGTATTGTAATGCTCATTCATGTTATTACATATTGTACTTTTAAGATAACAATAAGAAAAATATTAATAAACATTATTGTTGATATTATTATTACTGGAGTTACTATTTAAAATGTAGGATTTGTCCGTATAGTAGCTGGAGCGTGTAGTAGTCAATTAATATGTACGTACGATATCAAATCATACGTGTATAGCGAGTGTGAATAAGTATAATTATAAGTAAGAGCGAGGCTGGACCACGCCCTGTCTCCGCTCTGTCCTCTCTCTCTCTCTCTCTCTAGTTGTCTTTTTCGTCAGTACTGTCTGCTCGGATTTTCATCTTCGTCTCTCGTCCCGGTCGGCGTCGTCGTTATCGCCGCCGCGTTCTCTCTCTCTCTCTCTCTCTCTCTCTCTCTCTCTCTCTCTCTCTCTCTCTCTCTCTCTCATCTCTGCGGATTCGACATACGGTGCTCACCGATTACAGGTTGTTGCAAAAAAGGAAAGATACTCACTATTGCATACTTGTCTGGACAAAATCGATTGAAATGCTAATTGCAAAAATCAATCGTTTTTTTAATTGACAGTAAAAACAGCATTGTAAGCAAATAATGAGCAAGCATGCATCTTTTGTTTTCGTTTTAAAGAATATGGAGAATTGATTGGAAAATATTGGTTTTTGTGAGTGCTTTATTATTTCTTAAATTACTACATCTGAAGTATATTTATTTTTCGTTAATTCTATTTTCGAATACAATTTCATGACTGTTGCTGTTTTATTTTATTTTTTTATAATTCTATGTAAAGTTTTGTTTTGCGAGTTTTAAGAGGTCCTGTAGACTGTAGGCACACATGCATACTTATATGCATATATATATTGAAGGTAAAATACGCTCTTGTGGCCGAGCCGTTCATGGACCTCTCAAGAGCTCGACTTTCCTCTCCCTCTCTCTCTCTTTCTCTCCCGTGCTTTCCAGGTGTAAGAGACGAGTAAATGAATTTCCTGGGTTAGTTATAAGGCATACTTCCTCTTCACGTAAAGGGAAACGTAAATAAATATGGAAAAAAACGTCTGTGACGTCTCTGCCAGCCCCCCCACTCCTTGGCAAGACAATGAAAATCTATATCCTATCTTTTTCCACTATTGCAAATGAAAAGTAATGATGGGGATATAAATAAATAATAACGAAATAAAAAATAAAATAATCATATAAATTAAGCAATCTATATATATATATGTGTATGTATGTATGTATGTATATGTGTGTGTGTGTACAATGAAAATAATATTTCGATGGAATTTGAATTAGAAATGCGCCAATATATGCATGCATCTATAAATATACGTGTGTCGTACGTATGTATGTAAATTTGCAGAAGAAAATCGGAGAGGAGATCGTGCTGGAGAGATTACGTCCTCAATAACTCACGACACGAGCAAAAGCTCTCCAAGAGCCGTAATAATCGGGCGACCATAATCCGTTACATTCCCTATATATTTAGCGTGAAAGATTGAGGATGAACGTTGGCCCGATAATTCTTTACGAGGGCGGTTGGGACGGAGCCTTGGAGAGAAAAAAGAAAAGCTAAAAACAAAAAGACCTTAATAATAATGCGCGAAATGAGAAATTTAAAATAAAACTGTTTGAATTAAAAATAAAATTGTAACGCAATGAAAACGATGAATTATCGTATGAAAATTCTGCATCGATTAAAATGATCGAAAACTTGATATATTCTGAAAAAAAATTATATCTTACGGCCGTTTTTCTATTTTTTTTTTCAATAAACTCTTCTAACTAAAACAAATTCTTCTCAATAAAATTTGTATTTTTTCTCACTAAAATTTATATTTCTTTTCCTCTATAAGCAACCTTCTTATGATTTATTTATGTATTCATTGAATTTTCCATTTACTTATTTATTTATCTCGATAAATATTGTACTGTTGAAAAAATATAAAAACCAATAAATGTAATAATTGGGCAAATTTGCTCCCTCTTTGAATATTAGCCTGTAGAATTTTTCGTTACGGAAGCGCGTATAAATATTGCATATATGCGTGTCCGAGGCAAATATTTGTGGATGCATTTTCACGTAATCCCCGTATGTGGGAAGGGATAGAAGGACGAGGGAAGAAGAGGGATCGGGGCAGAGAGAGAGTTACGCACCTATACGCAAGTTGCGTAAGTCGTGTCGCGAGGGGGCGCTCGCTCCAGAGCAGAGCACGGGAGATAAGTGCAGAGGTGCAATTGACTCGAGTAGCGGTTACGCGCCGTAAATCAGACGCGTTCCACCCACTGACGTAAGAAAGACAGCTGCCTCCTGGTCGTCGGCCACAGAGGCTTCGCAGGGAAGTCTCTCTCTCTCTCTCTCTCTCTCTCTCTCTCTCTCTCTCTCTCTCTCTCGCTCTCTACGGGCATATACATATCGGAAAATATATATATATATATATATATATATATATATATATATATATATATATATATATATATATATATATATATATACATCTAAAAGTATATATAATTCATTTAATTGTGCTTTTATAAATATAAAAATATAATTCATTCAATTATTATATATTCATTTCAGGCGTATATACCGGGTGTTGAGAAGGTTAATGCAAAGCCTTAAGGGGGTGACATGTTACCTCGTTAGGAACATATCTAACCGGGGTTACCTTAGTCCAAAGTCTAAGGATTTCGAGTTATCATGCTAAGTATGATTTTTGGAAAATATCCCAAAATTAGGCGCTAACTCGGTCATAATGTTCAAACAGACAATAATTGGTAATTAGAAACTTATTTGCGTTTTAGCTTAATGTGTATTCAATCGACAAACACCAATAAAATCATCTGTATGCACACAACAGACTACATGGGACGTGTTGAATAATTAAAAACTTGTCGAAAAAACAAAAATACCTCTTATGTTAATGCTATTTTTTTTTAATACATAAGAGGTATTTTTATAAATAGAAACCTAAACGAGTTAGTACCTAATTTTGGGAAATTTTGCAAAAATTATACTTACCATGATAACTCGAAATCCTTAGACTTTGGGCTACGATGACCTAGGTTAGATATGTTACTAACGAGGTGACCTATCACCCCCTTAAAGCTTTACATTGACCTTCCTAACACCCTGTATATAATGAGTGAGGGAGTTATATATTTTCAATTATTTATTTATTTCATTATTTCAAATCATTTGTAATTAACTAGTGATTCAACTAGTACTAGTAGTAGTATTTATTTCCATGGTATACCCTTAACGGGTGGTTACTATCTATTTAACTATTTATTTAATGCGTTATTGGCTTATTTGTTTATCTATTTTTAAATATTTTTAGTTAGTTATTTGATAAATTATTGGCTCATTTATTTATCTGTCTTCGAATATGGTGAATTATTTATTTAATGAATTAATG
>OY723390.1:1045869-1080869 GCA_963210295.1 Ophion ellenae
GACCAAGATTACTCGAACACTAATGAACCGATCTTCTTGAAATTTTGCAGGCTATTTAATACATAAAAATGTAGTCTTTAATCGTTTGATTTTTTTTTCGAAAAAAAAAAATGGCCGTTTTATAGCCAAAAAAACGGTCGTTTTTTTTCGTTAAAATCGAACGATTAACTTTGACTGTCCGCCATTTTGTGAAAAATGAATATTTTTTAAAATCCTTCGATTAAAGACTAGTTTATACTTATATTTGACTAAATCCATTCCGCATTTTTTTTTCAGATGATCCACTTCGCCGCAATGTTGGTCACCGCAAACCGTGTATATAAAAACATTATTTCATTGACGGCCATTTGCACTAAACAATGTAATATTTTTCAATAAAAAAATTACCGAAAGTTCTTCAAGATGTGTTCTTTAAGATGGTATATTGATCGATTAAAAAAGTTTTGTAGTTTTCTTTAAAAAAATTCATGAAAAAGGCCTTTTTTTTTGCGCTACAAGTGGGGGTAACGCCTCAATAAAATAAATTTGCAGTATATTTTTGCGTATATAAATGTCCATGGGGGACCTTCGTACACATACATATGAGAATATCAACCTACAGGACACTCGGGAGAGAAGGGGGGGTGTCAAATCCACGCTCTTGGGCCTGCTCTTCTTTCCAAGGGAACCCGATACCTTGAGCACAGGAACGCGCATAGGTGAAGAGACCATGATACATACAGCCACGTATCCACGGGCAGTTGCTACATCGAGAAAGGAAGACGATACGTGGACCCACATATACATGTATTTGTATATCTACACACCTACGCGTTTTATGTGCCGGACAGATTGGACTGTTGCGCGGTGTTTCTTGAGCGATCCGGCGTCCGGGGTCCCCGTTGGGACTCACGGGGTATCGAGCGCAAGATGGCCGCCCCGGATGGTTCTCCCCTTTCCCACCGAACCGTTCGGACGTGGCCTGGTCCGGTGGGCGAAGTATGCGTGTGTTTGTGTCTCGCTCTTCGTCGCACACATCGGGATATTTTTGTTTTTAGTTATTGTTATTGTTCTGTCTCATTCTACCGCGCGTTCTCTCCTCGCCCAGTTCATCATGCCCCCAACTGCTTTTCGTTCCAACGAAAAAGGGGGGGTCGAGGCGGGTGAGGCTTCCTCATGGGACCATCATCTGGAAGAGGTCACGTCAAGGTTGCGGCTACGATATTAGTGGTTCATGACCTGACTTTTCTCTCTCTTTCTCTTTCTCTTTGGATGTCTCACGTGCTTGCTCATCCGTGTTTGTACAACAAGAACAACAATAAAAATAATAGTAAAACTTCACAACAATAATAATGTTAATAATACTAATCGTAATAATACTAAGTTGTTGATATTAACTAATAAGCAATAAGTAGTACTTAAGTAATAAGTAATAAGTTATTAGTCATACTTATACTGTACTAATACTATAAGTAATCGTATAACCTATTACTAAGTTATTACCTAAGTAATAACGTAATAATACTAAATACTAAATATCGTAATAACAACAGTATAGTACGAATTATTAGCTCGTTGCGTGTAAAAGGGGGAGGGAGAGAGAGAGAGAGAGAGAGAGAGAGAGAGAGAGAGAGAGAGAGAGAGAGAGAGTTTGTTTGGGTTAATAAAATAATTTATTTTATCAACCCAAACAAACCCAAACAAACCCAAACAAACCCAAACAAACTCACATGCTTGCTCATCCGTATTTGTACAACAAGAACAACAATAAAAATAATAGTAAAAGTTTCACAACAATAATAATGTTAATAATACTAATCGTAATAATACTAAGTTGTTGATAATAACTAATAAGCAATAAGTAGTACTTAAGTAATAAGTAATAAGTTATTAGTAATAACTAATAGTATAACTAAGTTATTAGCCATACTTATACTATACTATACTATAAGTAATCGTATAACTATTACTAAGTTATTACTAAGTAATAAAGTAATAATACTAAATACTAAATATCGTAATAACAACAGTATAATACGAATTATTAGCTCGTTGCGTGTGATATAAAAGGGGGAGGGGAGGAGAGATAGAGAGATAGAGAGAGAGAGAGAGAGAGAGAGAGAGAGAGAGAGAGAGAGTTTGTTTGGGTTAATAAAATAATTTATTTTATCAACCCAAACAAACCCAAACAAACCCAAACAAACTCACATGCTTGCTCATCCGTATTTGTACAACAAGAACAACAATAAAAATAATAGTAAAACTTTCACAACAATAATAATGTTAATAATACTAATCGTAATAATACTAAGTTGTTGATAATAACTAATAAGCAATAAGTAGTACTTAAGTAATAAGTAATAAGTTATTAGTAATAACTAATAGTATAACTAAGTTATTAGCCATACTTATACTATACTATACTATAAGTAATCGTATAACTATTACTAACTTATTACTAAGTAATAACGTAATAATACTAAATACTAAATATCGTAATAACCACAGTATAGTACGAATTATTCGCTCGTTGCGTGTGATATAAAAGGGGGGGGGGGGGAGGAGAGAGAGAGAGAGAGAGCGAGCGAGAGATGTTCCGCGAGACCACTCCGTAATTCGACAAACGTACGGAGCGCCGATTTCGAATAAGCCGAATGCGCCGAATAAGCAATAAGTAGTACTTCAGTAATAAGTAATAAGTTATTAGTAATAACTAATAGTATAACTAAGTTATTATTCATAGTTATACTATACTATACTATAAGTAATAGTATAACTGTTACTAAGTTATTACTAAGTAATAACGTAATAATACTAAATACTAAATATCGCAATGACAACAGTATAGTACGAATTATTTGCTCGTTGCGTCGTTGCAGCCTTCTTGACGCAAGCAAATAGCATACAATTGAAACAACAAGAACAACAATAATAAGAGTAAAACTTCTATAATAATATTTATAATAACAATAATAATAATAAAGCTTCCATAATAATAATAATAATAATAATAATAATAATGGTAATAAAACTAATAGTAATAACAAAAGTAAAGTAAAAATTATTTCCTCGTCGCTGCTACCTTCTCGACGCAAGCAAATAGCATCAAACTGAAACTCTACAATAATTCCTTACTTTGGAGTGTTTTGCCAAGTATGATGTATTAAAAAAAAATTGACGGAATAAAAAATTCGTCTCTCAAAAAGTTTCGTGAGAGTATATCGCACACGGGCGCAGGAATTAGATCGAAATCTTATGACGTATTTTTTTTTCTTTTACGACCGTTCGTTAGCGCAACGGTGTCTCGTGCTGTCGACCAGACGTGCATTCAAATAAGCTACTTATTCTTCGGCTCGGTGGGACGACGCGTCGGGAGATTTACGATTAACGCGCGTCGATCAAAAGCACATAAATCCCCTTAATAACGCCCATCTTGTCGATCATTGCTGGACGTTTCGGTTAACGATAATACCTCAAAATTTCTTCTCGGATTGAAAACTTTTCTGGCGTATAAAAAAATTGGGAAATCGTATTCACGTGAAATTAATGGAGGACAAAAATCGAAGGCGGAACGGGAAAAAAGAAGGTGCCGAACGAGCGGAGGTCACCCGATAGGTATAAGGAAATATATAGGTGGTAGGGTAAGTTCGGGGTAGTTGGTCACAGTTTTTTCAAGGATCGGTCAAAATAAAAGAACGGACGTTTCTTGACTCATCTTCATTTGTCATTAAACTTTGAACATTCAACTTTAAGGGGTTACCCCCACTTGTGATTTTGAAAAAATCGATTTTTGTTATTGCATTTTTTTGAAGTATAAGTATCTGAGAATATGTCCTGAAAATTTCAAGTCGATCCGAACAAAATTGACTGAGATATGAGGGTTGAAAGGGAAGAATCCGCGTTGAAAGAGCGTTGAAAGAGAAACTTTAAGGGGAGATTGTCTTTTTTTTCGCAAAATTTACCGCTTTTGGGGAATTTTTTTGTGGAGAAAGTATACAACGGAAAACTTGTGAAACTTGGCATATAGTTTTATTGATCTGTTTACTACATACAAAAATTTTTTTTAACAATTTCATCAAAAAATCCCCCCTTAAACGCGTTTTTCTCGACACAGCTTTTTCACAACTGGTGTGCACGATTTCTCAAAAACTATTCAACCGATTACCTTCAAATTTGGACAGAATGCTCAGCTGACATCCCTTTATCGTTTGATGAAGCAAAAAAGCAATAGGTTTAATAGTTTTTTATTTATAACAAAAAATCGATCAATTTTTTTCGAAAAATCGATACTTCAAGTTCAAAACGTCACCAAATCGTCAATATTTTTTTTTTCCCTTCATCGAACGATAGCTATATGTGTCTAAAGTAAAATGCTTTTTGGGTTTTTGTTGCAGGATGAACGTGAAGGCTGTAATCGTGCACACCATCAAAAAAGGACCATCGCTCGTCGAGGGGGGTGGGAGGCGGATTTTTTGATGAAATTGTTTAAAAAATTTTTTGTATGTAGTAAACAGATCAATAAAACTATATGCCAAGTTTCACAAGTTTTCCGTTGTATACTTTCTTCACAAAAAAATTCCTAAAAAGCGGTAAATTTTGCGAAAAAAAAGACAATCCCCCCTTAAACGCGTTTTTCTCAAAATGGCATTTCTGAAGTCGGTGACCAAGATTACTCGAACACTAATGAACCGATCTTCTTGAAATTTTGCAGGCTTATTTAATACATAAAAATGTAGTCTTTAATCGTTCGATTTTTTTTTTCGAAAAAAATGGCCGTTTTATAGCCAAAAAACGGCCGTTTTTTTTCGTTAAAATCGAACCATTAACTTTGACTGTCCGCCATTTTGTGAAAAATGAATATTTTTTTAAATCCTTCGACTGAAGACTAGTTTATACCTATATTCGACTAAATCCATCCGCATTTTTTTTTCAGATGATCCACTTCGCCGCAATGTTGGTCACCGCAAACCGTGTATATAAAAACATTATTTCATCGACGACCATTTGCCACTAAACAATGTAATATTATTCAATAAAAAAATTACCGAAAGTTCTTCAAGATGTGTTCTTTAAGATCGTACATTGATCGACTAAAAAAGTTTTGTAGTTTTCTTTAAAAAAATTCATGAAAAAGGCCTTTTTTTGCGCTACAAGTGGGGGTAACGCCTTAAATTACCCAAAATATGACGAATTAATTGGCGAACCAATTTTTTTCATCAGGAATTGTTAAATTTTTCATAATTATTACATCAGGTTTATTATTATCGTTATTATTATATACATAATACTAATGATGATAAATATTATTATAATGTAATAGTTGTGAAGAAAATTAACAATAACTCGACAAATAATAAAGGACGAATGGACGGATAAATGAATTTTGAAAAATCCTGCGATAGCGAAGAGGCAAAGATCACAAAATAGAAAACAATGTTCGCAAGAATTTATAAAATAACCAAAATAAACAAATTATTTGAAATATGACGAAGAAAAAATAAGGGAATATGGTCAATACGCGGCCGTACTTATGGTCTCTCTGCTCCCCTTCGGCGGTTCGATCTTTTCCGTTCTCCTTTCTCTCGCGAGAGAACGTGATGTATTGCGAGAGCATTGCCGGCGAATTGAGACTATATATAATATAAATATGCCTGTGTGTATATAAGTATATATATATATATATATATATATATATATATATATATATATATATATATATATATATATATATATATATATATATATATATATATATATATGCATGTATATATTTATATGTATGAAGTCTGCGACTCCCTCCTCTTGCCCCTCCACCAATCCCATTTACCTGAGGCCCCTTCTGGACCAGAAAATAAGAGAACAAAAATTTCGACCTTCCACGATTTTGAGCCTCCCCACGCTCTCATCTTGTTTCTCATTTGATCGCGAACCACCTCACCCCCCTTCGCTCTTCGCGTTCTGGTTTCCATATCTCTCTTTTTCTCCCTCTCTCTCTCTCTCTCGGCTGTTCGTCGAGGGGGATTTTACGTAAAGCGATTTTTTTAAATTTTCGTTTGTTTCTTTTCGCTAAATTTTGATTCTTGTTTTTATTTATTTATTCATTTTTACGTCGTGTGTACAGGTTCTTAATTGATTTGACCTGAAACGACCCCACACTATTATTTTCTCTCACTTATCCTCCTTTCTTGCTGTTTCATTTTAAAAATAATTATTATTCATCATTATGATGATTATTCATGATTTCTTAATAATTATAATTTTTCCAATTATTATTATTCGTTATTTTTAAATTTATTTATTATCATTGTTATTATTTTCTTTTTACGATTTTCACACAATTCCGTAGCTCGTTAAGAGTTCGAATAATGATAATGCCCGTTGTTTTTCGAGTCTCTCCAAGGTCCCGCAACTTGGCGCGATATAAAGTACGCTCGATTAATTGCGCATTCGTTTTTATTTATTGACCGCGAGAGTGCAATCGGCGCTGAGGTGCTGCGACTACTTAATGATCATTGGTTTTCAATATTCCTGCGGACAATTGATATATGTATATTTACGTGGAAATGTTTTTATGTATGAAAGCAATTAATTAATGAATTCTATCCGGCAACGGGCTCATTTGTGAGCACATTGAATTGTGGGTGTTGACGAACATGCTCATAGTGAGGATACGACATATTAGTCCATTAAAGGAGACGAAACCCCAGCACTTTTAGCGTAGAATTTGAATTTTTTTACTGAAGCTAGATGGTTGCATACTGAGAGTAACGCCAATGAGATTTTGCCCCTCAACTCGCAGCAACCCTAAGAAATAGGGGTTGAAAACTTAAAAATCGCCATATCTCGATAATTAAGAGCCCGATAAAAAAATACTTTAAACGAAAGTTGTTTGGAATCATAAAATACGTATAAAGTTATGTGACGTCCAACCCCCTATCTTTGAAAATAGCGGCACAAAAACGATGAGAAAATTCGGGGTTGATGCGTGGGCGAGCGGAGTAGCCATATCGCCATAGCCATATGGCCATAGCCATATAGCCATAGCCATATCGCCATAGCCATATAGCCATAGCCATATAGCCATAGCCATATGGCGCCCTTGTCTGGGTCAGTGGTGCTCGTGCGTTTTGTGCCGCTATTTTCAAAGATAGGGAATTGGACGTCAGGTAACTTTTTACATATTTTATTATTCCAAACAACTTTTGTTTGAAACATTTTTTGATCGGGTTATTAATTACCAAGATCCGAACAAAATTGACTGAGATATGAGCGTTGAAAGAGAAGAATCCGCGTTGAAAGAGCGTTGAAAGAGAAACTTTGAACGCGTTTTTCTCAAAATGGCATTTCTGAAGTCGGTGACCAAGATTGCTCGAACACTAATGAACCGATCTTCTTGAAATTTTGCAGGCTTATTTAATACATAAAAATGTAGTCTTTAATCGTTCGATTTTTTTTTTCGAAAAAATGGCCGTTTTATAGCCAAAAAACGGCCGTTTTTTTCGTTAAAATCGAACCATTAACTTTGACTGACCGCCATTTTGTGAAAAATGAATATTTTTTAGAATCCTTCGATTAAAGACTAGTTTATACTTATATTTGACTAAATCCATCCGCATTTTTTTTTCAGATGATCCACTTCGCCGCAATGTTGGTCACCGCAAACCGTGTATATAAAAACATTATTTCATTGACGGCCATTTGCCACTAAACAATGTAATATTTTTCAATAAAAAAATTACAGAAATTTCTTCAAGATGTGTTCTTTAAGATGGTATATTGATCGATTAAAAAAGTTTTGTAGTTTTCTTTAAAAAAAATTCATGAAAAAGGCCTTTTTTTTGCGCTACAAGTGTCGGTAAGGCCTCTTATCTCGCATAGCAGTGTTCGGTATTAGTAGTTAACTGAATGATTATGTATTTTTGAAATCATTAAAATAACTTGAAAAAATACATCCTACTATTTTTATTTTTCAATTATAAAGCTAAAAACACCTTCGTTTTCTTGCCGCTTATATAGGAGGTAACACGGTACTGAATTGCGTTGGGATAACTTCAGGTAAGAGATGTCACTCTTACAATCTTCATCCGTAAAATGACAACCGCAAACATGTTTACTGTCATGGAGTGTTTGAATATTAAAATGTAAGAAATCTTCGTCTCCTATGACGCCCACTGTTTACAACTAAACATAAATATTTATATTTGCATAACTTTTCATTTTACAACTTTAGTATAATACAAGAATAATAGAATGTATTTTGCAAAAACAAACATCAATATTTTCTTATTTAGGTTCAATCTACAGGTTTTATATTTATATTTCAATACATCTGTACTTACAGTTCTTCGAATATTGGAAAACGGTGAAATTTACACGCGCTTTTTCTTTTGCTGTGTAGACAACTTAAAACACTGCAACTTGACATTGCTAAAAAACAATAAAAATTTATCACAATTTCCTTGTCACATGAATAAAAAAAGCCAACAGAAAGCAAGGAATGAAATAAGATAAAAAATAAAGGTATTTAAAAGTTGAAAAGATAACCTACTTCCACATGGGATTGCATTAATATTGGTAACGATAATGAAAGAATATGTTTTGCCGGCAGAGGGACGCACTTATTATTATTATTTTCAGTCCTGCCACATTTCGGCATGGTTTGATTGCATAAAACATTTTTTTTATTCATTTCAAAAGTTGCCTACCCCTCGCTTAAAAAAATAAGAAACAGAATAATATCTCGAAAATGGTTTACTTTTGCATCAACCATTACTGTGTTATTTGATAGCGGAAAACATGTCTTACAACCCTTTCACGGGATCGTGAGCACTAACCAGTAGCCGTGTATAAATAAATAAATAAATAAATATATATATATAAATATATATGTATATATATATTAAATAAATAAATAAATAAATAAATAAATAAATAAATAAATAAATAAATATATATATATATATATATATATATATATATATATATATATATATATATATATATATATTATTTATTTATTTATTTTACACGGCTACTGGTTAGTGCTCGCGATCCCGTGAAAGGATTGTAAGACATGTTTTCTGCAATCAAATAACACAGTAATGGTTGATGCAAAAGTAAACCATTTTCGAGATATTAATATATATATATATATATATATATATATATATATATATATATATATATATATATATATATATATATATATATATATATATATATATATATATATATATATATATATATATATATATATATTTATATATATATATTTATATTTATATATATATATTTATATATGGCAATGTATGTATATAAGAAGAGATTTTGCTGGATCGTAGTTGCTCTAGGTAATTGATCCATAGATCAGTCTGATGAATTGATAACTGTTCCCATTTCCCGAAGGGGAAGGGGGTTATATATATATATATATATATATATATATATATATATATATATATATATATATATATATATATATACATACACACACACACTTATATACATGTCTGGTATTCTGCGAATTCTGCCAGCGGGAGCTTGCAGACCAGTGGATAAGAGAAACGCACGGAGATCGTGAGAAGGACCGTTAAAGTCTGGAGTACATTGAGTCTCCCCTCGGATACCGTTAGTAACGAGGGCGAGGTATAGAGGTACAGCAGAGTCTTGGTCGCGCGCAATCCACCTTCCGTTTGTTCTCGTTGCTTCCACGTAGGCCTTGCGCGATCATAATTCGCGATTGGACGTATTCGCGCCACCAATTCCCAAGCGCGATTGATTTTCACGGGATAAAACGTCAAGCAGGCACGTGGGAGCCGAAAAATTCCAACGTAAAGCGGAAGTATTGTGAGATTAGCAGAGTGACGTGTCATTGAAAGCGGCAGAAAAATGGCTGGTACTCAAATGTATTGAATACCCCCCCCCCCCTCTCTTTTCCTTATTGTCGATCGACAACGATCTGACAGAGACCGCGAGCACACACCCTTGAATTATCAAGCGTGGGCGCTGTCCCCTACCGCTGCGAGTCCACATTGTACAGAGCGAGACTAGAAACGCGGATACGGGGAGGTCGACACATGTCCACTTTCATACGGAATTGTTCGGCTAGTTGTCCAACGGAAAGTCTAGCTGCAGGCTGTAATTAAATCTGCAAATGCCGAGCTGGTGTAAACGGCTGATAGGATTTGTGAATGATACAAAAGAGAAGGATGCCTTTGAGGTCTGGGAAGATTCGAGGGAGGTGCGATGATGAGAAGCCATGCGTGGCCATGCTAATTGGACGCCGTCATCTCCGTTTTGAGAGGAGAGAGTGCTGAACTGAGCCCTGGCCCTGTCCAGTCAATGAGCCGTGAGAGCTAGGACCAGTTACCGATTCCCTAAATCGCACCAAGGACGGAAGTAGGTCTAGTTTTTGAATGGATGTTCACCCATCCGGCTAGGACCGCTTGCCGAACCGCTGGATCGCCATAGAGTCGGCTTGCCGAATTTTATCATATTTCCTAAGACTTCTCTTTAGATGTCAATCTTGCGATGCTCGGGTAGCTTTTTCAGGTAGAAGAAATTGAGATATCGGGACGGGATCAACGGCATTCTCTAAGTCTGTCAAAATGCGTTTCCAAACCCTGGTTATAAGCTTTAATAGGTTAGTTAGCGGCTGAGTTATGACCGATCAAAATTTTCAGTAATCCGCAAAATCGGCTATTCGGATCTTCGAAAGAGCATTCTTTCGCGTTTCAGCTTTGCGAAAATCGGCCTTTCGACCTCGGGACTTCTACTTGGGCTTATTTTGCGCGGTATCGATCTGGTTTTCGGATGGATTTCGACGTATCCGGCTAGGACTACTTGCCGATCTGCTGGATCGGCTCAAAAACGGCCAGCTGGATTTTGCTAAATTTTCGAAGCCAACCATTTGGTTGCCGATTTTCGCGATGTTCGGATGGCATTTCCGGACGGAAGCAATGGAGATATCGGAACGGCTCCAAGCATCCCCTGAATCTCCCAAAATTGTTTTCGGGAATGAGATTACGATGCCCAAGTGGTTAATTAGCGGCTGACATATGGCCGATTGAAAAATTGTGATTTTGGCGTTTCTGCGAAAACGGCCAGATGGTGGGCAAAATAAAAAATGTCACTTCGATTTCCAAATGCCGTATCCGATGTAAAGTTCAACGCCGATTTCAAAATACGTGATTCAGGCTGCCGAATATTCATAGTATATAAAGGCATTCCTGATAAACGCTATTTTCGGCAAACCTCCAACAATCATTTCTTATCGATAGAAAAAAATTAGATAGCCGTACAAGCCCAACGGCATTTTTGAGATTACCAAAATCCTTCCCGAAAGTCCATAATCGAACATTCAAGATGACGAAAGTTGGAATAAGTGTGTGAGTACTCACCCAGCTCGGAGGGATGCCGCTGTCAGGCTGAGTTGCTCCGCGGTGACGGCGTTCGCGTCAGGATCGACGGGTACCAGCTCCGAGAGGACGATGATCGGACCTGTGGCGTTGGCGGAGACTGGATTGCCAGCTGTGGTCACAACGCCCCGAGGTAATTCGTCCTCGTGTTGCAGATGGAGCTGCTGATAATGATGAAGATGAAGTACCGAGGCGGTGCCACGGGCCGATACGCAGTTGCCGGCTAGAAGGCCAGCTCTGCTGGAGGTGTTTTGCGGTGGTGGCGATGGCGACGGAGGTGGCGGTGGATACTCCACGACCTGTACCCGGTCAGCCTCGCTCTCGTAAATGATTTCCTTGTCGTGGGTGTACATGACGGTCTTTTGGCCGTCGTTGTAAATGAGGTCGATCATCTTGTGTCCTGCCACGGCAAGGCTACCATTGCCATTTCCACTTTCCGGTGTCACTCGGCCGTTGTGATCGTCCTGAACACGCTGGTCATCGTCGTGATCGGATTGCTGCATGTGTTGCTGTTGCTGATGATGATGATGATGGCTGTTTTGATGATTGTGATTGTGATGATGGTGACGATGATGGTGGTGATGATGATGATACTTGTGATGGAGGCTCGGGGTCCCGGGCTCGTGGAGATCGAGCACGTTCACCGGCTGCATCGTCGCCAGCAATACCTGCTCGTTCTCGTTTTGATTTTGGTTGCTCAGTGATGAAGACGCGGGAGAGATCGGGTCCTCATGCACCTGGAACAGTCACGAGGGCAAACACCTGTTAGGGCTTTGGATATTGAGGCAAGGCGAATGCGTTTTTTTTTCTTCTGTCATTGTTGGGCGCGGTCTCCATAATTTGTTCCGTTCCAAAACGTTGGAATATTTTGGGATTGTATTTAATAAGAACTCGATACGTGATTAGTGAGCCAAATGTGCCGGCATGACCATTCTGCATTGATCGATGCATACGATTAAAACATTTTCCATTTTTTTTTCTGCGACAATATTTATCTTCGAGTGGTTTCACGAATGAATCGCAATCTCCGAGTGCATGAATTAACCCCTCCCTTCTCTCCCCCTCCAAACATCTGATGGCTTTAACTCTCTCAGCGTCGACACACGTTCGAACTTCAATCTTGCACGATGCATTGAAAATGTGCATCGTGTTCGAGCGGTTTATCGTTGATTAATCAACGAAAAGGTGAGAGAGAGAGAGAGAGAGAGAGAGAGGGAGAGAGAGAGAGAGAACAAGCGAGAGGGACAGATATGAAAGGAGGAGAAAAAAAACCATCAACGATTTGCAAGCCATAATCGAGCGTATAACAGAGAGTGCACGTTGTACGTGTGAGGCGTTTAGCTTTTGCCGGGGAAAAGACCCTCAGGGCCTGTAATTATGCGTCGCATGGTAATTATGCTGTTAGGAACCGCGCATTAATCGTGAACCCGGCTTGTTCTTAGCTCCCGCCATCTGTGTGCAATCAAAGGAAGATTCCCCGGACGAGCCTGATATACTGGAAGATGAAAATCCTCTCTCTGCCGAACCGTCAATATAGAAAAAACGTTAAACGTTGTGAAAAGAGGTTAGTCTGAGTTGACTGACTGGCCGGTTGAAGAAAAAAAAACCCCCACCGTCCTTCGACTCAAAAGTTTAGTGACGATTGACCCGTCAATGTACGTGCAGGCATTTTTTATTTTTTTTTGCGAATGTCAAAACCAAAATCCCTTTTTTTTACCGCGCATGCGCGATCTACGTAGTTTACGGAGCGTCGATTCGCGGCGCCGGCGCGATTTATCGCGCATGAGCCTATCAACGCGCGTGGGTGGAGTCTACCGGCCACGCGCGGTAGATCGCGCCGGCGCGGCAGCCCCGCGCGATCTATAAGCCACGCCCCGCGCGCTCCTACGCGCATGCGCGTACGATCGCGCCTGCGCACACAGGATCACGCTCCGTGACCGCGAAGTACCCTCGGTTTTGAAATGCCGCGAGTTTATATCCGCGACATTTCACATTATTCTTATAATGTCAATAACGATCGATAAGCCAGGGGAGGACTGTTGCCGTGCGTCTGGACGAGAAATTGTATCATCATTATTGAACAGCGATACATGGCGAGTGGGTAGGATCGAAAGCTCGGTGCATTTAAACACTGTCGTCCTCCGCTAAAGCTCCACTATGACGTTACGTATGTACTACACAGTACGTCAGGCACTTCTTCATAATAATTAATCGCCAGTTTCGAGCAACGCTTCCAGCAATTCCTCCAATACGCAAAGATCAAACGCATCGATAAGATCCTTAAGTACCTTACTTCATTTGACTTTCTAGCGGGCATCGGCGGAGGGAAACCTTCCTTACGTATGTATATAGATATACATGCCAAAGAAATCGTAGCTTGCTGCCACAGTGACGTATATATGGCTCGTTATGATATGGACAGTCTTGACCAAGAATCGGCCGTGTGTAAAACTTCTATATATGCACATTCAAATAACTATATATATATGTATATATATATATATATATATATATATATATATATATGATCATTTTAAAAAATGATATTTTCTCGAGGTTACGCGCAACGTTGCCAGTCGTTCGATAAATGGGACTTTTGCAACACGGTCGTAAATTCGAGCGATGCGTGAACTTTGGATTTGACTTCTCGTATTATTGCCTTGTATCTCGGTCTCGTTCGCTCGTGCATTTGTTAATTATCCGATCCTCGAAAGGTCCTCAAAAATATTGCTCGTGTTACACGGGTTATGCCCTTTTGACTGTTAATAAAAATGAACACCATACCAAATAGAAACTTTCTCGTACTTTCCGCAATTATTTCATGTTCGTCGAGATGTATTCATGAAATTATTGAAAAAAAACACTGTTATTGATTCTTTAGTACGATTACAATAATTACAGGAAACGAAAATTATTATAATAATTAAATGGTAGTAATTAGAGATAAAACAATTATAATAGACATTAATTATTGTTATTTATTATGTAATACCAATGATTATTGCAGTCGTATTAACGAAATAATAATAATTATCTAATGTTACTATACATAATAATAAATCATCAATCATTAATAATAGTTGTTATTGTTATTATTATTATTATCTATTTGGACTTATCGCAGAGCTACTGCTGGTCGACCTTATCGGCATAACGGAATATACGGCTCATAATATATGTACGTGAGGCAGAAAAAAAAATTAAAGTGAGAAAAAAAGACGAGAAATTCTGCCGCAGACTCACCTCCGCCTACGCAGGATATAAATGCAACTTAATCGTTGCTTTGATCAAGGCAAAGGGACCATTACGATAAATATCGTGTATTCCCGTTTAAATAATTGCCGAAGCATTTAAACGTATTTATCTATTTGAGAATACGTCGCGCAATAATCGTGCATGAGATAGATCGTCGCTTGAATATTAAAGTTCCATCTTTTGAATTCCAGTACGTGGTACGATATTAACTTTCAAATGCAGACGATTGCGAGCGAAGATGCGAGACAAATTTTTTTTTTCGCTCGGCCTTCGATAATGTTCTCAATAAATTTTCATCGATGGCTGCATTTTTGAATGTTTTTTTTTCAATAATGATTCAATAATTTTGAAAGATTTGTTCCAGTAATCTTTTTCTTGGATTGGCATAATACTCGAGAAGTAGTGTTTAAGGTGGATAAGTGTTTTTTTCCGGACTCGAGGATGAGTAAAAGCAAAAATAAAATGAATGTAGTGTTTAAGGGGTTACCCCCACTTGCGATATTTAAAAAATCGATTTTTTTTTATTGCATTTTTTTGAAGTATAAGTATCTGAGAATATGTCCTGAAAATTTCAAGTCGATCCGAACAAAATTGACTGAGATATGATCGTTAAAAGAGAAGAATCCGCGTTGAAAGAGCGTTGAAAGAGAAACTTTAAACGCGTTTTTCTCAAAATGGCATTTCTGAAGTCGGTGACCAAAATTACTCGAACACTAATGAACCGATCTTCTTGAAATTTTGCAGGCTTATTTAATACATAAAAATGTAGTCTTTAATCGTTCAATTTTTTTTTCGAAAGAAAACTACAAAAAGTTTTGTAGTTTTCTTTAAAAAAAATCATGGAAAAGGTCTTTTTTTGCGCTACAAGTGGGGGTAACACCTCAAGGTGGATAAGTTTTTTTCCGGATTCGAGGATGAGTAAAAGCAAAAATAAAATGAATGCAGTGTTTCTTTTTTCGATATTTGCGAATTTGGAAAATGATCTCGGTATTGAAAAAAATTGACCTCTTATCGTTCGTGATTGCTGCGAAGCTCGCTGTGATCGCAGCAAAACTAGCGATTAAACGATTATCTTTGCGGAATGGTAAAAAAAAAAAGAAAAACTTCATTAGCATCGTGCTCGTTGCTGCTGCACTCCTGCATTAATTATTCACACTTTACGCACATTTACATGCAGATGTGCGTTGAAAAAGGCAAACAAAAAATTTGCCTACACACACGGGTTGTTCTGGCTCAAATTCGAATACTTTTTGTTTCTTTTTCCTTCCTTCGGTAACCGTATCTTTTTCAACCCCGGTTTTTTCGTGGAATTTTTGCCATCGAAGTTTCGCTCAGTTTTTTCACTCGCGATTTTTTTCATCATCCGGAGAGTTTTGGACTTCGGGATAAAAATAGGTGGCAAGAAAAACATACAAATTGAGTATCGCGTTGATAATGTTAACGTCATTCGAACGAACAAAAAATAATAGTAAAATATTGAAAAACCCATGGTGAATTTCATTTTTTTTTGTTGAAATAAAATAAGGGGGGAAATAACTGTAACTGCGATAAGGAAAAAAATATTACGAAAAAAATAAGGCCATTAAGCAGTATGAGGACTTTTTCGAAAAAACGACGGGAACATTTTTTTTTCACCGTCAACTTGTTTATTCCATTATATTGAGTGATATTCCGTCGGGGGAGGCTGACATTTTCCATTAATTCCATAAGTTATGGGGTTTTGAAGTTCGCGGAAATACGTGATAAAATAGGGAATTTGTAAATATTTCGACGCCTATATTGTGGAGTTTGTTTGGGTTTGTTTGGAATGGCCCTTAGGCAACACGTAGCTATTTAGCGACAACAAACAAGAGGCGTTGAAATATTACATGTTACTGGAAACTTCAAAACCCCATAACGTATGGAATTAATGGGAAATGTCAGCCTCCCCCAACGGAACATCACTTACTATAATGGAATAAACAACATCATGGCGGAAAAAAATTTCCCCTCGTTTTTCGGAAAAGTTCTCATACTGCATAATTACCAAAAATAAGTCTCTTCGTCTCGCTGACGTAAGCCAAATAGAAAATCCCAGATGAAGTGTGTCTAATGGAAGATTCGATAAATAATCATGAGACACATACGTGGAAAAAAGGGAGGGTTGTTTATTTATCAAATTCTTGTGGAAAAAACTATATATATATATATATATATATATATATATATATATATATATATATGCATAGTTTTTTCCACAAGAATTTGATAAATAAACAACCCTCCCGTAGGGTAGGGTTAAAATTTTCATTAGATTTTGTTTAATTCTAACGAATAAATAATTCGATAAAATTTGATTTGTTATAATTTCCTACATTTCGATATATATATGTGTGTGTGTGTGTGTGTGTGTGTGTGTGTGTGCGTGTGTGTGTGTGTGTGTGTGTGGAAAAAAGGGAGGGTTGTTTATTTGTCAAATTCTTGTGGAAAAAACTATATATATATATATATATATATATATATATATATATATATATATATATATATATATATATATGCATAGTTTTTTCCACAAGAATTTGATAAATAAACAACCCTCCCTTTTTTTCTACACACACACACACACACACACACGCACACATATATATATATATATATATATATATATATCGAAATGTAGAAAATTATAACAAATCAAATGTTATCGAATTATTTATTCGTTAGAATTAAACAAAATCTAATAAAAATTTTAACCCTCCCGAAAAAAAATACAAAAGAAACAATAGAAAAAATGAAAAAACGAAAACTGCGCATCTGAATATTATTGTTATGTATGTATGAAATACATAAAATATAAATATAAAAAAGGCGTGGAAACAAATAATGTTTTTAATTTATAATTTTATTCTGTGGTTTCAATTAATTACTGGGATTGAACATATATCGTTGCGTGTTTTTACGTAATACCCTTCCGGAGCCGGGTTGAAATTCCGAACTTTGAATGCTCCGACGGTGTGAAATTCCTAAATTGAATGTTCCGAAGTTCAAGATGGGGCCGGGTTGAAATTCCGAACTTCGAATGATCAGTGCGCTCAAAACTCCGAAAGAATACTACCCCGAAAGACCAAAACCCCGAAAATCTGAACACCGTTAAACTAATTTGGCTATAGAAGTTTTGCAAGTTTTAACATTTTCAATAAATCGACGAATTATTTCCAGATTTTTTCATTTATTAAGAAGTGATTTTACGTCAATTTTGAAATTTGTCTAGACAATGTTATACGTTCTACATCATTTACAGTCAACTATGTAGACCTTCGGTTGCATGATCTTGACATGGGGGCCGGGTTGAAATTCCAAACTTTGAATGCTCCGACGGTTTAAAATTCGCTCCGACGGTTTAAAATTCCTAATATTAATGTTCCGAAATTACAAGTTTCGTCAAGATCATGCCAGCGAAAGTTTACACAGTTGACTGTATATGATCTAGAACGTATAACATTGTCTAGACAAATTTGAAAATTGACGTAAAATCACTTCTTAATAAATAAATAAATTCTTCAAATAATTCGTCGATTTGTTGAAAATTTTGAAACTTTTGAAACTTCTATTTTGACGGTCTTCAGATTTTCGGAATTTTGATTTTTCGTGTAAAATTCTTTCGGAATTTTGATCTTTCGGGGTAGCATTCTTTCGGAGTTTTGAGCGTTCTGATCATTCAAAGTTTGGAATTTCAACTCGGCCCAACCCTTCCACATTGAACCCTATCCGATCGCTCCCTACCCACACTTCGCTAATCTAATCTAGCATTTGTTGCGTTCACAGCCGTCTTAAGCTACATTATACCACATTTGCCGAGGATGCGGGGAAACTGTGAAAAACCTGTACCGGTATAGTCCAAATATTGTCATTATTATTTTGTTATTATATTTAAAAATATTGTTGTTTAGTTTTATCGGTATATTATGATTACTATGTGTTATATATATATATACACATCTACTATATATATATATATATATATATATATATATATATATATATATATATATATAGCAGAGTAGTAGTTCATTCATTTCGATGTAGGCCCTCGCGGGCTTCTTCCATTTCCTCCCTTCTTTTCTTCACAGCAGATTTCGTTACTCCTACGCTTTAACGCTATAATCATCCTTTTGCCACTTGTCCATCCACACTTACGTACTGAATCCTCCTTTTTGCTTATTTGTCTATGTAGTCATATATTTAGTTATATCTTATAGATATATATATGTATATATATATATATGGGTAATTCCACCAATTCTGTGTCAAAGTTGTACCGGGTGGTCTGAATTTAGCAAAACTAAGAAGGGCATCTGAAAGGTCATATTAAAACAAGCATCCATGATTTTTTTCGAATTTTTTTATGCAATAGTTTTTGAGTAAAGGCGGCTCACAGTTTTCAAATTGTGTAATACACCACATTTTTAAATGCCCATATCTTCTTTCCAATTATAGGTAGAACATTTTTTAAAAAACGATTTTTTAGAGAAAAACCTGAACTTTTTGAAAAAAAATATGCTGAAATTCTGGGTTGTTTCAAAAATTACGAAAATCACGTTCAAAATATAAAAATCGATTTTTCGGGCCTTGCCCCATTTTTCCCGGTTTCGAAATTATGTTTTTCGAAAAAATCAGAATTTTTTACATCGAAATAGATTTTAAACGAGATGGGATCTCTAAAACATCAGCCGCAGAAAAATTAAATAACATTTTTTTCCAATTTTTAAAATTTTATTTGATAATAAAAATTATTGTTATTATTATTATTATTATTTTATAAATTTGTAAGTGAGAAATTTTATAACCTCAAAACGAACAGTAGATATTAAAATTAAATGATATTTTTTTTTTTAATTTGCTTATGTGACATGACGTACCTTGTGAAAACTCTGAATGTTTATTTACGTAATGAAAATGCCATTAAAGATTTAAGGTTGATTTAAATAAATGTCATGGAAAATTAAATTTATATCTATAGATATGAATTTCATTTTCCATGACATTTATTTAAATCAACCGTACATCTTTAATGGCATTTTCATTATGTAAATAAACATTCAGAGTTTTTATAACGTAAGGTCATGACACATAAGCAAATTTAAAAAAAAATCATCATTTAATTTTAATAGCTACTGTTGGTTTTGAGGTTATAAAATCTCTCATTTACAAATTTATAAAATAAAAATAATAATAACAATAATTTTTATTATCATAAAATAAAGGAAATTGGGAAAAATTTTAATTTAATATTTCTGAGGCTGAGGTTTTCGAGATCCCATCTCGTTTAAAATTTATTCTGATGTAAAAAATTCTAAATTTTTCGAAAAAAATACTTTGAAAACCGGAAAACATGGGGCAAGGCCCGAAAAATCGATTTTTATACTTCGAACGTGATTTTCGTAATTTTTAAAATAACCCAGAATTACAGCATATTTTTTTTCAACAAGTCCATGTTTTTCACTAAAAAATCGTTTTTTAAACATTTCTCTAGCTATAATTGGGAAAAAGTTATGGGCATTTGAAAATTTGGTGTTTTACAAAATTTGAAAACTGTGAGCCGCCATTACTCAAGAACTATTGGATAAAAAAATTCGAAAAAAATCATGGATTCTTTTTTTCATATGACCTTTCAGATGACCTTCTTAGTTTTGCTAAATCCAGACCATTCGGTACAACTTTGACACAGAATTGGTGGAATCACCCATATATATATATGATAAGAGTAAATATAATAATATATTATTATATTTACAAATATTTTTGATTGTTTTTATTGCTATACTACTGTTATTATTATTATATATTTTGAATATTCTTTTTATATATAATGCAAGGAAAACTAATTATAATTGAATCGGAATATTCCACGTGTATGCATAATACGTTACACGCGTATTGTACTAAGGCTCTATTTGCCAATTCGTTTTCCAAGTCGAGTGAGAGGTACACACTCAATAACGTTTTATACATTCCCGATCATTACTCAAGATAAAGCGTCAAGCAAAAATCTGATTCATCTAATATGAAGTTCGTGAGTGGCTGGCTGGCTGGCCGGAGTGCCAAGGCGATAATAATAAATATTGATGACAGTTTCTTGATTGTGGAATCGTGATAGAAGAAGCCCCGCGATATCCTGAGCTGTAACGTCGCCGACGAGCATCCTGCGCGTCCTCGTTCATCCCGACACGCGCGCGCGTGTTTTTTGGGATCGATTAAGACCGGAGCCTGAATTAGAAGGTCCGAAAAAACGTTTTTTTTTAATTGCTTGAATTAAATTAAAAGTTTTCATTCTCACGATTTATCCAAATTGGCGGGCGTGATAGCAAAAAAAACTAAACGACCAATTGAATCAAACCAAAGTTTATTTTCTGCAGTATAAAAATCTCTTCTGAGTGAATTGAAAAAGTCGTTGAAAAAGTATTTTTAAACAATTTTTATAGCACGTTGAAGTGTTTTTTTGAAGCACATTTTTTTTCAAACCTTAGAAAAGTTATAATTTTACCATTTTTTCAGCTTTTTCTTAAGGGGGGATTGTCTTTTTTTTCGCAAAATTTACCGCTTTTTGGGAATTTTTTTGTGAAGAAAGTATACAACGGAAAACTTGTGAAACTTGGCATATAGTTTTATTGATCTGTTTACTACATACAAAAAAATGTTTAAACAATTTCATCAAAAAATCCGCCTCCCACCCCCCTCGACGCGCGATGGTCCTTTTTTGATGGTGTGCACGATTTCTCAAAAACTATTCAACCGATTGCCTTCAAATTTGGACAGAATGCTCAGCTGACATCCTTTTATCGTTTGATGAAGCAAAAAAGCAATACGTTTAATAGTTTTTTATTTATAACAAAAAATCGATCAATTTTTTTCGAAAAATCGATCCTTCAAGTTCAAAACGTCACCAAATCGTCCATTTTTTTTCCCTTCATCGAACGATAGCTATATGTGTCTAAAGTAAAATGCTTTTTGGGTTTTTGTTGCAGGATGAACGTGAAGGCTGTAATCGTGCACACCATCAAAAAAGGACCATCGCGCGTCGAGGGAGGTGGGAGGCGGATTTTTTGATGAAATTGTTTAAAAATTTTTTTGTATTTAGTAAACAGATCAATAAAACTATATGCCAAGTTGCACAAGTTTTCCGTTGTATACTTTCTTCACAAAAAAATTCCCAAAAAGCGGTAAATTTTGCGAAAAAAAAAGACAATCCCCCCTTAATTCACCCAGAAGAAAAATATATGACAATTGAACATTTTATTGGGTTTTTTGTTTCAGTCAAGAATTACGAGTTACATATTTCCCGCCGATTAGGGACTGCAGTGGGAAGACGCAGATGGAATAGGCTGATAAATCTGCAATTATTTATTGTTTCATGTTGAATTTTTTTTATACATTTTAAATATACATGAAAAGATACCTCAAAGTTTACCGGGCTCACTTGTTTTTTTTCCCTTCTAAAAAATGCCCCAAAACACGCTTTTTTGGACCTTCTAATTCAGGCTCCTGCCTAACGTAACGGGAAATAAATAGTACGACGAAAGCAAATTCTTTAAGTGGCAGAAAGTGGAAGATGATTTTTCATTGTTTGCATAGAGGACAAGATATAGCGAGAAAAATATAATTTTAATAATTGTCCAGCTCATTCGAGAATAGACTATTGTCAATTTTTCGGAGAACTATTTGTTTAATAATTATTTATTTATAATTAATAATTAATAAGTTATATATGCTTATAATATATATAATTTATTTATAATAAATAATAAATAATTCATATATCATTATAATCATTATTATTAAATAAGTAATTCCTTAAATAATTATATAATCAATTACCTACGCTCCTAAACAATAAAATACATAATTCCGGTATCATAAATAAATCATTATAAAATTAGCATTCATAATAATATTTGTTTTATAATAATTCATTTATGATAAAGTCATTATGTACTTCATTATTTAGGGAATTGATTGTGCATTACCTTTAATTATTCAGCATAAATTTAAAGGCAAGGATAAATGTTGTTTGGCTTTGTTTGGGTATTTAAAGTCAAGTAATATGATTTGATGGTACGGTCTTTTTGCTTGTGTCAATACGACATGATTAATTCAGATATGTATATATATATGTATTCTTTTTTTCAATTAAATTTACGAGTCTTTGGAGTTGGACAAATTAAATTTCCCTCGCATGACCTCCATTCGACCTGCACCTATCTTTGCTCAACAAAATTAACAACCCAATCTGTCGAAAAATCGTTAAAAAAAAAACGATTTCGCGGTCCCGATAAAAAAAAAGAAATTTTATTCGCTCGATTTCGCTCGTTCATGGCTCTCTTCCAGTCGGAAATTCCGTCGATTCTCGCTCGTTTTTACGATCCGTCGGGTGTCTCATCATCATCATTATCGCCGAGAGGAAATCTCGATCAAATCGATTATTTCATCCGACCTCTTTCAAACAGCAGTCGAAATGAGTCATATAACATTTTTTTGCCCCTTAACGTTCCTTCTTTCAATTTCTATTTTTTCCTTTTGTTTACTCTCGTCGACGCATTAAATTCTCGGAGGATTTAACGAGGCTTTCATTAAGTTCTCTCGCGGGGCTACCGCGCTTGGGAAACGTCAATGTGATCGCGGAAATCCACGGGGCAAACGGTCGCGTCGCAGCTTCTCGGCTCTTTTTGCCTCTTACACCCGGGAATATTATCCGCTCTCTTCCCTCTCCTATTTTATTTGTATTTATGCTGTACGTAAAAGAACGAGAGACACGGGACTCGCGAATCTCCGCAAAGATTCAGCGCGCGCTTGTTTATCCGTTTATTTATTTTACTCATTTTATTTATTTTGTTTATTTTATTTATTTTATCTATTTTATTTATTTTATTTATTTTATTTATTTTATTTATTTTATTTGTTTTATTTAATTTATTAGCCCGTCTATCGATTCGCTTATGATTAATGTAATATAACCCAGTACTACGGTATCTGTTTGTAGCCGAGTAGTCATGGAAAAATAAAAGTTTGTTACAAAAAAAAGTAATGCTCGTAAAACTGCTCCAGTCGTTAAACTTTGTTCCGATATTTGCACGGGGACGACGAAAGAAAAATGTCTTGAATCACCAAGATGACGTGTTCGATATCGTCGTAAAATGAGAATTGTTGTTATAGCGCTCGTTATTATAATTAGATAAATTTACTAAGAAATGTGTATACATATATATATATATACATATATTTAAACATCATGCATAATGATAATAAACAAAAAAAATGCATTCAAATATATATATATATATATATTTGAATGCATTTTTTTTGTTTATTATCATGATGTTTAACTTTATCAAAACTTATTGCATTGAAACAAAAAATTATATATATATATATATATATATATATATATATATATATATATATATATATATATATATCAGTTTTGATCAGATTAATAATCATGAGCATCCGTTTGCGTTATTAATCATTAGTATATTAATATTTTTTAAATTTTAACGCAATGAGTTTTAATGAAACATCGCTGTTTCCAAATATGTTTCGTATATGTGTGTATATAGATGTATACATATTTAATTCTAGTAATGCATACAGTTTAATATGTAAATATATATATTCAAATTTAATGTCAATTATTATTTATATTAAACATGAAATATATTTATATTTATATATTATTCGATTGATTTAATTATAACATCAAGCGCTATATATATATATTTAGAAAATATACTTGTGCACAGGTATATATATATATATATATATATACACACCTGTGCACAAGTATATTTTCTTTTTCTCGCACATACAAAAAAGGACGCGACGGCCGGTCGACAGCCTAAGAGCAGACGGCCGGTTTATATCAGCAAGAAATCTTTCGTAATAACAGTTAATTGTCCATTCTCGAAGAGTACACGTGGCCTGAGGCCGTAAGAGTCGGGGCCGATTGCAATTCGCGTGTTGCACTTTGCCGGGCGGCACGATCTCAACTTCTCCCTGTGTACACCTCAAATTCACCGCGGCAATGGGCACGAATCACGAAAACGCGTATTCGTGAGACTTATCGGCAGGGAAGGGGGGGGGGAGAATAAAAGAACGAAGTAAGAAGGCGAAATAGGAAAATACGTTTTATTTATCGCTCGAACGGCCTTGAGACGACCTTGACTGGGAAGGTCATTTGTAGGTTGGGTCGGAGTAGTAAACACGAGGGCCGAAGGGACGAAGATGCTCTAGCAGAGGTCACGACCTCTGAAGGCCTAAGAACGAGAACGTTGACCTTCACACGCGACGTCGGGACGGAGAAATGTAAAAAAAAAAATGTAATCACGATAGATTAATTCGAAAATTATTCAGTCCGCGAGTGAAACCGCGCCATCTCGATTTGTTTACTCGAAGATTGCGAAATGTCGATAATACGCGGTGGTTCGTGTGTGCGATGACATACGATTGGCGCGAAGTCATTGAAAATGATTAATAAAGCGATGATGCGAGGACTGGCCGAGTCTTCGGACCTTTGCCTCGGTATCAATAATTATTAACCATGTGACGTATCGCGGATTTCTTTTTATCCGCGGCTATTCGCGCACAGATATACGTACACGTCGTCATCATTATTGTGCTCATTTTTATTATATTTTTATCATCATTATTGCGGTTATGATTATGTATGCAGAGAACGCGAATTGTTGTTATTGTGCGGTAAACATAAATGGCCGATGGTATTTACCATTTTGCTGTTCTACGGATACGTGGGAATTCATCGGGATGAACGTCTTTCAACGCAGTGCATCCGTAGACGATTGATGGATGACAGTACCGAGCGGGGCAAGGAAACAAACGAGAGGGAGAAAAAATGGAAAAGCAAATGTTGGACTGACCGGTGAAAGAGCCTCCTGCATGTGGATCGCAGCGTTGTCAGCCTCCTCCGCGCACGTCGACATCTTTCCGACGTATCTAAAGTATTCTTTGTTCTCCTCCTGTTGATCAATGATCGCCAAATTGTCAATGGCAACTCCTCGATTACTCGTCTCGCCTGGACGATTGGCACGGTTGCTTCTTTCGTTCTTTCTCCCTCGTGTTCACGTGCGATTCAAAATTGGCATTGGACGGTTTATCACAGACAGCTCAATGTATGGCACGTATGAATCGTTCGGGGCTGATACCTGCCGATTTAGAAGGCAAACAGTGAAACACAAACAAATGGAGGGCAGGGGGAAGCAATTGGGAGGAAAGAAGTTGTGGGGAGGGTGTTCTTGAGGGTGCAGAAGTTTGAGGTCAGGTTTGGTTGTCAGCCATGAGCGCTGGAAACTTCCATACCGAGGGATTGGATGAGCAATGGAAGGTCCCAGGGACAATCTGAGCCAAACACTAGCGATGGATCAGACGGCAAGTGAACGGCGTGTGAAAGGGTCTTTATGCTTGAGGGTGCCACAAAACAAGCTAACTCGAACGTAGCTAAAGGAGCAGGAAGCCGCCGACCTAGCGGAATCCTCAATGTGCCTGCAATGGATTAGGCATCGAGTGAACGACGAGTGGAACAGTCATCATGCTTAAAAGTGTCACAAAACAAGCCGACTCAAACGTAGCTAAAGGGGCGGGAGCTGCCAACCTAACGGAATCTCAATGTGCCTGTAATGGACCAGGCATCAAGTGAACGATGAGTGAAACGGTCAGCATGTTTGAAAGTACCACAAAACGAGCTACCCCAAATGTAGCCAAAGGAAGGATAAAGAAAGGAAGCCGCCAACCTAGCGAAATTCCAATGTACCTCCAATGGAGCCAGGACAGGTCGACCTGATGATGATCCTGTCTAGCTGTGCCGACGGCCCACGAGCTATCACGAATCACCTGCTAACCAAACATCTACGAAAACGAAAGTTATCGGCAGTGAAGGTCGAGGTAGGAGCACAGCCAGGGAGTTGATGATCATCCAGCTAACCCTGTCTCTCGTGATGAGAGAGCAGTCTTTCAGATACCGAAGGTCACACGGCGCAGTGTGTTTTCCGGTAACAACCAGTCCTCCTCTCTCTCTCACTCTCTCTTGCGGGTGGAGGTAGTGGATGGCTCTGTGAAGGATGAGGGGGGGTCCCATATTTAAAAAATCAGGAACCGGAGTCCACGGGAGCGTGCGTAACCGGCCGTGTTGGACGGCGAGAGTCATTCCGGAGTGTAACTGGAATTGAGGAGCAAACGAGAGAGCGGGAGAGAGCGAGTGGCAAGTCTGCTGGGAAGGCGCCACAACAACGGAAAACGGCGAGAGCGGGACGGCGCGTATTGCTGCCAGGAACCAACAGACAGGTGTAATAATAGACGTGTAACGAGGGAAGCCGGGCGGAGTGATCGAGAGTCCCCCGGCTCACGAGTCTGGCGGGTTCTGCCAGCTATTATACCATCTCCCTTTCTCATTCTTTCTATACGACCTACTCTTCCTCCTCCGCCACCCCTCCCCGGTCGCCATCTCTCTGTCTCCCTCGGACATTCATACATCTTGAGGGCTATTTGAGTCTGGTCTGTCTGGTGGAGAACCAGAGCCGCAGGGAAAGAGAACGAGTCTCTGGAGAACCTGAACCGAAGAGAGCGAGAGACAGAGAGAGAGAGAGAGAGAGAGAGAGAGGAAGGAAAAGCAGCAGGCAGGACCCCAACAGGCTCCGGGAGTTGAAGAATCCGGCCGCGAAAACCAGACTTACGTTGAACCTGAACGAGAGGAATGGTGTGGAAGGTAGGTCGGTAAGTTATCGACAGGCTTGCACTGAGGAAGAAGAGGAGGTGGGAAGCAAGGTCATCAGGTGATAGGGATGTTCGAGGAATCCTGGAAATGAATGGAGGCACCCGTTGACATCCAGATGGACTACCGCAAGAGCCTGATCAGAGTACTCTGCGGTACCCGGTGACTCAATGACGGAGATGATTGATGCACCGAACCGGAACGTTCGACGAATGGCACGAGTGGGGCATCACAACGCCGACGCATACGTCGAAGGTCGAAGGTCAAGCGGGGCAAGAGCGGTGGAAGCGAGGACAGGAAGAGCTGGTTTCGTAGGTGGCTCATTCGCAACGAGCGGGCAAGCAACGAGTCCGCCGGGGAGCCGCCCCGAGAGCTTCTCCTTGCCTGGTCCGGTCCGCTTTACACAGACGAGAGGAGCAGCAGCCGGATGGGCACATAGCTGAGAAGCAGGTTCGGCCGGTCTAACCTGATTCTCAAAGGAACCCCGCAGCATCGAGATTGGACCCACCTCCGTTTGTATTTCAACAACGTAACCGCGATGATCCGACCGCTGTCCCCGTGAGGAGTCGGCTTCGGCCTCATCGCCGACCGCCCTCGTCTCGTGTGCTTCGGCGGCTCTCGTTGCCGAACGACCAGCAGTCTCGCGGCCTTTTTTTCGTTAAACTCTCGAGTACCGCGGGCCAACTTGTTAGACGAAGTGCGCGTTGAGATCGTGATCGGTAGCTTCCTGATCGGTAGGATCCTGATCGGCAATTTTCTGATCAGTAAGTTCCTGATCGGTAAGTTTTTGATCGGTATGTTCCTGATCGGTAGGATCTTGATCGGTAAGATTCTAATCGGTAAGTTTCCGATCGGCAAGATCTTGATCGGTATGTTCCTGATTGGCAGGATCTTGATCGATAAGAATCTTGATTCTGATCGGTAAGTTCCCGATCGGTAAGATCAGCTGTGTGATTCCGAGTACGTGTCGCTTGGAAGGATCAATCCTGAAGCGATCAACCAGGTGACCAAACCTAACCTCAAAACCGCCATTTTGAGGTTGAAGGTCAGTCGGACACTGGGGAGACCTCATTGAAACGGCCGCTGCAGGCTATGAGCACCAGGTTACTTCACGGAACGGCCGGAAGGTGTGGATCGACCGGGAGAACGACGACGACGAACAACGCCGCGTGAAGAGTCCTCACGGGAGGAGAGTGGGTGAACTCGGCACGCGGCGATATCCCGATAGTATCGGTATCATTCCTTCAGACTCCGAGTGGGCATTTTGCCATGTGTGGGGGGGGGGGGGGGCAAAAAAAAGAGAGAGAGGGAGAGAGATGGACAGTTTGCCAGTGAGAGTTTGTTCAGTGTCTTCGTCGTCGAGAGGTTCGCGCCGATACGACGAGAAGATCGAAGGACCCTGCTCGATGTATATACTTCGTAGCATACACACACACATAAATATATATATATATTTATTCGTGTAGCCAACTACACACAGGCAGCCAGGTACACGTAGCTACGTGTACAAACGACATAGTCGAAGAGTCCGTGAGAGAGGTCCGCTATCAGCGGAGGCCAATTAGCACCACGTTTCGTTCACGTGTAAAAGCGAGAGAGAGAGAAAGAGAGAGAGAGACAGAGAGAGAGAGAGAGAGAGAGAGAGAGAGAGAGGGAGAGAGTAATGACCAGGCTAAATGGGCAAGGAACTAAACCTGGAATAGTAGACGTTCGAACAGTGAGAGAGAGGGGTAGGAGAGAGTGAATGAACAGGAGAGAGGAAGAGAGAGATGGAAGAGGATGGACACAGAAGAGAAAGAGGACGGAGACGATTGTCGATAAGAGGAGGCGAGAGACATAGATTCACGATAGGAAAAATTATCTGACGCTCCATGAGGGTCCCCATCGAGGAATACCTGTCCACCACGTAGATCGGTAAATGAGCAATCCTTCGAACCGCCATTTCGATGGAGACCCGAGAACGATGAATATTCATCGGCCATTTGAGTTTCAAACCTCTCCCTTTGAAATTCGTGTGTGTATGTGTATTTTTTTTTCACACCAACGCTAAAAGGATTTTTTTTTCGTCTCTGGGCAATGTTCGTGACGCAATTTGGTGAAAGTGCGAATCAGTGAAGTGCCTGAATGTTTGAAGCAGCCTGAAAACTAATCTTGAGCCGGTACTCGGGATTAAAGTGCGGAAGTTTGAAGACCTTGGTGGTTTGCTTCGCGAGGCAATTTGCCATCGACCCGAAGAGACCACCGATCATGGAGATAGGCAAGAAAAAAAGAAAGAAAGAAAACGAAGAGACGCTTGGAATCATTGAAATTTAATCTCGCGAGCAGAAACCGTAGGCCTAAAATACTCGGCGCTCAAATTTATCCCCGAGCTTGGCGAAGGAGCGAGATACATGCTGCGGTCAAGCGAACAGGATGGAAGACCCTTTCCATTGTTGATGGGATTCTCGGCGAAGGTAAGAGAGGGAGAGAGAGAGAGAGTCGAAAGGGATGGAAAGTACCGGGAGAAAAACTATGCGTGTGTGCGTAAGGATGAGATCTCGAAAAGAGGGAACATCTCCGCGACGAGGATGAAGGAGACAGGGTCCGTTTACCTGCCGCCACCTGCCGCGAGCTCTTCTAGGGCCCCTGGCAGGTATCCACCAGCCTCGGAGGATGAAGGAAAACACACAAAAAGAAAGAAGGCACCCGCAACGCTACAGGTCCAGCAGTGTGTCAAGTTAGAGAACGTAAATAAAAAGACAACATTGATGTTCCTATGCAGCATGGACGGGTTGGAAAATAAGGCACCTGCGTGTGGAAGGACCTAAAAATAGCCTCGAATCGTCCATTGTACTCATCCACCTAGTCTTTCAGAGCCGCTTACAGCGTCCGATTCGTTTATTGCCGCGGCTACTATTATATTCCGAGGCTACTTTGATCTTAACGTCATCAGCGATGATCACTTGAGGACTAAGAGTGACTGGAGGGCGGTTGGAATAGGGACAATAGTCTGGATGGACGAAAGGAGGGTTGGCCAGCTTTGGTCACTGTCCAATTGTGAAGACACCGGTGCTAAAAGAGACCAAGGCATTGATAACGCGAGTACTCACTTGTCGCGGTTGCAATGGATGATAGGTGTGTGTCTAGACGGGTTCATGAGCGTCAATGTTGACAAGGATTCACGCTGGAGTAAAGTTACCACGCATCATTGATGCCCGGCGGGAGTGGATGAATGTCGGTGGTACCTGATCCAGTTGTCATTGCGTTATCCTCGGTGAGGCATGAGCAGGTTGTCGGATCGTTGATATAGCCGTAAAACGAACACGTGACACTTGAGCCGGTTGATGACGGGCGAACTGTACTATGGATGACGGGAATGTGCTGGATTTGGTGATGTTCAGTTGGCAAGTAGACCGGGTGAATCGACTTTTAGTGGTGGGATATAGGGATCGACTACAAACTACCGAGGGACCCTGAGTGTCCTTCCGAATCACATTTCCGCGGCTGTCGTCACCTCAACGGCCACCCCTCCGAGGCCACGTCACCGAAATGTCACTCTGGCCAAACCCCGCGCTAAGATTCGCACCAAGTCCACCAACGCAATCCCCGACGTCTTCACGTAGTGATCATAGTGGTCGCCAACTTTGGCAGTCTTTACGGTCCTGGCACTTGATGGAAGTTCCAGCCTTGTATGCGCTTCCAGGTTGATCAGCTGCAGCTACTCTCCGACCAACTTGTCCAACCGGCTGGACGCATCCCGGACTTTCCGGTTGTCCGCCTCCTCGTATCTTTGCCTCGAACGAGAAACCGGATCACTGTTTTTCGCCCAATTGGCAGGTCACTGTTCACGAAAAGAAACGCGCACTTGACGAGCACACACGGGTCATTGGGCCAAGGAGCTTTGACGATGTCGCGCAGAAAAGTCTCGCGCGCGAAGGCGTCCCGACGAAAACTGAGCAGTCTCCGGTAGTGGCAATTCTCCCGCGGTCTTTCCAGTCTCAGCATCCAGCCGATCACTGACTCGTCCCGGATACCTCGTCTTTTTGTTTTTTCCTTCGCCCGATCAACGAAATGACAGTTTGGTTGTTGTTTTCGTTGTCTTTGTCCAGCCTCCCCCACCACTTTTTCTTCCCGTTGCACACGACGGCGGTGCACTTACGCGGTTCCCGGTTACCGACCGGTTTTTCGCGAACGCTCTGTTTTCGCGCGGTCACACACACACGCACGCACACACACACACACACCCACAAACACCACCCCCTCACCCGGCGTAGCACTCGGCGATGCTTCTCGGCGGCGTGGAGCGAGTTCAGCAGCCCCCGCGCACCCCTCTCCACAGGACACCCTTCTTCCCCTTAATCCTGTCGCTTTTACTTCCGATTTCCACGATGAATTTTTCTCCCGCACCGGGATATCGCGTCCGGATGAGGCGGAGGAGCACTCTGTTCGACCGAAAAGTTTTCATGCGCTTTAAGCAGCGCGAGCTATGGACAAGCGAAATCCTCTCGTCTCACGGACCACGGACTTCTCTTCTCCTCGGGATAGAGGCAACATGGCCGCCTCCCAGCATCCAGCAGTAATCCGCCTCCCCCTTCTCTCTCTCTCTCTCTCTCTGCCACCACACTTCTCGGTCCTTTGCTGGATTCTTTCTCTCTCGCTCTCTCAGTCTCCGAAGAAGTTTCTCTCTCTCTCTCTCTCTCTCTCTCTCTCTCTCTCTCCCGCTCTTGCTCTTTCCCTGGGGTACCTCTCGTTCTCGCCAACGCCGAGTACCTGGTCTCACCTGCAGCCTCCCGCGCCAGTCTCTTCTCCTTCCCTTTGCCCCACTCGAAATCTCCGTGCGTCTCTCTCTCCCTTCCACTGGGCTGCTCGACTCCTCTCGCTCTGTCCATCTCTTACGCCCCCTTGCTCTTTCGTCTCTCCCTTCTCTCTTCCTCCCTCCCTCTCTCTCTCTTTTTCTCTCTGCCTCTCTCCTTGGCTCCATAACTACCCATGAGTATATGTCTTATCCCACTCGCGCCCGCAACGCTTTCCGATCACTCCTCCTTCTCCACCCCTCCGGCTCTCCTTAGCTCCACGAGCTCTTTCCTCGCGCTGCCGGCTCTCGCTCTGTCCTCTACGCCCCCGTACGAATTCCTCCATCGCTCCGTCCTTACAACGCTTCGGTCACTTCGCTGGACGACGTAACGTATATCTACCGTCGCACTCGCACCTGCGGACTCGGCGCATGGACCACGCGGATATAGTCTGGCTCTCTCCCTGTCTCTCTCTTCATCTCTACCTCACCTTTTCTGGCTCTCGTTCACTGTCTCTTCTCTCTCTCTCTCTCCCTCTCTCTCTCTCTCTCTCTCTCTCTCTCTCTTCGCTCCAGTGGTCTCCCATACGATCCAGCGGCACGCAACCCAAGCGCCGAGCGCGCTCTCCCTCGTGGAGAACCCCTGGGGCCTCTTCTCGAGCTGCTCTTACGCTGCCGTCACGGCCTCGTGCTCCCTCTATCGCGCCACCGGGTGGACCAGCGAGCAGGTAGTGCCTCCGCGCCACTCATTTATATATATATATATAGGTAGGTATGAGTGGAAAGGAGCGCAAGCGAGGGGAATCTTTGGAGAACGATAGAGATGAAGGAGAATCGTAAGGCTGAGTGAACTCGACCAGAAGAGGGGAATGAGAATGAGTTGAGGAAGAGTGAGAGAGAGAAAGTGCGAGAGCGAGGGAGGGGAAGATGTACGAAAAGAAGATGTAGGAGGAGAAGGAGAAGGAAAGAAGGACAGTGAATTTTAGGCCCAACGAGAATACAAACATAGCATCGAGTCATCGACGAAGCAGGGCCCTGGCCACCCGGCAATATCATTCCTTCATTCGTTCTCCATCTCTCTTTCTCTCGTTCCTTTCCGTTCTCGCGGCAGTTACGCATCCTTCTTCATTTCTTCTTTCTCGGCTTCATCACGCAGCTTCTACCTCCTTGCCAGCTACGATGCGGCCTCCGCTGGCTGCACACCAGCGCGCATACCCATCTCCCTCCTCATCATCTCGCCATCCTTTATTTTCGAGAAGACATGCCGCGCGGCGGAGCGCGAGGTAAGAGGAACGATGGCGCGAAGGAGGACGAGGAGCTAGGCATGAGTCGGGGCCTCCAAGAACAGAGTCGACGATGGAAGCTGCGAGGAGAGATACGAAGAAGGTGAAGAGGAAGACGACGATGGGCAAGGAAGGAGCAAGACGATGGCGAAGGAGGAGAATGGAAAAAGTGGATGATGACGGAGGCGAATGGAAAACGTAGATGATGATGGAGGAGAATGAACGAAGATTATGACGAAGGAAGGAGAAGTGGAAAATGGAAGAAGATCCCGAAGGAGGAATATAGAACAAGAATATGATGGAGAAGGAGATGAAGAGGATGGAAGAAGTGGATTGTGAAGGTAGGGATGATGAAGGAGAAGAGTGGAAAACGAAGATGACGGAGGAGAATATTGGCAGGAGAAGAAAATGTAGGAAGAACAAGAAGATTATGGAGGAGGAGAACGGAAGAAGAACATATTGAAGGAGAAGAAGCAAGAACTCAGAAGAAGACGATGATTAGGAAGGAGAATGAATGCAGAAGATGATCAAGAAGGAGATGATTGAGGAGGAGAATTGAAGAAGACGACGATGAAAAAAGAGAATGAATGCAGAAGATGATCAAGAAGCAGATGATTGAGGAGGAGAATTGAAGAAGACGACGATGAAGAAGGAGAATGAATGCAGAAGATGATCAAGAAGGAGATGATTGAGGAGGAGAATTGAAGAAGACGATGATGAAGAAGAAGAATGAATGCAGAAGATGATCACGAAGGAGATGATTGAGGAGGAGAATTGAAGAAGAAGCTGATCGAGGAGAAGGAGTTTGGAAAAAGATGATGAGGAAAAAGGAGGAGGGTAACCGAAGATGCTGAAAAAGAAAGAGGATGGACGAGGAAGAGAAGGTGAAGACTAAAATACGCTGAAGGACGAGGATGGCAACCGAAGATGAAGGAGGAGAAGAAGCAGACCATGATGATGATGGAGAAGGAGAGACGAGAGAGCGAGGCAGAAGCGATGGGCTCCAGGGGAGTGGGCTATCTCGCTCGTACAGTGCGTGAAGCCCCCAGCTCGGAGAGATTAAAAAGAGTAGACAAAAAGAAAAGGTGCTCCGGAGGAGATGGAATTAAAAGAGGACAAAGTGAAAAAGAAACAGGAAGAGGAGGAGAGACAGTGAGAGTGAACGGGGACCGGTGAACGAGAGTGAGAGGAAAGGGACTCGTGAAAAATGGGTACCCATCCAATGAGCGTGAGAGAGAGAGAGAGAGAGAAGAATGCTCCGGGCTATGCCGCCCTAATGCGACCCAGCTCAGCGAAGCAGCGAAACGATACAACCCGACCACGCATCGTCTTGACTCTTTGGCTATGTACACACACGCATATAAATATATATGGCCATGTGTGTGTGTGACTATGGATGTCCATATGGTTACTCATTTCACATTGGGCCTCGAGTGACACGAACCTTCGTACGAGGTGGGCGCGAATGAAGAGCGTAGTGAACTTTTAATTGGAGGCAATGTGATGGCGACTCGCCCAAGCCTCAATTTCCCTTGGTA